>CM021732.1:10242470-10424721 GCA_011075105.1 Heteronetta atricapilla
GGTTTTGCAGGAAAACATAGTTTTTTTCTCAAAATTTAAAAACACGAAGGGCATGGAAAAAAAAAAAAAAAAAAAAAAAAAAAAAAAAAAAAAAGTAAGAATGAGTCTTCACTCAACAGAAACCACAGTAGATAGATTCTTCACCTGCTGGAAAATGTGGGAGCTCCTGAAGGGAGGCTATCCTCCAGACTGGAAAAGAAATGATGGAAAATTGGCTAGAAAGACAATGTTCAAATATTTATTTGCTAATACTCTATCTTAAATAGAGCTAATCGTATTCTATAAAAGCAGCTGTAGGCAAGCCCTGTTCAAACATTTGATGTCTTACATCACCTTAAATCCAGGAACTGTGGACTAAAACCAGCAACGTCAGAAGGAACTGAACCTGCAACAGTTCTCATTTACACCAAACACTGAACAGTTCCAGGAAAACTTGTGAGGCTCTTCATGAAAGGCTGGATGTTACACTTCTGTTGGGACTGGAGTCTTCTCATGCAGTGATGAACCCTCATCTGAAAGGCAGTTAGTATTACCCTAATACAGGATGGGTAAAGAGAAAGGTAATGAAAAGAAGCCCACCCTGTTAAACAAGTGTTAGGTGGCCAAACACACATACACCTCAGTTCACGTTCTGGCACCTCCATGCTGAGGCTTAGGTGAAACCCTCCCCCTGTTTACACACACGCCTATTTAATTTAGTTTCTCTGTCCATATATAAAACTTGTATTGCATGACATAAACCTCCATAAATTGCAAGCTCAGAAAAAGCAGTGCCCTGCACAGCTAGCCTGGCACTGGGGAGCTGAAAATTTCAGAGCTCTTCCCTATCTGCTGAACTAGAAAAACCGTTCCACAACCTCAAGATGATAAAGTATTGTTCTAAAATCCTCTCAGGTAATTATTTAATTAGCAAAATTTGACAACTGGGTGTGATCAGATCCTCCATTCAAGCTGGATCAGATCCTTCATAAAAGCTGTGCTCTGCTTTCTAAAATGTCAGCCATTTGACAGCTGTTTATTCTCAAGCCTGTGTGCTGTGTCCATTTCCTCCTCCCTTCCCAGTTATTTACTTTCAGATTACCAACTCCATAGAGCAGGTGTTACTCAGAGAAACAAAAGCAAATGGACAGGGAGAAAAAAAAAAAAAAAAAAAAAAAGCCCTCAACTGTAGATCTTTGTCTGGTAGGGTGGCATAAAACCAAACACACAGAGTACTGGAACAGCCTTCCCATTCTGCTTTTTAAATGCAGTTTGATTATAGCATTATAAATTTTATCCTGTCTAAAAGTGTAATTGCTTCCTAAGAACATCATTTCATTTCTCTGTCACTCTGAAGATGGAAAATAACAGAGAGCACAGAAGATCATAGTTAACCTTGTGGTGTTTTCTTCTTCAAAATTTGTTTTTACTATTGTTGCATTCATTTTGAATAAGCAATTTTTATTGCTGCAATTTGCCCATGGAAATCATCCCCAGAATGTAATGCATGTTGGTAAATCATAGCTATGAGCTGACCTAGTTAACCAAAATAAACCTTCAGATAGGTAGTGTTAACAAGAATATTTTAAAATCTTTGCAATTTCAGTTCATACTGAAATTTCATTCAGTTCAAGGAAAGGGAACATTGCAGAACTGGACCCCAGATTTTAAGGGTTACAAAAGTAATTAAAAATAATAATAAAAAGACATTTCTTAAATGTAGACCAAACAAAATCAAAAATCTAAAAGGAAAACACTCTGGTGAAGAATTTTTGGGGTTCTGTCAGCCATGTCACTAACTCCAAGATGTGGTCACCTTTATTCATTTGCCTGGTATTTACTTTGGGATCTTGTCTTCATTATATTCATCTATTTCCAGAAACCCATGAGAGATGCCTAATTCCCAACTTCCCCTCCTTCCTCCTTTCTTTCTTCTTCTAGGACGTAAGTAAGAAGTAGGATAGTGTCTGGTAACTACAGCCTCCTCCAAGAAATGGGGGCAGTCACTATAATCCATGCAGAGATGCCGTGGCAGTAGGAAACAGTGCTTAGCTGAGAAGACATGAGGTCAGGACACAGAAGAAGCCGGGTACAATATTTTGGCAGTGTAAGTAAGGCATTGCACTAACCCCATACTGGAATACTGAGCTGTGCTCAAATGTAGAAAAGGAATGGGCATTATAAGAGTAATAGCTCACTGAAGATGTTTGATAGCCTAACATCCATCATAGCAGATAGCAAATAACGCTGAAATATAAAGTACATAAAGCATTCCACAACCTAAATTTAAATTATAATAAATCATTCTGCAAGAGAAATACACTATAATGTACATATTCTTTAAAAATTGAATTAACATTCACATTCTTTGGTGGCGATTTATCTCCATTAATCACAGATTATCATCTTTGCTGCCGCATTTGTAATTCACATCTGAAGAGTAAATAGAATATGAAATCTAACTTCCAAATCCTTTCTGACAGAGAGCTCAGGTTAATAGGAGACTCTCCTTTATAAGGACAACCCAAGTCAAAGTTTTATGCTATGGAGAATTCAGGGGCACTATCAGCATAAAACAGTTCTATCCCCAAACCCACCTCCCTGTTGCTGTTTCAGGATACCATCACTAACATCAGCCCTGCTATAACTTGCGAAAAAGGCTGTGAAAAAGGCTGTGATTTGGTTTCTTCTTTTTTTTTTTTTTCCTTTTTTTTTTTTTTTTTTTTTGTTTCAGCAAAACCAATACCCTGTCCAAAGGCAAGATCAAGCATTTCCTGGCAGGAATACCATAAACAGTTGCTACTGCCAAACATTCAGTATTGCAAAGCTGCTGCCTGGTAATAGTTGAAAAAACACAGACCATTTCTTAACACACAAACTCGTCATCGGGCCTGAGGATGAGACCTTCGCCTTCCAAGTAAAGCAATTGTCAGAAAGAACTGCTCCGAGTTCAGCTGAATTGTATTAACCACCTTTAGAAAGTTTTAGGGGAAAGATAGCCCTTTGGTGCAGAGCAGAATGCTAATAAGGATGAATATCTTTAGGCCTTTTAGGACAAGAGACAGACAGGTAATTATCTTCTGCAGAATAATGGGAACAGAAAATGTTGATGTGCCAGAAATCCCGAATATCTATCAGTCTTTCAGCACCGAAGATTGATTTTGGTAAGGTATTTTGCAGAATGTGTTGAGGCACAAGCCTGAGAGATCAAAGATGTATGGGAAGGAGGGGAAACAAGTTTTTTACTAGTGTGTGGATGTTCCTGCCTTTTGTTGAACTTTGTAAGTTCATTATGTAATGTGTGCTCGGTCTCACTTGCATTATTTTCTCTGAGGGCATCTGGAAGCATATTACATTTTGGGAGGCATGTGCATCCTTCTGCTTTACCTTGTACTTGTTGGCTCTGATTTCAAGCTTATGTAACCATCATTGCGTGCTGTTAAGCTATGACTGAAAGAAAAGACCTTACACCCACTACAACCAGCTGTACTTCCCATAAAACTTCTAGTTACTGATTTTTACACCTTAAAATAGCTCATTTTATCAACTTATTAGTTTGAAGCAAAGTAGGTATGCAATGTTAAGTGCTAACTATCAGTTGAGAAACGCTGTGCATCAGCAGACTGTTTAGTACTTGTCAAGTATGTTGTGCTGTAACTCTAGAAAAAAAATAGGATGCAGTAATTTCCTAAGCTACTTTACTTCTCAAAAATCCCTTCTCAAAAGGAATAAATTGTATAAAGCTAAGCCTCGCTAATCTTTTCAGAAAAAAGTTCCCTAAGTTTTTGATGAGCACAGCTGTTCTGAATGCCCTACTGTTATTGGGAATGCTACAGTGTGTTACTGACACTGTGAAATTGTTGAGATAAAAATAGAGTCCTCCCAACCCCCCTCAAAGCAAAGCCCCTAAAAATCATATAGGAAAACTCAGTAATCCTACAGACACATTAGCTTCCGTGCTCTTCTCTCTTGACTGCTCTCCTGCTCTCTCTTGACTGTCCAAAACTAGGAAGTCCCACGGTGCCTTCCTTCAGCTTTTCCACAACCAGACTCCCCCATCATTTGTCCATCATCTTACCTGCAGACCATTTACCTGCTCATTTACCTGATTTATTTCCTTTACTCACTCACTCCAGTCTGCTCATTTCTTCCATTTCAATCGGAGGTCACTTTTATCTGTTTACAATTACCAGAGGTGACTGTCTCAAGGAAAATTTTTTCCAGGACTAGTGAAGTCCTTCAGCAGCATTATTCATTTCAGTCCCTGATGTGACAAAAGTGCCCAACAATTCCTAAACAGCTGACTGGCGAGACCTACGTGTCTCAAAGTCATGCCTGTGGTTTTGAAGTAACACAGGAGGTGATCCTCAACCAGCCTACCTTCAGTTTAAGCTATGTCATTAGGCTCTCTTCAGTGGGGGAAGAAAGGTGAATGACTCCCCAGATGTGCTTGCCTTTCCCCAAGCATAACCTGAGTGTCTGATTTTTGCATTGTTACAACACAATAGCAACCATGTAGATATTTACAGCCAGAGAGACAGTCTCTCTGTCCTGGGAAACTTACACAAGTCAATACCAAGTGGAAAGGAATAGCTGCATTCTGGGAGGTATTTATCTGACCCGTGTTAGCTATGTACATTTGGGAAAGAAAAATTGAATTGTATAAACTAGATCTAGGTTAAAAGGCACCTGGAGTGATTAGCTCAAACAATCACATTTAGTGAGATGAATCCCAGCTCTCACGTTAGGAGAAATGCATCCTTTTTTGCTATCCCCAGACAACTTTACACAGTCTATACACATTACCTGACTCCCATGTGGCCATGGTTTTGGCCTAAATGAATGAACTGATGTTTCTGCTTTTCCTTCCTGTCACCTTGCCTCACTTTCTCATGCCTCCATCAGGCCCATTGAACATCTCAATTTTGCAGCTGCATTTGACTGTCCCCTCTATGAGAATGAGTAACCCCATCGAGTCATCAGTTTACGTATTTGTAGAGCCTATACAACACACTAATCTCCATTCATGACCTCCAATTCCAATGCATTTACTTTAACACCTCATTTCTCATTTCCCTTTTTAAACATCCACGTTCCCCAAATGCCTCTACTCCTTGCCCTCTCTTCTGATTGCTCCCCTGCAAACATGCAGTTTGTCTCTTCTTCTACTGCATCTTCACCTGCTTATTCATCTGCAAACATAAAGCCTTTTCACCACCAACAACATTACTTCTTAAATTTATCAAGAATGACCATGCTGAGCCTGACCAAAGACACATCCAGCTCAGCATCCTGTCTTCAATGGAGATTAGCAGTGGCCTTTCCCTCTTGGATGCTTTCCATCCTTTGCCAGCGTTATCACCAGGACCAGGTTGATCTTTCCTTCAGTCTTCATTGGATGCCCTCCTAAATCTGCTTGTAAACACTAACACGGATTTTAGCAAGACCTTAAATATCCTGATCTTGTAAGAGTACTTTCAGAGATTTTTTGAAATGTTCGGCTTAAAATAAGGCCAAAACTCTTATACTCTCTTTCCAGACAATGTAATCCTGATCAATGAACCTCAGCTCCCCACTTATCAGTGGCCTCCCCTTCCTTCAGGGACTACAATTGCCCTTTTCTCACTAAGGGCAGTCTCTCCACACTGATGTTTAAAAACATTGCTGTTCACTGTGACAAAGTTCATGGGCAACTGCTTATTTATCATCAGCGTGTCAACATTAAGTACCCTTTGCTGTTAGCAGAACTGCCTGGGTTGTGCAGGATCTAACAACTAGGAGCAACCTCATTTTCTCTTGGTAGACTGACTGATGGCGTGGCATGATGATGGTGCAGTATGATGAAGTTTTGGGGACTGGTATTCTTCCTTGGTAACAAAAAAAAAAAAAAAAAAAAAAAAAAAAGAAAGTAAGATAAGTAGAAATATTATTTTACTTCACCAAACAACACAGAAATGTGTTGAGGCATGCTCAGGTGTGAAGCAGAAAGCAGCTTGTACTTCCAGAACTTCATCTGTTTTCTCTCAATCAGGTAAGCAGATAAAAGAAGAAAACCTCTCTAGAAATCCCGTCCTATGAACAACCTCCAGAACACACTGCGACAACTTCCTTTTACCCATAAACAATTTAATTCTCTTCCTGTCTATTTGAACCTCTCAACAAATACAAGTCAGATGACAGTAAAAGAAGGTGTGGACAATATGTTTCAAGTTGAAAAGGATAGTGTAGAACAGTCATAACGTGATGCCAAAAACATCCATGCACATTCTTATCTCCCCTTCAATGGAACTAGCAGATACACATACCTTGGTATCAAGCTAGACATTAGTATTGCTTTTTGACATGACGGCTTACTTAGAAACATTTCCAGAATGCAAGAAAGCAAGTAAATACTTTTGATGATGGGAAACTTCTTACGTTGAATCCTTCACCTTATGAGTATATAACAATTAGTACGTTTATTTCCTATCATTATCTTAAATTACATATCATTAATAATGATATCAAGGCAATACAATATCAAAATAACTCTGTGCCTATGAGAAGTCCCAAATTACTCTAACTGTCATGGCAAAGTCAAGCGATTCTATCTGCTGAACAGATGGTAACACTAATTCCCCTACTTTCTCAGCCAGTTGCTGCAAGACTCAATTGGAATTTTGATCCAAACACTGTGGAAGTCAATGGGAAGGCTGACATTGACTTCAGTGAGCTTCAGCTCAGCTCAAAGTTAGTGCAGGAAGCAAAATTTAAGTCTAGTTTCACTCATGGCTCTCCAAGATAGTTGGCAATGAGAAATGAGAACAATAGTTACGTTAATTTTGTCATGGTAACATCCACCCAACAAGAACTAAACCAAGATCCACCTTTTTCCTATTCCCCATGAAACAGCCACAGGCAAAGGCTCTCTTTCATGACATCCTTTACATCATATTTAAAGCACTAACTCATAGCCAAAGTTTTTCTATTTTTTTATTTGTCCTACTATTTACTTCATCTTCTTGTAACGTAAGGATCCACACTGAAGAATTCTTTCCACCGATGGTAAATGAAATCCTTGTTCTTCCTATTTCTTACTTCTGTTCAACTTCAATCACAGGAAATTCCTAACCTATCCTGAAATTATTTCTTTCCACCATTAAACATTCACATTGCACTTTTTGAAAGTCCTACAATTTACATGCAACATTATAGAAAAGTCTTTGAGCAAAGTTAACCACATTTAAATGCTAATGAAATGTAACACACAGCTATGGATTTGAAAGAATCTTACATGTTTATAAGCTGAAATTTGACCAACTTGTCTTTTTATTAGTTAAAATTTAAAATCACAGGCATTCAACTTGCAGAAATTTGCAAACAACGATTTGAATACAACTTTCAAGGAACTTCTTACATGGTGCATGGAACATCTGCTTCTAGAAATTTCCACAGCATGTTAATGTACTCATTTAAGAAGAAACTTCAGATTAAAAAAAAAAAAAAAATCAGGATGATGAGCAGCACAAAGGATTAATTTCTATTGCCAAATTATACTCATATTCACTGAAGGTTATACGCATTGTTTTACACATTAGAGGTCAATGCGAAGGCACTGCAGCATGCCCACACTTACTCTCTTTAGCAGTATATATCAGAATGACTTCTACTATAAAGTATTTTAGGACTAATAAAATAATTTGATAAGCAATGTTCACAGTTTACTTTGTTCTCTACCTCACCCAGCATATCGAATATGAAAATCAAACACCACAGCAACTTTCTGAATAGCTGTATATACTAAAAAGGCTGCACAACTGTATGACAATACTTTATTCAGTGGAGCCACATTTTTTACTGAAGTAACTCCTTTGTGTTTATTGGAAGACATTTTAAGTTTATCTTCTTCCTCAGCATTAAGAAAGTTACTTATAGAAAAAAAATCTATACAGTCATCATTACAGGAGCAGAATTACCCAAGTCTGAAGAATTTAGCAAGCATAATTGGGATAGATTGTTTACAGAAGATTACTTTGTAAAACACTTTTTAAAAAGTTCCACAATCTCAAATTGGTTCTGTTTTATAAGCAAATAAAGATTAATTTAGAATATTAAATTCCCAGTCCTGCTGTTTCACCAAAAACTAATGAACACTAAAATGTACTCAGTGTATTTTTTGTTGTGGAAAGATAATATCTTTCCTGGGCTAAACCTGGGCAAGAGACAGAGAAGGGCCATACTTTTCCTTATTTGTTCTCATTTTAAAAACTACGATAAATGTCAAGAAATGGAAGAAGCAGAAGACAATATGTGCTCTTGTTGAGAACAGCATCTTATAAAAACACCTTCCCACAGGAACAATCTACAAAGCCTCATGAATTATACAGGCAGAAGAAGCACAAATCCAAAGATACATTATTTTATTTAATTATGACTTTAAAATTTCCAATTTCTTAAACAATTTTGTAAGTATGTGACAAAAGAAACAGATCACCATTTGGAGATGACTACCATGATGCGAAGCACAGAGAAAAGTTGAAGAAAAAAAGAAAAAGAATAAAATAAGATGAAAACATCCCATAAAATAGTAAAGGTCATAAACTTCTACTTCAGAATTGGCTTTTAGGAAGACTTTCTGAAACACTTAATAGAAACAAATTAATATAAAAACTGTTTCTGTAATTACATGGCTTTCAAGGCAGTTTTCAGCATGTGTTATAGAGGTTTTATAATGCATCTGTGTTCAATTTTCAGTTAAAGAAAATGGGACTGTCCAAGAAGAAACTAAATGGGTATCTTCCACCTATAACCACAAATAATCCCCAGACTCAGATACCTTGTAAAATTACTTTTGCATCCCGTCTTTGTGCCTAAAAATTGTAGTCTGCAATTGTACGGCATCTACTATAATAGATAGTTTGAATTTGAGATTACTAATATTTGTAACATTGTTCAATAAAAGAAAGAAAGGAACTCTAAAAGAAGGGACAGCTAAAACTGTTTCAGTTTCAGCAATGTAAACATTTTCCTGGATCTTGTCAGATGCAATAAACCCTTCCCCCTCTTTCAGAGCTGTGAGATATCAGTGATTTCCCCATCCCAGTCAGAAGTAGAAAGGTTGAACTTGCTTCGCTGCTATAGACAGATCTCTGAACCATACCTCCTAGACCACCAGATTCACTGTGTAAATGCAGCCTGCTCTGCCCCCACTCCCTTCCACCAAGGAAAGCCTTTACAGGCTGGCAGGCATCCTTGCCGAGGCAGAAGCGCCGGGAAGCTACAGGGAAGTGACAAACACACAAACATTGCTTTGTAGCTACAACACACTGAAAAATATTTTGCGACCCATATTGATTGGCAGTTCATGTTTAGGGAGAGTGAATCAAAATCTGGCTAGTTTGAAAGCACAATGCATAACCCAGCACGTTATTATTAAACATAAAAATTGCAGCTCTTACTTTCAGTATTTTTATGCAAGCTTTCTCCCCAGAAGATTAGGAGAAACAGTCTATATCTATAGCAACCAGGAGAGAGAGAAGGAAGAGAGGGGTATATCCAGTCCAAAATGTTTCTACTTAAAACCTTCACTAGAGAAAGCATTTAATAGCTCATTTTTATTGCCATTTGACTGAAGCCTCATTTAAAAATAATTTTAAAAGGGTCAGCTGATTTTAATTCTTCCTTAATAAACAGAGCATACATGAGGATACTTTTGTGAAAGGCTTGCTTTGTTACTGAAAGTCATTTTATATTTTGTTTTATGAAGAAATAATTTCTTAGAGACAGCTAGTTTAGCTTTCACTCTCTGATCTCCATAACCACTCTAAGCAGCTCTTAAACTGGGACAAAAAACAAGTTACGACCTTCTAGATTTAAGGTGAGTTTGGGGAAGATACTGCAAGTGAAGTGAGACTGACTGTATTAACACGTTTCGTTGGAGACAATTCTGGTGAGCAGTTACTAGTGCCTCAGAGCAAGGGGAGGACTGACTGCCTGGGAGGGTCACAGCGGAGAACAGCATCGACCCTGAATGCACGGAGTTTGTTTTCAGGACCCCTCCTTGCTCATGAAGAGGATTTTAGCAGGTGGGGAGTCTTGCTCAAGATGTTAATTCCAGAAGATGTCCTCTAAAAGAGGAAAGGGTTTGTCTGGGAACATCTCAGCGGAATGAGGCTGCTTAATGGTCTTCATGGGGCTGGACTGGATATTTTTAGACACCTCTAAACCAGCCTTAAGCACCTCAACCCTGCTGATTCCCACCTCCAGCAGAACGACTGAGGGGTGCTCACCCCCAAAAGCCGGTGGGGGGGGGGGGGGGGGGGGAAGGGGGCTGTGGCCTAGGGTTCTCCTGCGTCTTCCAGTTATGAGGGCTGAAACCCCTCATCTGGGGCGAGGATCAAACGCTTCGAGGCTGGCTGCCTCCCCACTGCACCACCTCGACTTCAGGGGCCTTGGGCTTGCCTCGGTGGAAGTTAGCAGCGCTGAGGGGAGCCCAGCTCCATGGAGCCGTCCCCAAGAGCCTCGTCCCCCCTCCCGGGGCAGCCCCCTGGCACGGGAGGGAGAGCCGTGAGGGAGCCGGGGAGCCCGGTGGTGAGGTGAGGATGCCGGTGGCCGTGAGGTGAGCGGAGGACGGGCGCGGCCGCCCGTGTGAGGCCGGCAGCTCCCGAGGGCAGGAGGGGACGGCGCGTCCCCGTCGCCCGCCAGCCCCCACGCCCCCCGCCCCGCTCCCCACTCACCGATCCGCGCCTCGCCGGCGGAGGGCGGCTGGCTGCGCGGGGCGGCGGCGGCGACGACCTGCAGCAGCACCAGCAGCAGCAGCAGCAGCAGAGGGAGGACGGAGCCGAGCGCCCCCATCATGCCTGGCCCATCGCAGGCTGCCGCCCCTCCGCTCACTCGCCCGCCGCCGCCGGCCCCCTCACTCCATGCCGCCCGCTTTCCCTTTCGTCTTCTCCCGCAGCCGGTTCAACACCCAGGACAGCGACCGCCGCCGAGCCGGCTCCGCTCCGCTCCGCCCCGGCCCGCCCGGCGGAGGCGGGGGGCTGCCCCTTCCCGCTCGGCGGCGCCGCCTCCCCGCTGCCTGCTGCCCGCTCCCGGCTCCCTCCTTCCCCGCCCGGGGGCGCCCGGACCCGCGGGGAGAACCGGGAGGGGACATGGGGCTGGCCGCGACCCTCGGGGGGTTCTGAGCCTCCCCCAAGTGTGAGGCACCGGAGCCTTCCTGCTTGAAGCCCCCGCGAAGATGGCCGAGCGCGGGGCGTTGGGGGGGGGGCGGGGGGGAGGTTATTCAGTGCAACTGCCTCACTCATGTAAACCCTGTGCAGCCCGTGTCAAAGTTTTGTCCTAGAAAATGTGCTAGGTGGGTGGATTCTCCCTGTGGCCTCCTCAGTAGTCATTTATTTACCTTAGGTTTGTCCACAGAAAAGTACTTGCCATGCTGTACGACCTTGTGAGGCCTCAGGCCAGCACCTCCAGCACCTTAGGCACATGTGCTCCCCTCATTCTCCACCTCTCACCCCCATCCCCAGCTCTCTCTGGGCCTGGGAGCACTGGGTCCACCTTTGGGTGGGAGCAGCAGGCTCAGACACAAACACAGAACTGAGGGAGCAGGGGTTGTTTAGTCTGGAGAAGAGGAGGCTCAGGAGACACCTTATTGCTCTCTACAACTACCTGAAAGGAAGGTGTGGGAAGCTGGAGATCGGCCTCTTCACACAGGTAACTTGTGATGGAACCAGAGGGAATGGCCTCAGGTTGCACCAGTGGGGGTTCAGGTTGGAAATGAGGAGACATTTATTCTCAAAAAGAGCAGTCAGGCATTGGAACGCATTGCCCAGGGAGGTGGTGGAGTCACCGTCCCTGGGGGTGTTCAAGGAAAGGTTGGACGTGGTGCTTGGGGACATGGCTTAGTGGGTGACATCAGTAGTAGGGTGATGGTTGGACCAGATGATCTTAGAGGTCTCTTCCAACCTTACTAATTCTATGATTTTTCTATGATTGACTGCCTCTTCATTCACAGACTCTGTGTGTCATGTACTGAGTCCTCAACGCAGCAATTTGCAGTCCCCAGGCTGAAATAGCACAGCTGCCGTGCTTGCTAGCAGGAGATCTGTGGTTGGCCAGGACACACAGCTCTGTGCTACTGTGAGAGATGGCTGGGTCCCAGCCCCCTCTGTCACCCCAACATCTAGCTGCTTAATTCCTCTCTTGCCGCTGAGTTCAGATTCTTCCAATTTCTTCATACTTGGGGTAAACAGCTCTCTGACAAACTTCATCCCTGACTTTAGTCAGTCATGACAGACACACTCAAAGGTACTTCAAAGGATTAAAATTTGTAATGCATGAAGTGACTTTGCCATAGACCAGAAAATTAATTAAAGGAAGCCCACAGAACAAGGTGATCCTGGAAAAGCACGGGGTGGCTAAAGGGCTTCCCACAGCCACTTTCCCACCACCTCTTCTTTCTTGCTCACAAAAGTGGCAGCTGGACCAGGGCCAACACACGGCATCCAGCCACTATGGTGGGACCAGCTGGGACCTGCCATGAGGTGGTAAGGCCAAGTCTGGTGGGCCAGGGGTGAGCCTTAGCCCAGGCTCTTGGTACGGGGCTGTGTGGAGGTCTGCAGGGGCCAAATGGGGTAAGTACGGCTCCTGGTGCCCTGATGAACAGTTGCAGACTCCTGTAATTCTGTTTTACTCAGGGAAAAGTGTCAGTGTCTATGCTAGGGAAGAGTCATGAATTCTAGAGGTTAGTGCAAAGTCCCCTCATTTGCTGGGTGGTTAAGGCTGGCATCTTGGCTGCAAACAAGAGCACTATTGGATTCAGAAAACAGAAATTAAAAAAAAAAAAATATATGGACACTGGGTGCTGGGTGCTGGCCCAAGGTTTGGAAAAGGGATGGGTGATGTTTTGAAGCATTTCTGTCCTTGAGGTCTGTTACATGCTTGCTTATGTCTTGCCTGGGAGTGGTTTCATGAACCCAAAAGGTCCCTTTAAGCCAAATGTTCTTTACCTCAGGAAATCAATTTAAACGATTCAGAAAGAAATCTGAGCACTGAGAGGATAGAAGCAAAAAAAGGGGAGAAAAGCATTATATGAAAAGGACAAGATGAGAAATGAAAGCGCTGAAACATAAATTAGTATATTCTCATGGGTTATGCAAACCATCTGGCTTTAAAAGCTAGTAGTAGGAACAAGGAAAAAGGTCATTTGAATTAGCAGAGAACTGCAAAACAACCAAAGGTAAGAAAGGAGCAAAGGCAGGCACACTGAGAGAACATGTTGTTCGTCAAAATACAAAATAGGGGTATTATTGGAAGTCATTGCAGCTCCACAACAAATGATTTGCATAGCTCCCGTGAATTTATGGTCAAATTCTATGCAGATTTTGAAAAGAAATTAAAATTCTCATAGCCACTTTGTACAGGGGATTAGCAAAATAATAACATTTGTCCAAATGCATGTGAAGCAATGTGAAAAATCAAGAGAGAAAGGGCATTCAGTAAAGCCAGGAAGAAATCCTTGAGTACACAAGGTTAGGAAACACAGGAGTAAGATGTCAATAAAAGAGTAAAGAGTCAATTGGTAGGTGAATGGGGCATTTGGAAATGACTCAAGCAGCAGTTCTCAGGACTGGCAAGTCTGAAGTATTCCCTGCCTGGCTGTATTTTATGGTTTTATAATAGGCTGCACCTAGGAAGGATACGCAGACCTGTTTTAAAGCTCCGGGAACAGACAGATTGAAATCAGTAGGATTACATAAAAAGAGTTTGATTAATGACATGGGTAAAAACTGCAAGCCTTCAGTCTGTGTGTAAATTAGATGAATAACAGAATTACAGCATAAATATGTTATGACACATGCAGGTTACTTGCCGGTTCACAGTCTTTTTCTCAAGACATTTCTCAGTGCCAAGGTTTTTAATAGTCTGTGTAATAAATTAAGCATCCATGCTTAGGCCTAACAGCCTTTATGAGGTTGTTTTGATTGCGGTTTTCATTCTGGTGTTTTCCATGGGTTTCAGAACTGTGGAAAAAGAAATCCTGAAGGGTGTAAGCCATTTGTGAAAATTACTAGAAAGGCTAGGAAAAAAAAAAAAAAAATAAAAAAAAGAAAGAAACTCCATTCTTGAAGTCAGGGATGCTGCAGGGCTTTGACAAGACTTTAGGACTTGACACTTTTGAAAAAGGAATAGAAGAGTGCATCAGTAATTTATTTCTGTAAGGACATATTTATATCTTTTTGGTAAGGGGTTCTAGACTAGTAAAGACACTGAATGGTCGTGAGGAGGTGAGAGTATCAGCTCTCCATTGGCAATGTGTCTGGAGGTGAATGTGAGACTATATGGTAGGATGGCGTTGGGAATTACAGATCTGAAAATTTCAGCGCAGTGAATAACATTAACGTTTAGCATGTCCTTAATTGCTGGAGCTGAGTCTTTATTATTCCCTTACAGGTGTGAAAAATGTGGCAGGCAAAGTGAAAGGAGAGCTGGATAATCTATATGTTTTTTTACATATGAGAAATTTGCATCCTTATCCATGGTAACCACAGCTGAACAGAAGTTTTCAACACTTTGCTGTTTGGAAATGCTGTGTTGTCTGACTAAGGCTTTTCATGAGACACACACGTGGTTTAAGCAAACTTCCACTAGGAAGGGGCTTTTTCTGAGAATGATCCCAGAATGGCAAACTGCCTGGTAGCCAGGGCACCTGCCCGGCATGAGATCTTAAAGGTTCATGTTTTCTCTCTGTTTGATTCAAAGAGGTGACCTAACACTAATAAGGTCACTCTCTCTCCTTTCCCTGTCTCTCTCTTTCACTGGGCCATTCAATATTGTTATTAGAAGCAAACAGGATAGAAAGGACGTTGGTAGCAGAAGTAGTTTAGCATGGAAGAAGCTGAGTTAATGATAGAGTTTTTAGAAATGTAAGAAGAAAAGGTACCAAGATTACATGAACGAAAAACTGGATGGTGGTAGATAAATGTGGATAAATATATGATTCAGTTAAAGTAGAAAACTTCCAGAGAATAATCTGGGCATAAAAATACACAAAGAGAAAATACACATAATAGTTACATAGATTCATAGAATATCTGAGTTGGAAGGAACCCACAGGGATCATTGAGTCCAGCTCCTGGGTCCGCAAAGGACCACCCAAAAAAAATTAAAATAAAATCAGATCTCAGACCCTGATCTGAAAATATTGTCCAAATGCTTTTTGAACCCCTGCAGCTTGGTGCTGTGACCACTTCCCTGGGGAGCCTGTTCCAAGGCCCGAGCACCCTCTCTACATGCTTATAAGCAATTAAGTGATGTGAGTAAAATGTAGTAAACAGGATTTAAATAATAAAAGCTAAGTATGAGGAATATAAAACACAAAGGTAGCATCTGAATTTCTCTGTGTACTCAGGTAGTGAGGTCATGTCTGTGAAATTTTGCAGACCTGTTTGTTATTTATGACTGGGAATTATGTATACACAAGCACAGGTACACCTGCGGGATCATCGGAATAGTACACGTCTGTGCACGGTGCCACTGCATGCTGTGTCTCAGGATCACAGAGCTCTCTGTCAGTTTATCCAAGTATTAAGAGCCCAAACAAAAGGTCAGTTCCAGCTATGCTTAAGACACGCTACCTGCATAGAGAAACACACCCTTAAAAAGAAAATAATAATAAAGGCATTAAAATTACCTTATTAATTTTTTCCCCTTGCCATCCCTTCCCCTCTCTCCCCCCCGCCCCATAAAGGCCTCTGAGTGGGTTAACTGCAGATCATTTGTCCTGTTAATGGGTCCAAAATCCACAGGGAACAATATCTATCAGGCAGTTTATCTAAGATTCCGTAACCTAGATATCTTGGCACAGCTTTAAGATGTCTTGGCGGGGAATGAAGAGAGAAGGAGATAGAGGCTTACGCTATATCCATGCCCAGACAAGACAGCATTTAGACTAATTTACTGTTTACGTTTTATGCTTCTTGAGGACATAGGTAAAATATTCACAGACTTTACATGAAAAATGTTAAATACTAATAATGTCAGAAATAAGTGCAATGAGATGATTTAGCTGAATAACGTCTTCTATAAAGACAGCCATTTAACCCTTTGTCATACAAGGGTCTTAATGGTGTCTGTGCACAGATTTTATTGCAGATTTGCTGTATGGACCCAATGGACCCTTTAGAGGCTTGGCACTGCACACGTATTCTCTGGCACTTCTATACTGGTTTGAGGGCTCAGAGAGCTGGCTGAGCTGCAGTAATCCTCCTGCATCTTGTTTGTGACTTAAGAACTTCTTTCAGAGGCCTGTGAAAAATGAGAATAGAAAAACCATCAATGGAGCTACAACTTGGAGGACCAAGAGGAATACAACAGGAATGGTACGATTGCCACTTGGCATATTAAGGGTGTGAGCAACCACAAAGTGCTTTAGGAGGCTGACGAGCTCTGGACCCTGTTCAGGACAATCTGACAAAGACAGTATTTGAACAGTGACTGCAGAACTGGTCACACGTTCAAATCCTTGCAATCGACATTTTAGTTATTCAAATTAAAACAGACAAGATTGTTTAAACAGACAAGATTAAAAAAAAAAAAAATAGTGTTTTCATTTATTGCAACTGTATTGCAGAGGCTGTAATAGCTCTTGGGACTGAAAGTATCCTAAAAGTTAACAGTAATGTTGCACCATGCACTTACAAGTAGCTTCTTTTATTCAGGGATGTTGAAAAAGTCTATGCATGTTTATCTAGCTGTGTATTTTCAACTCTTTCCTTAAGAGAAGACATCTCACATATTGTTCCATGTACACATTTTTTAAAATATTGGATTCAAGCAGGCTAATATTTAATATATAGCATTTATTTTGAATATTTTAAAGCAGTTAAGAATGAAGAACTTTATCCTGCAATTCCAGCTTCAGGTCATATCAGTAGTGATTGTGGTCTCTATTTCTCAGGTATTGAATATTTCATAGTATTACTAAAAGTACTTGAAAGGCTCTTTGCATCCAGTACAGAGATTACTGATTTTCAGTGTTAGATTAATTGATTTCATGTCTATAAAACTAGCAAAGTCTTTGAGATTTTTAAAAGAATTCTCACTGAATCCAGTTTATCATTAGAATAATATGTGCAGGGTGTAGAAGATGTCAGATATTGTCATCAGATGAGTACACAGTGGTTTCCGTACTTAGGCTGTACCTTATTGCAGGTCATTTGGCTCCAAGATACCTCTGTGCTGTCTGGGACAGGGTGACTAAGTATTTATTACATAATTATAAACCCAAACCATATTTTCCCTCATGTTTGGGAAGAATGGGAAACTTTTTTTTGAGAGTAAAGAAAAAAAATCCTATAGTATCACCCAGTGAATAATACTAAATGAATGCTCTTTCAGCATATCGTATGTAGTTAGATAAAATAGCCTTTGTCAACAGAAAAGTGTGGTAGGATTCATTTTATGAATTTCACAGTGATTCAGTTGTATCTAGGAACTATGTTATAAAGTACTGTTGATTTCAGCTATTTTAAAGCTTTCCTTGCTTCTAAAACAGTATTAGAAAATGGCTTTACTCTGGAGCATGTTAGAATTTTTACTCAAGGTATTTCTGCATCACTGAGAAACAGGAGTTCAATACGAAGCCAGAAGGAAAGATCTTCAAGAACTGTGCAACTGCATGACTGACAGAGTTCAAAAAAAAAAAAAAAGTAGGTTGATTTTAGTTATGACTGGGAAGCTGTGAGCTGGTCTTTTATTCCCTGTGCTGTAACTCAATGATAATGGTTTTTATGTGCTGCTGGAAAGAGCAGCTGGAAAGGAGCCTAAAATGGAGTCTTCAGGGCCCAAGAGAGGAAATGCAGCTAGAGAAAATTACCTGTGAGAATAGCAGATGTGACTTACATTAACTGAAAACTATAAATGTGACTTACATTGACTGAAGCCCTAAACATCTGTTTGTGAGTGCTTGCTTCAGTCAGTGTGTTTTGAGTTGGTTTCTAAAACTGTAGAAACTCTTGGTACCAGCCCAGCCACTTCAGTGTGCTTTGGGTCTGTGTGAAAAAAATCTGTAATGTTTTTTGCTAGGGATGCAAGAGAGAGCAGTTTCTCTAAAGGTAGGTCCGGACAGAACCCAGATTTATTTGAGTTTCATTTACAATTCCAGCTGACTTGTTCAAATAGCACTTCTGGCAGTATCTACAGCAAATGGCATGCTGCAGCAGCGTCTGGTATCAGTGTGGTAGAAAAGAAGGAAAAGGTGGATTGAAGCACCTGCAAGCAGCAGTGTATGGATATTCCAAACTTGTGCAGAACAGCCCTGCGGAGTCTCAAGGTGGGGCTACAAAAACATGAATCCAAACTCTGAGGCCACTTCTGAAATCTGTGTATCCAGTGTCAGGCTGTGAAAGGCGCTTGTGCTTCACGGGGTAGGGATGGTCTCGTTGAGCACCGGCACACAGAACTCCTTGAATCAGAAAGGCGTTGGCTCTTGCTAATGCCCACCATCAGCTCAAATCAATACAGAGGCTAAACACCGTGGCTTACCTGTCCGGAGGTCATTGGAGACAAATTTCCAAGTTAAGCCCACCTGAACTCCTAATGATTTCCATGGGTGTGTAGAGCACTTAGCACATCTGAAAAAAATTACCATCTGAGCATATCAAGATGGTGTACCCAGATTAAGTGATTAGATGTTTCTCTGTGAATGGATTCTTGTTCCTTGAAGAACAGGTTGAAGCCCCTAGGTGTGTGATCCACGATTACATTTGGATGCCATTGCTCCAAACACATTTCAAATGTCAAGAGGGAGCCACGTTTTTAAATGGATTAGGAGCTTTGAGATGCCTAATGGGAGGGAGGTCAGAAACAGTTAAAAAAATCTGTTTTTACCCATCTGCACTGTCATCTGTAAGATGATAGTTGGTGAATGGATTTTACAAGCTATAACTAATCCCCTGAGAAATGTATTCCTCAGGTGCTAAATTAAAAGATGAGTGAGATTAATGCGGCTCGTCATTGTGAAAGAATAGACCTGTAGCTCTATCCAGGTGGAAGCTGGAGGAGTACCATGACTAAAAATACATGAATGGGTAGCTGAACAGGAGAGAACTTTATATATATATATATATATATATATATATAAAAAAAAAAAAAAAAAAAAAAAAAAAAAATAAACTTCTTAAAAGAAGCCTATGGGACATGGGTCCCCCAACTGAGATGCTTCTGAAAGCAGGGCAGTGACGGAAGGATAAGGAACTTTCATCTTGAAATGATCGGAGATTTTGTTAGCATAGTTAAAAATTACCTAAAGTTTTGCTTTCCTGATTCATCAATCACCAGGTAGATTACAAAGGCTGTATTATCAAAATGTAAATTAAAAAAGAAAGAAAAGACATACAGTTACGACTGTTGAAGTCACAACCTAAAAATAGTCCTTGAGTAGGATATATGTTCAAATTATGTATTCAGAAATAGCCTCCAAATTTGAGAAAATGTGACTGCCTCTCATTTTCTAGTAGCTGCTACGTTTTTTTAAAGATTTATGTTATGAATGAACATACGTGCACGTGTAACCTGACAGTGTTAGGTGATATTAATCCAAATACGTGTAACTCTTACAGAGACACATCCTATTTCTGAAGGGCAAAAACAAGTTTTCAGTTGCTGAAAAATCAGCCGAATAGCAAGAATTGGTATTTTGGCTGAAGGGAAATAGCAGCCTATTGTAGGAATTCAACATCTGCAAGAAAAATAAAAATTACTTGGAAATTAACCAAAGGGTTCAGACAGCTGGAGAGATAAAGACTGTGTAATGTCGTTTTGTTCAGTATCTGTGCTGTAATCCACTGGGCTCGTTCTTACAATGTTTTTGTTTTCAGACCTCTTAATTCCTGTGTTGCAAGACAAGATGACTTACTTGATAAATGGGGGACCCATGTCCCGTAGGCTTCTTTTGGCCAATGGTGTCTCTGGAGTTTGTACTTGAGCCCCCCCCCCCTGGCCACCCCCTTGAGTGCATCCCATACCCTCCCTCAGTTAATGACCAGTACAGGACCCTTAGCAGGAGGAAGAAGATCATTGGAGTATGAAAGAACGGGACATCTTGGACAACCACACAACTATGAAGTTCTCTCCTGTTCAGCTACTCATTCGTATATTCTTTAGCCATGGTACTCCTCCAGCTTCCAGCTTTGGGGAATTTGGGTGGTTCACTAAACAGGATGGCTGTCCTTGCCACGTTAGTTGAATTTAGAGACATATAGTTAGGGGGGAACTGAGTGCATGAGGAGAAAAGCGTGGCTGAATCATGAGCGTGGGGGTCTGGTGCCCCAGGGAACTGCTGTACTCCCCCTGGGCATCTCCTGTTGCGTGCATTTCACGTTGTCTGACCGGGGACTGATTCAGAGGGTGCTTAGTGCACACAACAGCTGCTGAAGACAGGTGAGAGCTGTGCATTGAGGCAGGAAGTGCTATACAACGTGACATCTCATACTGAGTTCCCAAAATTCACAGAAAGAAATTAACTTAGTCTCACTATACATTTGTAAAATGGCAACAAGGAAACCTACGGGGAGCTGGCAAAGCCTATGAATCATTGTGAAGTCCTGGGGCTGTGGTGCCAGAGTAACGTCACTATGGAAGTTAACAGCTTTGTCCTCAGTGCTGGGTACGGATGACACGCAGAAGGTAAGTGTAGAGCTGTGTGTTCAACAATGAGGGGAGAGAAAGCACTGCACCATGTTGTCAACAGCGAGGGGTTTGAATCATCCATAGAGTGAGCTCCGAGGAGGGAAGTTTGTGTAGAATACGGAGCTTGTTTAATGTAGCTAAAAATACATTATTATTCATGTTCTTATTATAACATATTCTCTCTCAAAGGTGAGGTTAAAGCCAAGCACATCATTTTGGTGTTTCCTGATTTCTGAGTGCCTGACTTTTCAGTTGTAGGAGAGTTCCACGCTGTGCTGTCAGGTTTTGCATAGCAGGATCTGGTTTCACAAAGCACCCAGTGTGTTGCTTGCATTTTCCAGCCCTGTGCTGAGATGGTGAGAGGAAGCAAGGGACAGCAAACAACAGCCAGTTGTGCTCCTCTCCACCTCTTTCTTCAGCATCTCCATCTTGTGCTGCTTATTGCTGAAGACTCATTGGGCTAAGCTCATCTCTCTGAGTCCTATCTGAAAAATGTTCCTCTGCTTACTCTAATAGAGAAAAACCGGGTGGTGATCTAAAGACCAAAGTACTTGCTATAGCTGTTGTATGACTATGAACACAGAATATTACTGAGAAAAAATGTGGGAGGAAATCTAGAATTGAATGTATTTGATAGCAACTCAGAATGGAGCAAGAACTGAGCTCAGCTCATTCTCACATTGGTTTTATAGCTTAATTCTTACTAAGATGGGTTATTTTGAGTAGCATAAATAAATAAATGAATAAAGTGCATAGTTTCTAGTGTAAAAATGTTAGAAATTCTTGCTCAGGGCATTCTGGTGTCTCAAAGCACAAGACCGTTGCTTATGAGGTGTTTCTTTTAAAGGAAGGCTACTGAGGATTTGCTGTGATCTGAAAAAAAAAATAGGGAAAGTTCATGGTAATGACAGCTGGGTAAAGGAACATTGTTTGGACTCCACCAAAATTACATTGTGTCTTTGTAAGCACAAGATTACATTAAGAATATTCATAGGTTTTGGTGAAACTATTATAAGTTGAATAATAGAAGAGACAGGATGCTCTTTTCCTGTTCTGAATCACTGCTTTAAAAAGCCTTCCCTTTGCTCTCTGTTATGGTTCAGAGTGTTCTGGTGGAGCATCACAGACCAAACAAAAACACTTATTTGACTTCTCAAGGGAATCTTCCTCCTAGGCTGAGCATTTCTCATGAACTTTCTTGCTCTGTATAATGGAGCTTCCACTGAGTATGACCAGGCAGGTTGAATCATACGGATTTTTTTCTAATGCAATGTTAATAAACAATCCATTGCTCTCAATAAAGCCCACTTTGAAAAAGCAGGCTGCTATTGCAAAAATCATACTAGTTAAAATTTGTGTTTTCTTGTGCCATCGTAACATGCAGTGAGAAATTTATGGAGGGGTCAGCAGCTCCTGGCTTATTGAAAAACAAGGGCTGGGGAGAGCAGAAGAAACAGAGATGCTGGGCCCAGAGCTGGGGCTGAGCAACGACAGCCATGCAGAGGGGCAGGAAAGGCTCAGAGGTAGGATTTTGGGGGTGAATTCCTCCCTCACAAGCCTCTGGGCACTGCGCTAAGAACCGCCTCGAGACCTGCCCTGGCCTGGGCCCACTGTGCTGGAAAGAAGCCGGGAGCAGAAAGGGGAATGCCACCTCGTGGCAGGGGAATTTCTCCAGGTGATTCATGAGGCAGATGAAAGAGGTCCCTGCTCTGAGTTTTCTGACAGATATTCTAGTGTTCTGTCAAAATCCCCTATACTACTGATGAAAAATGGAATATCGCAGCAAAAAGGTGGCAAAAGTACAATATGCCACTAGCAGGAGTTAAACACTGTTAGAAAAGGTTCAAAGACAAAAATAAACTTGTAATTGCTATTTTCATTAGCAGTTGAATAAAATTAGAAGTAAAATGGTATCCTAAACTGGAATTGCAACAGAAAATATAAGAGTTAAAGGGAAGAAGATTGTCTTTGCTGTAGGTTTGTGCGGAAAGAATTCTCCTGTTTGTGACACTCTTAAAAATAAATAAAACTGTTTCCATATATATATAGTTCCACAAATTAAACACATTTCAGGAGCCAAAAGCATTGCGCCTGTTCTGCTATGCTAGTTGCATAGGAGAACCCCATCAGATAGAGCAGCGCTTTCTAATATTTGATCCCATTGAAAGGAGTTCGCTTTCAAGCATTCAGTCAACAGATCGTGATACACTGATAAATTAAAAACTGCAAGCTGGGTTCCTTGCTCTCGGCGTGCTGCTCAGGGCAGTTGAAGGCTGTGATCTTCACCGGGAAGATAAGAATTCCCCAGAGGCGGGCTGACTTGTGATGGATGGCTCAGGAGCCAAATATTGCTGTCTATGTCAGCACAGATCAAATCAGGGAAGCGGGAGGGCTGTAATCAGATCCCTCCATGAGTTCTCTCAGTTCCTTGCATCTTGATTTCTTTGCGGGCTGACTGGTTTTACGTTTCTTCCTTTTCAGTCTTAACATAATGTAAACTTTCTAAATTCTGACAAGAGCAGACATCTGAAAAAGTAAACAAACAAACCAAACCTATAAGCACCCAAAGTTAATACCCCCACCTTCACTTTTTTGATTAAAAATCAGATTATTAGGTCACATGCGTATAGCATGCCATGCAGTTTAAGTCTCAGACATTCTTGTTACTATCCTTAAATTTGGATATTGTTATAAGGATCCAGCATGGATGGACCGAAATGTCTGAATGCAACTGTTGTGGTCGTCAAACTGAACATTCTCCTAATACTGCTTGTATGTGGGCAAATTCAACTGCTAGGGCTGGCGACAGGCTAAAAGCAAAGATTGAAGCAGCTTTCCTTGTCAAAGAAGAATTTTGTGTGATGAACAGCCTCACGAAAACAGCCGTCCTGCAGGTCAAGAGCAGTGGCCCATCAAAAGGAACCCGTGGACAGAGGATGAAAGGGAACTCTCTTTTTTTGTCATGAGGGATGGTCACTTACTAAATAAATGACAACCAAATGAAACTTCTTTCGGTGGGAAGAAATACCACAAGCAAAACCATTTTCTGTAAACTCTGTACTAGAAGCATGCAATCTTGGAGAACAGTGTAAGAAAGGGCACCGCTTCTGTCATTTGGGGAGCAAAAAGAGGCCCCGCAGTACAAGGAGCTTTTCCTCCTGTGGAGCAGTCAGTGGGTGACTTGGGGCATGCTGGCCTTAAATAGCCTGGCTTGGGAACTAGAGTCACTTTTTTTTTTTTTTTTTTTTTTTTTTTAAGTACTCTCTTAGATTGGTTTAATTGGATTTGTACCCTCTTACAGATGCTGCATTGCTGCATTTTTACTTCAGCTGCTATTCTGAGAAAATGAAGTTGCTAATATGTGCCTTTCTTAATAAGCACGGCAAGATTGCCGAAAGGTCAGTGCATGAAGCTGACATTTCTTGATATTAAGCCGGTACTCAGGTACCAATTTAGGCAATTAGTAAGTACGGATTGTTATATTAAGAAACAAAGGAAAAAAAAAATCAATATTCTTTATTCACATGAACAGCACAAACAGCTGGGTGTTTAATAAGTGCCCCAAAAGGCAGAAAAGCAGAAGGCAGTACATCCACAAAGAGCCTGAAAGGAGGCTGGGCTGGCTCTGTCCTGTATGTTCTTGGATGTAGGCATATGGCCATAGAGGACTTACGTACCTTTCCAGCAAATATATATGTACTTAAAATGTAAGCTTTGCAGCAAAGCATCTGTTACTGCAGCAGGTAAAAATTATTAAAACCAGGACAAGGATCATTACAGGAATAGTAAGGCAGGTGAGAAACTGATTGAACTGAAGAGGGAAAAAGTACCAAAAAAAAAGCATAGACTGAGGTGGTCCTCTGGTAAATCATACTGGAGGAAAAAGTTGGTAAGTTTCTACTTCCTATAGTCATAAGCAGTAAGAAAGGGCCAGAACTACCACTGAGATACTGCTTTGAAAAAATGCTAACAGAGCAGAAGGTGAATTTCCACCATTAAAGCTTCCTCAGTGCTAATGGATGTAATTTGTGCAGCTTTTCTAGGAACATGATGTGTAACCAGAAAAATGACCCACGGGTAGTGGAGGACTAAGGACGCAGCTATGCTGAACAGCATGACTTGGTAAAAAAAAAAAAATCCCAATGATTTCCAAGTAAATTGAAGCTACAATTAGAATATAATTAAAATAACGTAGCACGTGGTAGCTGCATTCAAACTTGTGTGTGCTGCTAAGTGAATTGCAGCTGTCACTGAAGTAAAAACATCAAGAGTACAAGGCAGAATTTCTTCCTTTTCCTTGGCAAGCCACAAACTTTGTGTAGTTGGATCAGAACTTGAAGATATTTCTTAGCTAAGGAAGAAGTTTGAGGACTTCTCCTGGCTTTTCTTTAGCTCACAATTTGAAGCTGGGATAGACGGAAGACTGCTGGACTTTGTTTCCCAGTCAGAAAAAAGCAAATGAACCTTGTCATCAAAAAAGGGACCAGACCCTTTACAAAAAAAAAGAATAAAGTTAAAACAGACACAATTAATGAAATAGTTTAAAGCTATTGGTTTCTTCAGTAATATTTAAACTGTATATACATATGCACAAAGGGAAAGCTCCAGATATGCCATTTATAGCAACAACTTTGACTACAATTATATTGTTGTGAGATTTATTGCCAAGGACCCAAGGAGAAAGCACTTGACAGACTTTGGATCACAGAATTCTAAGAAAGAACCATCATTGATTGTGTTGCAGAAATCCCATGGCTTTTCAAATATCAGAGTAGTTATAATAGAGCCGGACTGGATCTCAGGCTGAGATCTCTCCACAAGCTCCACTGCCACCACAGAACAATTTCAACACCCTTGAGAACCACTTGAGTATCAGCCACAATAGAATATGGACAAAGGTTCATCTTTAAGCTTTCTTACCTTCCCCTACAATATCGCCTCTAAGTTCTTCAGAAGAAATCAGCCTATTTCTGATGTTGGTAGTTACCTGTATTTCAGGCTCTGAGATATTGGGTCTGCAACAGGTATTCCATAAAAAATGGAAACTGAAAAAGCAGTGCTATAGACCAAGGAAAAAAAAAAAAACAAAAAAAACAGTAACTTAGATTCTCTTCTAATCTAATATGAACAAATAATGAAAGATTGAGAAGCAGAAAAAAATGAAAGTGATTTACATATTCATCAACTAATTTGTATAATCAGAAGATTTAAAAGGTCATTACTGGAACACCTGCCTGTTAACAGATGTAGAAGACTGAAGGCCAAAGAACACAGTTTTTATAAAGATGTTGATGGATAAACAGTTGGCAGATCTACAGCTACCTGCTGGGGCAGCTTTAGACTTTTTGGCTCAGGCTACCACTGTGGATAAAGTAAATCTTCTGGAATTCACATAGCCATACACATATCCATACTGACTTGCCTGTTGTGAAGGCTGACAGTTGTTTATTAAGGATTTGATTATTTTTAAGTATTAACATTCCACCTAAATAAGCTTCTGTCTAGGAGTGAAATTTTATGCACTAAAAAAGTTACCAACTCCTATGACAGAAAGATGCCTGATAGATGGGGGTACAGCACTATGCACAGATCCTAATCAAGAATAAAGAGTCTGTCTTAATTTAGCTAAATTTGCTAATTTCTGTGTCAGTGCCACACAGTAACATTGGAGATCTCAATGAGCCATTTATATAGATACTAAATGCAAAGCATCCTGTCCCATTTTGAAGATAGTTAAGTGTTAGATACCCAAATTTAAGCTAGTCCCTGTACACTACCTTTATGGTCTCTGGCTGAATCATTTTCTGGGGATACCTACTAGATCTACTTCTAAAATAGGTTAAAAAAAAAAAAGCATTATGAATTTAGACATCTAATTTATAGATGCCTCGGTTAAGGCAAAATAACATGCAATCAGCATTGTATGACTAGTTTTAGGAGAGCATCTGCTCACATTAAGAAGTTAGGTAACTGGCCTACATGTCTGTGCTACCTGCAGTATTAATTTGTAAAATTAGCCATATGTACAGCAATTAAAACTTATTTAAACTGGGAAGAAGCTCAGAAGATAATATAGTCCAACCTCCAGATCAGGCAGGGCAAACTTCAAAATTCTTTCATGTTGGTCAGGGGCTTGGCAGTCGAGTTCTCATCTCCAAGGCTGGATCTTCCATGGTCTTTCTGGTAAACCTGTTCCTGTTCCACTTTCAGTTTCTGTTCACTTTCATCTTTTTCTTTCGTACGTCCATGAAGTATTTTTCTCTTGTTGCAGTGTGCGTCCACTGCCTCATGTTTTCTTGATGTGTACCTCTGAGCAGTCTTTTCTTAATCCTCCTCGCATAGATGACAGCAGTAAGGTTGCTCTTCTGCACTTGCCGATGCTGGTATATAGGATTAGTCCGCTACAGGTGGAGGACTTTGTGCATGTCCAAGTTGAACTTTGAGATTTGTTGTTCCTTATGTCCAGCTCGTCAGGATTCCACTGAATTAGACAACCCTTCACCTCAAAAATACCAACCACTGCTCCCACATTGGTGTCATCTGCCAACCAACTGAGGCAGCATTTCACTCCATTGCCCAGGCTTTTAGCTGAGATGTTAAGCAGTACTGGCAACAGTATCTGCCCTGAAGAATGTCACTAATTATCAGTATGACACTGTACCACCCTTATTCTCCAAGTCCCATTGTCCAACCAGTTTTCCACCCTTATTACAGATTATCCATACAGCCCATCTCCCTCCAAGTTGGTTACAAAAATACTACATAAGCCTTGGTAAAAAGTCCTGTGAAGAACAGAAAAGGTGACATCCTCTGCTCTTTGTTCACAACAGGAAATGAAATGAGGTTGGTCAGGAAGAATTTGCCCCTTGTGCCTACATGCTGGCAATACCCAATCACTATTTTGTCCTTCATGAGTCTCAAAATGACTTCTATAACATCTACAAATAGGCTCTATAATTTTCTCCAGGTCTGACGCTATGTGCTACCTCAACGTATGAGAATATACACTTATTATTTGTTTTATAAAAACAAAAATACTGTTTTGTTTTTTTTTACTTCCCCCTATATATGACAGTTCGATACAAAACGACCTCCTTACAAGTCTTTGAGAATCTTTACTACTACATGATTTCTATACAAGCTTTTGTACATTTTGCCTTTTTTTTAAAATGTACAGAGTAACAGAAAATAAAACTCTTAATAAATTTACAAGATAATATTATGTTTTTCAACACAGTACATCTTCCTTCCTTTAATTTTCATGGCAAAAGCTTCCATGTGGTCAAGGATTCAAACATTCATCCAAAATTTTCAGAGATGATTCATACAGGATTCTGAAACTGCATAAAAGAATGCAAAACAGGATTAGACATGCTCATACTAAGATCAGTCCTCAGCTACTTGATTCTACAAGAAATATAAGAGATTTCTTTGACAAGTTATTCCACATATGCCTTTACAAAATTACTTTTGAAACCAGTTGTTTTTCTTCAACTTACCCATTTTTCTGCTGACCACCTCTAGCTACACTCAAATCTATAAAAAATCATTTTCATTTACTATGTGAATTCAAGCACATTTTCAAGTATTTAATCATCTGTATTTCACATGTATTTAAAAGCACAACTCATTTTCTTCACAGCATTTTCACAGCATTTTATATATATTTTTTAAACTTGGTCAAATCCTTTACTGCTAGTTTATAATAAAGCTATTTTTCAGTCTTGTACTTTTTTCCTTTCATCCTCATTCTTCAGTCTTCATAATTTTTCTTCTCAACTCAGTAATCTTTTCCCAAGCCTGAGCTTTCTGTTTTATCCTTACTAACTACATGCTTCAGCTGCTTATACATCCATCTTAGTCACTTTCTTACTCTTTTGTTTCACATTACTCCCTAAATCGTCTCAAAAAGGTCAGCTTTGAAATTCCCATTTGGAAGGCCCTTTTATTTTCTTGCACTCCCAGACACTGTCACTCACCTAGCCTTTGCAGGTGCATTCTCAAGCAACTTCTAATACTGCTCTAAGACATCCTCAACAGACAAAGACTGTGGTCTTCTGCCAAAATATTATTTCATTGTTAACCACTATAAACTTTATCCTTCGTATTACTTTTGTAAAAGATTCTGCTACCTGTATTTCTCTTTTTCTTTTCCTTTTTTCTTTTTTTTCTTTTTTAAATTACAGTCCTATACCAATGGCCTAGAATAAGCAAGGTATGTCAGACATTAATCATGCTGAGTTAGGGCATTCATCAAGGAGACACCAAGACCAGAAATACAACAAGAAACTGTATTTTCTTAACAGTAGATTGGATGCCAGGTCTTCCTGAATTCAGACTGCCATGGTTATACCACATACTGTTCCTTTATTACACTAACAGCCTTCAAGCCATAATGAATCTCTACTGACAAAATAACCTAGTATACTAATTTTATAGCACATTTTAATAATTAGTTAAGTACTGTGGTCAAACACACAATGCTACTTTGTATAATTTATTTATTTTTATTTATTTATTTTGCAATCTATGGCTAACAGAGAAATACTTCTATAAAGTTGGACCATCTATCAACACCACACTGGTCACGGTGCAGAGAATGAGCTATGATTCAGGATAACTGCAAGCCTCCCCAAACGAACTTAAGTTAGTTTTACTAGGTACCACTGTGGTACGTGTTGATAGGAAGCAGACAAGTCATACACAAAGTTATGTCACAAAACAATGTAAGAGTCAGGATTTATAGATGCAATGAGAACGCAGTAAGAGTTTCGGAAGCTACTTAAATGATAATATTAAAGAAATATCTTTCAGCACATCCATTAGCTCAGTTTAAATTCTAATGCCTACATACTAAGATGCTAATTACATATAGAATATTAAGAAAAAGGTGTTATTTTATGGCACATTTGTTTCACAGAGCATGAAATATTTCTCTAGCTAGAAGTGATCACTCCACTGGAAGCTTCATTGGCCTTTTTTTTTCCCTAGAAATAAATACTTGCATTTTATAAAACAAATTAATGTGTGTGCCATTACTCTTGAGGAAATTCTCTCAATATACAATATGCTGTCCAGAATTTTAAAGTGTGCTGAACAGCAATTTTAGACCCACAGGGCCTTCTTAAACTGCTAGCTCAGCTGAAGAGGAAAGACTAAATTACAATGAAAAGTTTTGCTTCTAAATTAGTATAACAACTCCTTGTTTAATAGCAGCATTTAAAGACTCCACTGGACAGGAGTTTTACTTATATATTTCATTGCTAATATGTAATAGATGACTGCTATGTTAAATTTAAGATGCTGGCACAGAATGCCAAGTCTCTTGGGAAATTAAAGAATATCCCTGTTTCATTGTATACCTGGGTATTAAATAAAAATAATCCATCCGAGTTGTTAGGAGATAATGTATGCAGAAGTAAGAAGCAATAATACCTTGAAGTATGAATTAAAAACACGGTAATATGCTTTAGCATGCATCAGTGCAACATCATGCCTTTCCAGATTACGGTCAAAGCAATTATCTGACATCTAACTTGCAGCATACCATAATTAACATTTAGGGGCTTGGTAAGTAGAGTGGAAAAAGACAATGATAAAATCGTTTACAAACAACAGTGCACATTTCAGACTGCATATAATCACCTTTTAGTTATACATTAGCATGCTAGTGCTAGATCGCTAAAAGTAAGTGTCTTCAGACACTAGCAGCCCAGCCTGTTCCAGCAGAACACCTATCTGAGAAAGGCACGAATAATTAATCAAATTTAACACAAGTGCACTAATAATTAATCAAGGAGAAGCTAATCATTAAAGAACTTCCTCTTAACCTTTTCCTATATGAATTTGTTTATCCTTTTGGGGAGAGAAGGGAGGAAAAAAACCCACCAACCTCACAACATATTTGCGGGAGTTCTTGAATTCTAGAATCCTCCCCAAGATCAGAAGTGATCGCAAAGCTTTGCGGAATTTTCTATGATCATACTGTAATCATGATTTTGGTTACAAATACTTCCACCATCATGCTCCTATTCCTAAGCTTTTAATTTTATCTACAACTATCTCTTGTTTTTGTATGAGACAAAGGTAGTCATTCATATATCACAAAATTAAAGCACTGTGTAGCATCTTATGCTCTTCATCTGCCCCAACTTGTAGGATGATTTGTCCCTGTTCACTGGGCAGAGATGTTCATATAGATTCACAAAGCAATTATCTGTGTTCTTACTGGAATTTATAGGCAGTAGTGCACTCAAGTGGTAGCAATTATTCATTTTAATGTGCCTATTTATTTAATCATGTTAAGATTTGCTTTAAATTCTCAGCCACTGTCTTGATTAAAGGAATTGCGTAACCAAATCATGATACGCTGCTGCTCACCTTTCTTTTCCAGGTCATAATTATCCTTTTTAAAAATATTCTGGTAGAACACTTGGCAACCTAGCACTAAATGACTCAATGGAAAAAAAAAATACTGTTTATTTTTGCTTGACTTTCTTTCTACTCTAAGTTACAACCAAAAGAACTTTATTCACAGCCCAGTAACTAATTAAAATGAGCTACCCAGGAAGCAGAGTCACTATGATGAAGTTTTAGAAATCTAACCATGCAGTGATTATTTATCTACTTATTTATTTTTGTTTTTATCAATTTTATGTTACATGAGCACAATGACCTCCGCAGAAGCCACTCTTAAAATCTGGATAGCAGTATTTCTGTTTTCTGATTTCTTTTGTCAGACAGAAAATGGAAGAATAGGTCGATTATTTTTTACTTTTTTTTTAATATATCTGTTTTGATTGCATATAACTGAGGTAGGTCATATCACAAAGCTTTATGGGTCTACTTCTTCAGATTATGTATGTCATTTAAAGAGCTACATAACACCCCTTAGGCTCTGATATAATAGATTTAAATGAGCAAGTAAGTGTTTTGTTAGCCAAAAAAGCTACCACTGTACCTCCTGCACTTCTGAATCACATCTAAGTGTATATTTACTGCACAGCCCTTTAAAAGTTCTACCCCTGCCAGAACAAGTTAGTGTAGCTGTTGGGCTTCTTGACAGAACTCAAGTGCAATGAAGGACACCAGTTCAGTCACAGCAGAGCCAAGGAAGGTCTCTGTCTTGCACAAAGCCACGTGCCTCGGGCCAATGATCCACCAGAAGAATGGGCTGTAGAAGTGTGTTTATGTTTGAAGGGCCATGCAACAAATGGTTGAATAAAATTAAGAATTACTTGTTTGATTGATTTCAACAGCCTCCTCACGTTCAGAACAATGTGGTGCATTGCTAGCTTCTTTCAATATGGATAAATATCCGTCACCAACTTGGTTCTTTATCTAGTTATCCCTATACTACCTTGTGGAATATCTTGAAGAATTATTTTCCAAAAAATAAGTTATCTGTTCTGTTATCCAAGGGTAGGAGAGATGGAAAAAAAATACATAAAGAAATCAGTTATCGTTCCTGTACTGTGCCTACCCTTCTCAGTTACTAACCCTACCCATCAGGAGACACAGGGAACTGTAAGTTAGTTTCAGTTAAGTTAAAAATGCGTTACGTTATTTAAATTCCAGTAGTCTGTTTTCTCCTCAGACTGTTTGTGCTTCTTAATGTCTACTTTGCATGTTTTCTATTTCCACAGGCAGTTCAGTGACAAGGCAGAGATCAAATGGTAAAATTTTCTTTTAGACTTGAGCAATTTTGAAACACGTGAGGCTAAATCACTCATAGTTGTCTGCCTTAGGCAGCTCTGCAATAAATGCTTGAAAATGCAACTTAGCTAGTAACATTCAAGAAACCCCCCAAAAATTAATCCCCCCAAAAATAAAAGTCAACCACATGTGAAACAGAAATCTTAAAAATGACCAAAATAAAATAAACTGTGGAAAGGTCTAAAAGCCACTGTTATATTCACTTAAATTTTAATACCTGCATATGTGTTCATTGATATACCTAATACCAAGATCAGTGAGAAAAATCTTGTAGTAGTAAGAAACTTTAAATAGACTACTTGGTTTGTCCTACACCTGCTGCAAACAAAACTGAGTTTGAATACTGTGACATAACAGGATGAAGTCATAATGCATTCAAATTAAATGAAAAAAAATATGTAAAGATTACAATCACAGCAAATGTACTGGCAGGAAATTTAATACTGTGCTGAGCTCAGTATCTCAAGATTTTTACCCACTATTTTAAACCTTGCAATCACTCAGAATGCTCCAGCTGTATTACTTCAGTATAGAACACAGCCATTTACTGCAGAAAGGGTATAGAAGACTTTAGTGTTCATTTCCCATAGCACATTTACCTTTCTGTATTGCTAGATCCTTCTGTGGCTGTTTCCTTGTATGTTATCAGCTTTCTTTGAATGACAGGTGCAATATCCTTTAGCAGTGAAGGTCTGTGCTTACCTGTTTGAAATATGATTATGTTGAGAAGTTGAACAAAAATAATGCTTTATCAAAAAATAAACTTGTGTATTTTCATAGGCTATCTTTTTAATACCAAAGATTCTTTAATTAAAGATTAGATATGACATAAGATTTTCACTGCCCTGGATTAATTACTATGTGTTTCAGCAAACCAGAATAAGGAGATGGACCGTGTGAGTTAGCAGATAATTGTATTTTTAAATTCACTGCTAAGATTTAAAGTCCAAAGCTTAACAACATCATGTGCAAGTGATATGTTCTTAAATTCTTTTGAAAAATGGTAACTTAACAAGACGAGGACAAGTGCCTGTTGAATTTTATAAGAAGTTAGGTTTTGAAAAGTAGCACCGTAGAAAAAAAATTTGTATTATACAAAAACAGTTTGACTGACCTTTAATTATAATCACAATGCAGACCATAGCTGTAAGACTAAAAATCTCTTCAATTTCTTTGGAGAGAATGCATTCCATTAATTTATTTAAAAATGACCTAAGGAAAAAATAAAAAAGAAATATATTTTATAATTAATGTTTCCTTCAAAACCAAATAGAACACAAGCTTGTGATTACGTTACCCTGCCACCACAGCTTCAAAGATACTATGCAGGACAAAGGACATTTATTGGGTGACTGCAAATTACATGCTTCTTCTAGAACTGTAAGAATATTTGAGTTAGCAGAACAGTAAATTGTTTGGGAAGAAAAAGTTTGTACACAGACTAAGTTTTTATGAGGAATAAAGATCTCGTGGAGTACTTTAGGAAGGATAATCTGAAAAAGGTGCTAGATTTACTGTAATTTGTAGTGAAGTTTCTAATTTCAATTTCTACTACAGTTTAAAATATATTTATATGATTCCAGTGTATTATTAGTAACAACTCATGCCCTTAAATCTATTTCTATTTGTAGCTTGATTAGAACCTGGAGTTCGGTTAATATTTTAGTCTAAAATGTGTATGTCATAAAAACAAAATGGAAGTTTTTCCAATTCAAAAAGCAGCACTGATGAACATTTATAGCTAAATATACCCCTGAAACAATTTCCAACTGCATTTTAGATATAAAAAGCATGGACACACTAACAACTTTTCATTGTGAAGCCTGAGATAAATATTAAGAACATATGTATGCATCTTAAGATAAGCACTTTTAGCAAGAGATTATAGTATTACCAGGAAATTTTAGAAATATTTTGGGGTATTATATTAAGAAAAATGAAAGATGGTGGTCAAGAAAGAGGTCTGTTTCTCTAGTCAAATGCAAGGGTGAGCATTTTCAAGACAGTTTCAAATTTAATGGCTCTTCCTTTTAGTATTTCAACACAATAGAACCCTGAAGTATGTCATTAACAAAAGAACCAGCCTCCGCTAATTATTCAGTGAATAAAACTTTGAAGAAACTTTTGGCCTTCTGCGAAGATCAGAGAATGATGACACCTCTTTAAGCTCTGAAATCAGTATTCATGAAGCTGCTGGTGTATTTTATTAGCTTTATTGTATCATTGTGGAATAAACTGACCAGTGTCAAATCCATTTCATATCACCCTTAAATTGCTGACTGATAGAATTCTGCCTGGAGTTTTGACTTTGTTACCACACTGTTTACTTGAGTAAGCACACTCTTTAGTTCCATGAAGGAACTTTGTAATAGTATTAATCTGTAATAGTATTAATCTGCAGAGACAGCACAGCTGTCTCCCCACCACCACCATAGGAGTCACAAGAGCCTACAAGCAGAGATAAAATAAGAATATTTCAGAACAAGAAGCTATTTCCAAATACACATATATAAGAGAGATAAGTAATTGGTTCCTACGCAGTTTCCTACTAAAGCAAAGACATTCACTTAATTGTCAAATATTGCCAAGTGACAATATCATCACTGGGAGGGGGACTGAAATTAAAAGTTTTAAATTAAAATTAAAAATTAAAATTAAAAGTAACTGAAATTACAAGTACAAGAGATTGACTCATTAGTAACTGAAAACATAATAGACACTGCAGAACCTGGTGCAAAACGATTGTGTGTTCACAAATTACAAGTTTGTATCAGATTCTGTAATGTCAAAGGCTTTTGAATTGGCAAGGAAAGGTAATAATTTCCGAGATTTTGAATGATTTACTACTGGACTCCTTCATTACAATACATACAGATTAAAAAAAAAAAAAAAAAAAAGAAGCCTAAAAAGCAGCTCTCAGTCCTGAAGGACCAATGGAACCAGATGTATATCATCTTCTGATTTAAATGTTCTTTGCACCAAGAAGATAAGTTTCAGAAGATTGATACGTCCTTATCAAAAATGCTGATAACAAAGTGCTGGTCCAAACTATAAGTTTTCTTCAACAATGGACAAGATCTGATCACTAGAAGAATAAGTTTGACAGGAATTTGTTGACTTTCTGTGCCTCTTTTGAGAAAAACTGGGTAAAGTCATTGTGTTTCACTGAAACAAATCTTCACCAGACAGCTCTGCCTCTCAGAAGAGCAAAATTTTGATTAGGAGACAGGAGGCCTAGTGCTGGACTCTGTGGAGTCCTTTTTCTTTTAAAAAAGTTTTAGGACTTAGGGGAAAAAATCTTAATCTCATGACAGCAGATATGGAGATATGCTATGCCTGTCAGGTGAAGATGTTAAGAATAGCTTTGCCAAGCCATGGAGAATCACAGGGTTTTCAAGAAATACCCATTAGCCCCTTGATCATTCAAAATATTTTGGTGTGTATAGTCATTTAAATAAGAATTGAATATGAACAAACTAACCAAAGGAAGGAAAATAAAATTCAGTTGTGACAATTTTAGCAGATATTCACCAAATATAACAAATGAAAAAGGTTAAGTCTTAGTAATATCAGATAGCCCTACTTTTGGGGGCTTTTAGGACACAAATACTTTAAAGAGGTTTTGAATGTTACGATTTTTTTATACAGCCATTAGTACATTTGTGACCTCAGCGCAGACATTTGGGTTAAAGGATTGATGTTATTTTTGGTTAAAAAAAAAATCTCTTCTCAATACTTCTATATTGAGGGGACTAATGTTTATCTTACGAGAGAAATCCAAGATGTACTATTAAAGAACTCAATTAGATGAACTGTGTCCTAAATAATTCTTCAAAGTAAAAAACAAACAAAACACACAGAACACCAAAACATCCCCTCTCCCCCAGTCAGTATCTACAAGCATTACGTCAAGAGAAAGAGGTTGTGGTCATGCAGATGAATTTAATAAGTATCCAGTTCCTCAAAATTTATTTGAATTCAGAAATTAAAACTTTACCCAAAAAATAAACTGTTCTACATTATTAACAACCTTGGACAAGTTCATGGAGAAACATTTACCTGACCACATTAACTGTCTTCATAATTATGGTCATTAAACTGCTTGAAAGAGGTGGAAGGTCTGAAACAGTCTTTGGTATAGTTAAGTCCCTTTCACTGGAAGCCTAAAAAAAGAAACAATCATCAACTCCTGTAAATTAAGAAGTATATGTTTGCAGAAAATATCCTGGCAAATATATACTTCAGTGATCATGCTAACCAAGAGATATCCTTAAATAATTAAAGAAACATTTACATTTATTCTTTGAGCACCCTTAAACCAAAAAATGTGTACAGTACAAATTAACAAAACGATTTAAAATTAGGCTAAAATTAAAGCAAATAAACAGCATTTGTACCAAGGGAAATATTTATTACTAGTTACTGTTTGTAAAGGCAAAGTACACTAAACAGAAATTAATATATTTTTTTGTCTTCAAGTTTCAGTATTCATACATGATTTCTAAATACAACCTAGATGACAGCTATTTTCTGATTCCCTGTGTTAGGTCTTTTTGGTATCAGGTTCTGAATAGCAGGGCAATGGTAAAGTTTTCTGTTTGTTCCATGCCAAAACACACAAAATCATCATCTGCAGTAGAAAAAACATGCTTTCTGAATGCAGCTCTATTATTCTAATGTTATGTTTAAGAAGGAGTCAGTGTAAAAAAGAGTCAGCATTAACTTTACCTTCTGTAGCGCGTAATTTATCTCTGCTACTATTGCATCTAGGACAGCAGAGAGCATACCGTGGTGAACTGCTGGGCAAGATGAACGCCAGTACTGGACTGCATATATGAATTCTCCAAGAGGCATTTGAATAGAGCAAATTAACTAAAACAGAAGAAAAACTGCTGTGTGAGATTGCTTGAGTATAATTAAAATAACTTTTTTTCAGAAGTCCTGGAAAGCAGATCATTGTATTTTCCAGTAATCCACCTGTCTCACTACTATCTAGTCTCTGTTAAAAAATATAAGAAGCTAATATGTCTGTGAAGATAGGACAGTCAGAAGAACTCTGCAACTTGGTCCATATATTGAAGCTGAAACAAAAAAAAAAATAGCTATGATTTCTTCTCTCTCCCAAGATCATAACATATATAATTGAATTCTTTGCTCTGGATTGAGAAAATTAATTTTCATTGCAGATAAGGTTAATAATCAGAGTACTAGGGTAGTTCAAGATCAGTGGTAACAGAATGCCTTGTTCTTTGTTTCACTCATTTTTCTGTTGCTACAAGACCAATAGTCGTTAAAAAATATCCACTGGAAAATGAGAAAACCTTGAATAATATTAGAAAAAAATAACCAAATATTTATTCAGATGTTGAATGGGACAACAACCTCAAAGTAACTAAGTGTAATACCACTTCACAATTGAGTAAAAAGTATGAATTTGTCCACATGTAGGAAGCAATTTTAAGCATAATACCTGAATCCCTTCTTCTGGCCGTTCCTTGAGACTGCATGAGACACATTCTAAAACTTTCTGGAAGACAGACTGTACAGCATGGAGAAGACTTTCCACTTCATGTGTTTCAGTGTTTTGAGTCAAAGAAGCTTCAGTAATTTCTTTTAGAACACAGAGTAACACTGGAGTACAAAAGCCACCTCTCTCTAGAGAAAGAGATCCACAATATGAAAATTGTAATGAGATATTCTCCAGGTACAAGCTCGGAATGAAAACTCTGTTATATACCATAAATATCTATAGTTTCCAAGCCTAGAAAACATATATAGTTTCTGAGCACCTTTAGCTGAAATTTTCATACAGTTCAATCAATATTTCAAGTATAAATCCAGTGCCCCTTTGAAAAATTCTTGAAGCATAGAGATTAAGATTGTAGATTTCTTCAGGAGCGAAGCTTCAATTCTGTCTTTACTGTCAACATAACTTTCCAAATGTGAGCCAAATTTAAATAGTGCTACAATGTTGTCTCCTAAGGCATACTGATATAAATCTTGTTATACACATAGAATCACAGAATGGTTTGGGTTTGAAGGGACATTAAAGATCATCTAATTTCAACCCCCCTGCCGTGGGCAGGGACACATCCCACCAGACCAGGCTGCCAAAAGCCCCATCCAGCCTGGATCTTATTATTAACATATTTTTATATATATACATATACATATATATAATATATATATACATATATATATATATATATATATATATATATATATATATATATATATAATGTGTATATGTATATAAAATAGTAGTAACTGAAATGTAACAGCAAGTAAGAAACATCAACGTTTCTTTCATTCTATCAACAATGTCCTGACTCTGGACTGCTTCTCTGCTTGTTTTCCATTTTCTGAAAAGCTGCTGTTACTTCTGACATTGATTATTGATGCTAACATAATCTGTAAATACCATGTTTTGAGAAACAGACTCCAAAATGCAAAAAGCAACAGTGCTGTTAATATAAAAAAAAAAGTCATCTAAGCATGTATAGAGATGCTAACATTAGCACAAAATATCGTACCTGTTTGTATAACTGCAAGTGCTATATCTAAAAGGTATGCTTGAAATTTAAGATTTCCAAGGCCAACCATTATTAGATCTTTACACACTGTCAGGTAGTCCTGGAAAAGAGATGCAAAAATATATCAGAAAAGAAAATATATATATATATATTTATATATATATATATACACACGCTTAAAGCAACAGTTCAGTAGCAGCGAAAAGTATTAAATATATCAAATCAAAGGAATTGTTTAATTATGTTTTACGTATTGAAGTTAGATAAGAGATGGGATGGGGGAAGTCTTCAAAAAAAATCTTCACAATACTAAGAATTTTGTGAGACGTTATATTAGATTAACACGTATAGATTCGTAGGTGTTTATCCATTTTCACTTTCACATTGCAGAAGACAAAAAATAGTATGTATATTAAGTATTCCTGCCTCACAGGACATCAGCTTTTCCTCAGAGGTAGTACATAGTTCCACAGTCCAGCAGAATAAGCATCTGTCTATCCTTTCTTGAAGGTACAATCACTACTTAGTGGATAAATATGGAAAAAAGTAGAAAAATGCAAGTGATGGGATCCAGTGGTAAATGCGCTACTTCACAAGGCTATTTATTATACAGGTATAAAAATCCTGATATATATTTTTTCGTTCTGGGACACTCTTCTGTATGGATAGGAATACAGAAGTAGCATCATTTCCATTTTTGACACGAGCTGTAACATGTAAAAGGTCAAATTTAGTGTATGAGAACAGACCAGTGCTATCGTTAAAGATTATATCCCTTTGTTTCTTGTTTCCATTTTTAACACAATCCTATGTTCTCAACTCAATTTTAAAGTAACTCAGAGTAGGTGCACCAGATACGTTCTCAACCACTGAAAAGTAGGAGTTCCAAAGAGTGTTCCAAACACTTTCCTCTTTCCTCCAAAGAAAAATGTTTCTAAAAAGTCAGTAAATCCTCTGTCTTTTTCACTCAGGCTCTAGATCAGAGGCACTGACACTAACAATTTACCCAAGCACATTATGACCTCTATCTGTCTTGATTTGCAAAATTAAAAATGGCATAGTAAAAGAGCATTTTCCTGCATATATACACACCTGTTACATACAGGTAACAGAATAGAGACTAGAATAATAATGCAGACAGCATAGAGAATTTCTAACCAGCCTATGTTTAGGTTAGTGGAGTCATTCAAGGACATGGATTGCAATTAAAGTTATTCCAAATCTTTCCCTTGATCAAAATCTGAAAAGACCCATAGCTCAATGGTAAAATCCACACTGGGTTAAGTGATACATCAGGGAAATATAACAAGACAATTCAAAACTAGCTTAAGCATTATCTTAATCAAATGCTTTCTGCGAAGGGTAAATGAAGATAAGGGATACATTGTCTCTCAGGAGACAATAGGCCTGTAGGATGATCCAAAGCCCCTTCTTTGTCCCTAGGAATTGAAGGAACGCTCTGATAGCAGTACTAAAGGAAAAAAGAAAAATCTTGGCACCAAGAGTAACTGAGTAACAATGGTTTGGTAATCCCACAAGACATGAAAAGACATGCTGGAATGAGACAGTATGGTCTCAACAAATTTACGGTCTAAACAAATTGACCCTCCGATGAGTCCCTGCCCACAACAGCAAGTGCAAAATTTAGGAAGGAAGGAAAAGAACAAGCAAGCATGATTAGATCTAAACCCTGTCTCTCACAATCAAATCACCTTCCTTGCCCTCTAAGTCATCTTCCGTTGTGATCCACTGCATTATGCTTGCAAACATAAAATTGCCACATATACAACTTACAAATCAAGCTGTTGCCAATCCAATAAGAGACCTCTAACCTGGATAATTAACTGAGAAACATTACTCTGTTTTGAAATGCCGTCTTCTTGATCAGTTGCTAGCAAAAAAGGTACAACTTGACTTTCTATCCAATCACCTGTCTCCTTCAGGATTGACAGGTAATCTTTTCCTTCTTCAGAAAACTGAAAAAAATAAACAAAACACAATAGAAGTTTACCATTTGAATTTCCTTGTACTGTCAGCTGTAACTTCAGCTTATTCTGAAAAGATATAACCATACCTTGTTCTGAAGATGAATACTCAACCTGCAACATAGGCTGAAGGCTCTTAAGCTAGTTGCTTGATTGCAGCTAACAGAACTTGTATCGGTTGCTTTCAGAATTGAGTCAAGAACTTCCTGAAATATTAGAGTTTACATTAGATTTTCTAGAAAGTCTTTTCAAATGTTTCTTCTCTTTTTCTCAACTGTTTTAAACAAAACATTTTAAAATAAGAAAAAAAAAAAAAAACAATAAAATGAAAAGGCATAATTTCAACTACTTCCATTTTGCAACATCAGAACAGATTTTCAGACTATTCCATACATCGCAAAGGTCCCTTAAAAATGCTCAACACTAGATCACAAAAATTTGAGACATCTAAAAATGATAAGGCAGTTAAAATCTGCTGCCTATAAACAATTCTGAACTAATACACTTCTAGTTTCAAATATTTGTCTGAAGTACAAATAAAAAGGAAAACCTTTTTATAAAGGGGAAGAAGGTAGAAATGAAGCTTATTTATTCTTGCAGACCTTTAACTTGAGTAAGGCAATATACGATATGATATGAAGCACTCTTTTATAAGCATTCTTTATGGTAAGGACAATAATACCTTAGCAGCTCTCAAAATTTTGAAAAGCTGGCTCAGCTTCTTTTTAGGTGCAGAGAGTAGGCAACCACGATTAACAGGATGAGTCAGTAAATATTCAATGTAATCAAGTGCTAATTCTGGCTTTGATTCCTGTGTTACATGGATATGTACTCGTCGTTCAGATGTTTTAAGGCTCTAAATGAGAATGAAGCACAAAACCAGTACAATAACGTTAGTATTTTATTTTACAACTGATTCCAAAGGAGGAAAACACAGCATTGAAAAAGCTCTTTTTTAAGAAACAAAACAAGCAAACAAACAAACAAAAATGCAAATGAATTTATGTATTCTTATAATTCCTTGATGTATGCACACCTTTCTCGGGGTTAGTACATCTGACAACCAATCACAGGCTAATTCCATAATATGTCCCACTTGTCCCCAGTGACACATGCAGTCTATCAGGGTAGAGTATTTGCTTTGGTCAGCTCCACTGTCAATATTTCTGAGTTTGGAGATCACACCACAGCTTAGAAGGAGGAAAGGAAAAAAAAAAAAGAAAAAGAGATGTTAGCTTTACATCCAGTAGTGCAGAAATAATTCAAAGATAATCATCCAATATAATACCAAAAAAAGATTCACCAATGGCTCAAAGACATACCACATAGCTTTTACTAACTCTGCAAATTTATTTAGTGGATTAATTTACCCACACAGTCATTTCACGTATCAGCTTGTGAAAAATTAACAAAAATAGTCAACAAGAAAATTTTTGTCATTCACATTTTGGATCTAAAGATAATACCTGAAAGTAGGAATAGCAGCAGGGGGCATAAAGGATGCCAGAATAACCAACGGAGTCATGCAACGGTCATCCTATAATAAAAAAAAAGTGCATGATATGATGTACGTGTACTGTCACACATGGAAAATTAAAGATAGTACTCATTATGATTAAATTATCTCAAACTGAAGATTGTCTTCTTTTCATTACAAATGGAAGTGGGAAAAAAATCCTAACAACACATGGCTCACAATCTGAAACTTCTGATTCATATTTTTGGAGGTCAGTTACCAACTATTTTATCATTTAGCCTTTCAACAAACTATCAAAACAACCACCAAGAATTATGGCTCCCTTATAATCCATTGCAAAAGAAATAACAGCTCTAGCTTACACTTTTCCAAGAAGCAGCTGTTATTCAATTTCAAAATTATGACACCACCTAACTCTTCTCAAGTAACTAGTGCTTCAAACAAGTATTCATGCCAATCAGAAATCTTTTAAAGGCTGCTTTTGCAAAAAAAGGGTGATTAAATAGCAACAGTAATGTAGAAATACACTACGGGTTGTTACAGCACATAATAATACAAAGTATTATAGGTCTGTTATATAGACCACTACATAGTCTCAACTACATTATATAAAAGTCAATCTATGTAAGAAACTTTTCAAAAATCTGTTGTCCAAGCTTTACAAATGCAATCAAATTAAATCATTACCTATTTAGACATCTGAAGAGCTGAAACCTTTTAAAGATGATTTTTAAAAATAATATGTCAAAAAATATATATCTAGCTTTTCAAGAAAGAGAAATTTCGCTTCAATCTGTAGTCTTTTAGAAAATAAGCCCCTGATGATGAGTCTTTTTGGATCCAAGCTTCTTTGTCACCGTAAGAATATCAAAGTCAAGAGGCTGCTTGCTAGAGCTGGATATCTTGTCTGCTCATCAGAACCTATCAAGAGGGATGTTACATCCTCCATCAAAAAGGATTTGTAACGTCTTTGACAACTTCCAAATGCTTTCAGGGTAGAAAGATATTTGGTCTATCTGTACTGCAGAATATCACGTAGAAATGAACTGCATTCCACTCCCCTATTATCTAAAACTGACTTGAATGTTGTTAAGTATAACAACCAGCATAACTCAGCATACTTCACTGCAAAAGCCATAAGCATAAAAAAAAAGACTTCCACTAGACAAGGCTTCCAAATGCACTACAGGGTGCAGAATATGATGTTAGCCAATGTCAAAATATCCCAACCTGAAGAATAACACAAGAACAATTACATCCATCAAGGCGACTTACCTTAAATACTTTTAAATACTCAGGAAGTACTGAAGCAAATTTTCTGATGGCATAATGTTTGGCATCTTCATTGTGATCTAGTGCTTTGCGAATACTTCTCCAGAGAATTACTGTAATCTCCAATAAACTGGCCATGCAGGCCACATCGTTTATTGATAACACATCATTCAAAACCTGAAATAAAAACATTTAGTTGGTATTACCTATTATATACTAAAATACAAGTCTGTTAAAATAAGGTTTCAAAACCATTGAAAATCCTCATATTCATTTCACAAATGTAAGCGTTTAATGCAAAACATCAACTCCATGATTCATTCATAACCTCAAACTTCATTCACCTTACTACACTATTTTTTGTGAAAATACTTAATTGCAAAATCAAGCAAACTTATTGTAAATAGTGGAAACAGAGACATATTCATTTAAGTATGTGCCACATTCCTTCTACCTTATTCTATATACTTCACCAAGTTTCTGGTTTTGCAGGGCATGAAAACCTCATGATAGTGGTTTTCCCCTTCTAATTTCACAAATGTTCAACTGCTTTCCTTCAGATTTCTGTCATATCATTAACTGCCTATATCTGTAAGTAAGCACCACAAAGATACCCGAACTTATCATAAAGTGGACTTTCTTACACTTATGTTCTCCTTCTCAGTTTCTTCATCTTCATCATCATCATCATGAAGACTCTCTTTTGTTGCTTTCTGGATGCAGGCATTTAAACAGCGCCGAATTGTTAGCATTAGTTTAGCTACATTTAAGTAAAAGAAGAATAAATGAGATCTTTACTATTTCTTAAGAACATTGTTAGTAAATGCTTCTAAGTACAATGCTAGATTATGAAAAGCAGGCAACAGAACGAGAAATAGCTGGAAAAAAAGATGTCAAATTTCCTGGTAAATGAAAATGGAAAAATGGACAAATGTTTTATATACTCAAATATAAAGAAATGGCAACATTATCATGAGGTTCTTTAATTTCATTGTTAAAATGTATACTCAAAAAAAAAGCCAAATCAGGATCAGAGGAAGCTCCTACAACTCCTACATTCATCTGGCAGAGCTATTAATTTAATGAACGATGTCTAAAACCACATTTCTTGCACCGTTCATTCCAGTTATTTATAAAAGACACAGCAGTCAACGACTGCACTGCTTAATGCGGATCTCATCTTTAGATCTAAGTGAAAAGGTTATGATTACTCTGGGGAAAGCATGACTACCTGAAATACCCTAACACGGTATTTCAAAAGTACCTTATTACAGTAATATGATCAGTCAAGGTGCAATGGCTTCTTCATTTTACCCAAGTCACTACATGCTGACTACTTCATTTTTATAGCACCAAAATTCATCTGAAACATTTTTTTCCCAACCTTACTTGGTTCAATAACACTTTTATAAGCTGAAGCTTGACTCTCTACAGTACATATATTTGTCACTGAAAGCCTTAGACTACCAGATTATCAGACATAAATATTTCTCACTTCCTATAGAAGCTTCCACACAGAGATCCCTCAAGAAACCAGCTATTTTACTTCACTATTTTTGCATGATAAATATTGATTTAAACAGTTTTATGGTGCGTTGAAGGAGAAATGGAAAGAGACACCAAATAACAATATTGGCTATGAGTACATACAGCATCAAAGAGCAAAAACAAAAAAAAATACTGTTGAAAAAGCTTATGACAGTTGTCATCAGAGTTTATTGCTCGTGTCAAAAACACAAAGACCCACAAACTAATATACTAAACCCAAAAGGATCTACCAACAATGCACCACTGTGAGGGAAGAAATTTTAAAAAGCAATTACACCGTGTGATTTTTTGGTATTTCCAAAGACTTACAATGGTTTGTGCCTTACCTATATTGGTGGGGGCAGTATATTCATAAGCATATTGATAGAATTTTCTAGCTGCTGCCGAATTCATCTGGATTAAAGTAACACAGCGCTCACACCACACATCCTCAGGCTGGTTAATGGGGAAGAAAGAGTTGAATAAGAGGTTCACTATGCGTCGTGACACAGGCCGTGAATCAATTTCAAGGCGAGCCAGAAGATGCTCCATTGGACAAATTTTCCAAAACTTAAAAAAAAAAATCAGGAAAGACATTAAAGTAACTGGAAAAGGGAAAAAAAAAATAATTCACATTTACTGTTGTCCACATCACAAGTCTCAACAAATATGAATAGCATTTACCAGAAAAGCGTGAGCATTTTACCAAAATACCAGGGTATACTTCAAGTTGTGTAGTGCTTTAACAATGCTACTTTATTGTTCTGATGCTCCTCTAAAAGTCCTGATACCTCTGATAGACCAGTAAAATTTTAGTTCAGGCAATTCCAGCTCAACACAACTGAAAAGATAATTGAATTCCACATTCCACACAGGAAGGAATTATTTACTCTAAAAGGATATCACCACAAAAGATAATTATTTGTCATTATATTGCATGTTTTGTATACTAAGAATGGAACAAAGTAGGACCAAAGGACTTAAAAGTTAGTCATGCTCCCTAGAAAGCTGTATAAAGCAAGACCCTTTCCAAAAGTATCCTAAATGTTCTTTGCATCCCACCATTAGCAGAGTGTAAAGCAGTAATTGAAGGCTATGAAATTCAGAAAGAACAAACAACTTGTTATGCCAGCAGTAACACTACTCACATTTGCCACTTTTGTGAAAATACCTTGAATTAGTTATGCTGTGCACTTCCACATAAAAAAGACGACCAAAAAAAAAAAACTCCCTAAAACCACAATTTAGGATTTCTTGGCATTGAAAAATATTGTTTTATTCTTGAGTAAAAAAAGCTGCAGCAGCTAATTCCCTTGGGATTTCTAACTACGGGCATTTCTACTAGAATTACCATAAAAAGAAAGTGCGTGGAATACACACTGAAGTAACCTCAGGACTTAAGAGAGATGCATGTTACAGTTTTTCAATAAATAGCAAGTTAGTGACAAAATAAAACACTTACTGTACTTTTTTAATACATGAACCTGATCACCCCCCCTTTTTTTTTAAAAAAAAAAAAGACATGAATCTTTTACTATGTAAAAACAAATCAGAGTGGATGAAAGTTTTCCGATATGCCTAAAGAATAAATAATGGCTAAAAAAGTCCCTAAGAACTTCACACCTGCAGTTGCAAATTATCTTTTTCTTCTGTATTTTATGGTGTATTCAAAATAATTCAGGAAAGTCAAAAAGATTGTTTGCTTGAACTTTCACAGTGATTGACAAATAACTTTTAAACAAGAATTTCTTATACATTTAACAGAAGCACAAACCTTGCTTTCTGTGTTTTTAAAAGACTATACACAAAGCAACAACGTTAACGTATTATTTAGGGCATTGTTGAGATTGAATAAAACTTCTAAAAAAATAAGCTTGTTCAGTTTACTATACAGGTAAAAAATACTATTTTATTATAAGAATAAAATCTGATTGTACTGATACAGATAACTAATACTAATGGATCAAATCATGACTGTAGATGTCAGTCCTTCAAAACCTACTTGAATCAGCAAACTGTCATTATAAAACAAAGTCTGCAGACTTAAAACTCAGCACAAGTGCCAAGTGCCTGTGAGGTTACAGAGTGATGTTGAGAGAGATATTTAAAAATAAATAAGACAGTTATAAAAATGACTTGTAATCAGATTAAGGAAATACGTGCTTGTTAAGTACTTTAAGAATAAATAATAACATTATGAAAATCATGATTAAGATTTCAAAAACCTTTCAGAACTACAGTACTTTGATCAGTTTTTTCTGCTGATTCTGTGAATCAAGTGATATATCATCCCACACCGGTTATGTCACAGGCATAGTGTGAAATTCAGTGTCTGAGAGAGAACTTCTGCCATTGTACATTTATATCCTTATTGTAAACCTAAGCCAATATACAAAAAGCTGAAAGCCCTCTATGCTGAAATGGAAGGTACTGATGTGGTCTAGTCTTAATATAATGTCTCTGAGGTCCTACAATCAAAGTTGGAATGCACACATTTGGCAAGGCAATTCTCATGTTATGGAGGGATGTGTTTCTGCAGCATTGAAGCCTTAAAATTCCAACAGACGGAGCATTTATTCAAAGGTTAATTCTCCCACGAACAACAGAGATTCATACACGACTACATCATGCATTTGCATAGAACAAGACAGGCACTTCCCAATAACTAGGCTCAGCAAGAGACAAAACCACGATTAAAATTAAATATAAAACTGAAATTAGTAAACCATTAACAGCAGAGAGTATCACCCTATATAATAAGAGTCCACGGCAGAACACAAAGTTGTTTAAGATCTCTATGAAAGGAAACGAAATGCTGGAGTACATGGCCATAAAAGGCAAATAAAAATTATAAAAATAGGTAAATAAAAAGGTAAGAAAACAATTCAGTAAAGGAATTAAGCATTTTAGAAGGTGAGAATCCTGACTTGAGCTAAGCAGCGGTGGCTGTTCTGACTGTCCTACCGTGGCATGGCCACGAGAGGGCAGGGAAGACAAAAACACGCTGAGAAAAAGATGCACGGAGTTTTGATACCAACAACCACTGAGTAAAAAGAAGAAAGCACAGAGAAGTATGCTGGACCTACTGCAAATAATAATAATCCAGAACAAGTAAAAAAAAAATGTGGGAGAGAAGAGAACAAGAGTGTACTTGGCTCAATCAAGAAGCCAACTTTTCCACCATGTCTATAAAATCTCTGCCACAGCAATATCCAGACATAGCACTATTGCCTATGGTTACCTCATCCTTGAGGAACAACTGTGAAAAGCTTGCAAGTTCGACAGGAGCAGTCAAATTTTTTTAAAAAAAAATCTATATATCATTTTTTAAAGGATTCTTCACGGACACCATAATTTCAGTAGAATTCACAAAATCATTAATAAGAAGTACTTCCATACTACTACCTACATTTGGATCTTTAAAATGGATGCTTTAAAAGAGATTAACAGCAACAGAATCCACAAGTCTTGGAAATAAACTATCAGTTACATGCTTAATGATATAAGGAAGGGAAAACCCGAAATTAAGTGTTACTACATTAAATATGTACTTTTTTCTTTCAATGCTAACTCCAGTAGTCTCAAAGGTACAATTATTCTTAAAATAAATCCTTTGATTTTATTTCCTGTCTGCTACCTATGAAGCATCATTTATCCTACCTTAGCCGCCTTAGTAGCTTTAATTTTCAGCAGCATATCAACAAAAGCCACTCGCACTTTCTCCGAATTGTCGTGAAGGCTGTGTTTAACTGCTGGCAAGAGCTGCTCCAGTAATGGGTGACTTAGTTTGTTGTCCAAAGTTATCGGTAGGCACTGCAAGAAAAAAACATTATGCTAAATACAAATTTTAAAGAGTAGATTTGCAAAAGAGATGTAGCTAAAAATTGCTGAACTGGACCATGACACTTCTAAGGTTAAATTATGCAGGGGCAGATCCTGTGCATGCGTATTTTTCCTGTAGCATTCTTTCAAAAAAGTTACTTCAAATTTCCAGTGAACCATGTTCAGTGAGCTCATTTAAGGTGAAACAGCTTCAGATCTATGCTGAGGCCATAGCCTTGCCTTCTAAGGACACAATGTCAAATACTTTCTCTGACAGCAATAATAGCTCCCTAAACTCTGCTGATTTCAGATTAATAATTAGTCTTTATTTGCTGAGCTCCTTTTGACTCAGCACTTTCTGTTTATTCAGTATAGACCTCCACTGTAGTGGAGCAAGTGTGGATTAACACAAAGATAGCTCCAAATTAAAAATTAATTGACACATGCACAAAATTTTAAGTGGAAATACAATTTAGGGAGTTTCTCTAGGGATATGTTAAAACTAGTGATGCAGAAACTTACAAAACTTGCCTGCATACTAAGCATAACTTCTAATAGCTAAAACAACTAAGTTACCAAGTCCAAACAATGCATTTCAAGTCTGATATTCTTTGTACAAAGTGATTGGGATTCACAAAGCCAGTCACTGTTCTAGAAAACATTTTGTTAGTTCTTATTATGTGACTTATAAAACGTGCGCAGAATTTGCTTGTACTAGGAACTTTATCGCATCTGTCATTTTGCAGAGTAAGTAGCATCCTTTACTAAAAGTGGCCTATCCTAGAAACCTTTGCTTCAGGTGAAACGTAGAAACGACAATCATGATTTTAATTTTAGAAAAAAAGACTTACTTTAAAAACAGAGCATCGAACATCAGCAGATGTTACATCACACGCCAGCTCTACAATTAGTTTTTTTAAAAGATCAGCAAGAATTGTCGGAGGAATCATCTCCCAGTATTTGGATGTTATCTGACTAACTCCAAGTATCCCTGTAGAACGGACAACTGGATAAGGATCTTCTAAGAGATTCTATAACAAACACAAGAACAATGTGAGTACATGCACTATTGCAAATCCACTGCTGAATGATTTTTTTTCTGTTTTACTTCATTTCAGAAATAGCTAGCAGTACAGTACTTAACTTCCATTGAATCTTTACTAATTAAACATAAAGCTCTCTCCACCAATCCTAGGTTAAGTAAGGATCAAGATCATTACTCATGCATCTAGTCTTTCAAGAGCGCTCTTCATTCACAGGCTAATAAATAACAATGCCAAATATTTCATCTTCAGTCAAAATGGATCGATGCTGTCTGTGGTCAACATATTACAGAAAATTAAGATATTAGGCTATTATTCTTTTTTTTTCTGCATCCCAGTATTTCCCTATGAATACTATCCTAAAATTCCACACATTTTAATGATACCAATGCTTATTTTTAAGTTAGTTTTCAGCATTTCAGCTTCATTAAAACTTACAAAAAGTTCTTCAAATTGTTTCTGAATTTCGTTGTCCATCTCTTCAACCTTAAAACTAGGATCACGAACAGGAAAAGCATCAATAAACAAAAATGCTGCATTTGATCGAACTTCTGAGTTTCTAGCCTGTTAGAATGAAGGTAAAAGTATATTTTTGGTAAGTACAGACTTAGTATTGAAAAGCATACCCTAGGAAATACTGCTCTCTAAACACTTCTAGCAATCTTGTATTTCTAATGAAGTAGGAGGAAGCGATTAGCTTCTATATATATGGAAGAAGTTATAGTAAAATGATTTTTTTTGCACTTCAAATTTCTACCCATTCAGTAAATCCCAAGCTAGTAGTACAATAAGCTCTCAAAGCATTCTCCACTTTAATGATCCTGAAGAGTCACCATCTGAGCCCTTCTGCTTTCTGTAATGTTGAATAAATTAAAAGCAGTTGGGATTTCTCTTGGTCACCTGACACACATACTTGGGCTTAAATCCTTAAAGCTGTTCTTCGGAATACAGGAATCTTGAATTCAAGCAAAGCTTTTACTATTAAGTTTACACAGAGAAAGGCAATTTAATTGAAAAGCTCAAGCCTATTTCTTCAAGAAAATAGCATTTAGAAACTAAGTACCAGCAAGCCTGGCATATAACTTATCCAACATAAATATATTCAGTTCTGCATCTATGCACGTAAGTAGTAGGACTGTGTTTTTTGAGTTGCAGCCAGCTCATCAAAATTCTAAAGCAAGCCTCATAACTATCAGACATTTTATCATTTGTAATCATTTTCAGGGTGTTACACTACACATTTTGCTGGCTGTAGAGCCCCAAACGTAAAGAAAAATGAAATAAGTATACATTTAGAAAACCAGTGAAAAATAATTGGCCTGTGAACTCATAAAGGATAGTAAACACTAAGCAGTCAAGAAAATGATAAGATGAAACTCAATGCATCTCAGGAAGAAACCTGAAATATAACTACAACAGAATATTTTATTTATCAAAGACAGTAGTCTTTGATAAAAGCCTGTGCTCACTTCTCTTACAAGGAAGAGAGAAGGAAAAATTCCGTTCAGATACTGATGCCAAGTAAAACCAGAATATCATGATTACTTTATTTACAGTTTATTTTGTGTTTCTGAATTGATCCTCACTGGGGGGGAAGTATTATCATCTCCATGTATAAAAAAAAAAAAAAAAAAAAAAACAAATAATGAATTCTTCAAGCCAACAAAATTAATAGCAATTCAAAATTTAATAACGTCAAAGTAAGTAAAGCCCATCTATACATTCTTTAGTGAAGGACTTGTGTTTTACTTGATTTTATCATGAATAATATAAACAGGCTAGAAGTGAAAAGATTATAACTCTCAATTAAGTCCTATAAAGATGCAGAAAAACTTTCAACTGCAAACTCGCCTATATTAAGGATTTGTGTTGAGGAACAAGTTAGTATGTGAATTAAGGGTGAAATAACTCTTTACACTAACATTTCATATGAAAATTAACTTAAACCCTCTTTTTGTACAACAACCTAGATATTGTCTACCATGGCCATTCCAAAAAGTCAATTTTGATAAACTACATCACACTGAATTCCATTAAGGTCATTTTAATTCAGAACTGGGTACCCACGTTTTAAATTCCTTCCTTCAATTAATTGGAATTTATCCCTAATGTCTTTGCATATTCAAATTTTTAATAGAATAAATGCCTTCAATTTAATAGAGTAGATGCCTGGGTAGAACCTAGGACTATTTTATTTCAGTGACTCTTCCACTTAAGAGAAGCCTTCAGTTATTCAAATGATTTTTTAAAAAAATGTTTCTTTACCTCTATGCTCCTATTACTTTGAGGAACTGACAGAATATTTTTAAGCAGTATTTTATTTTTTTTGTTCAGTTTATTTTCAGAGCTTTCTTGCAAGTTTCATCCCATCTTACAAGTCTTGAAATTTACTTCCCATTATTTAAAACACTATTTCTCATTAGTCAAAGTTAGTTTTAAAGTGTATGATGATAAAAAAAAATAAAAATGTCCCTTTAAAGAAATCTCTTTCTTTAACAGCTTGAGTTTCTGGATGAACGGTTTTTGACTTTGAGTTTGCCACAAAATAGCTTAATCACTACTTATCTCATAATAAACATACACTGTTTGGTTAAAGAATAACCAATCACTGCACAACTGTTTCTGCTATCTTTGCAAAAGGATTACTTTTCATAATAAACATACGAATACAGATGAAGAAGTTACATAAGGGTTTATATTATAAAAACCTTAAGGTTGTATAAAGGCCTGTAAATGTTTGTAAATAAAAGCCACAGAGCAAGCTTGTGCTAAGTATCTGCAAAACAAATAATTTAGGAAAAACAGAACTACATATTACAAACATCCATTCTCAGTTTAAAGACTTAGAGAGGAAATCAAGTAGTTTCAACATGAGCAATTCCAGAATACTTATTTTATAACTGAAGTAGTTTTCTTTTTGCAAGGAAGGTGGGGTAAAGAGGCCCCTTTATGAGTTCTTTCTTTTATATAACCAGTGTTCCAGAACAAGATTTGTTCCTCACTATATTAAATTAGAGGTTTGTACACTGGCTAAAATAGGAGCATCAAACTGGTAATCTAAAATTAAACTGACATTTCAAGCTTGGGAGAGGAATCCACACTACTAGGAACAACTATAAGCTTCTGGTCTAAGTTTTGTATCTTAAAGTACTGGTGTTTCTGAGTCACAGCAATGGTTTTCTAAAAATGGTAAATACTTCGGCAGCACTATGAAAAATATTAGCTATACAAAAGCAAGACAGCGGCCTAACAAAAAATCAACACCTAAATTTTGATGTTCAGTCACATATTTCCTTTCACCTATCACAAATACAGTATTGAATCATCTGGAATGCAGAATCTTTCCTTGTACTGAATCATTACATGATTCATATAATTGCCGTATTCAATTTTTGAAGATCCTCCCTGTACCTTTTTGAAGTCTATGTTCACAATAGTTGGAATATTTTGCTATATTAAAGCAAATTCTCTATGACCTACTTGATATGTCTGTTAACTTCTCAGCTAAAAGTTCTTAGCTCCCTGCGTAGAAGCTGTCAATGTAAAACACAACAGGAAAAAAAAATTTAAAAAGACCGAAACAAACTAAAAAACTTTGTTCTAGTGATTGAACCATTAGTAATAAGAAAATTATGAATATATATTATATATAATATACACACACGCTTATTATTAAAAACAAGACATGTGGGAGGTACCCAAAGCTTAATAGCTGGAGAAAGATAGCCTTATATTCTGAAAAGGATAATTACCCTCAGTGCTCTCCAAAGTATAGGTTGGTACAATCGATAGAGCATTTCTTCAACTCCTTGGCGAACTTTACTTTGTTTATGAAAATAACTCAGCATCTGACAAAAACAAAAAGACCACAAGTATTTTGTACACTGCTATATACGTTCAAGAAAGGGAGTGTGCAGGGGTGAGGAGTTACCTCATCGTTTACTTAAGACCAATGAGTTTTCCATACTAAGGGACATGCTATAACTAGACACATCAACTGACCCTTTATTTTATTAGTCACAAAAATCATTAAAAAAATAGATCTAGTAAACACCATTATTTATTGATCTAATAAACCTGTACAGAGATCTACCCATAAGAATGGCAAGCATGGTTAGAGAGTCAGCTTTGCAGGAACCACTTTTTTTTTAAAAAAAAAAAAAGTAAAAACTTGCAATTTGTTTAAACTAACTGGCAAAAATACTTTGCAACAATGTAATTATCAATTGCAAATAAATGAACCCATTTCTCTGTTAAGAACACAGGAATGCTACTTGTTAATTAGAATTATCCAAATACAAATCTACAGGTGTAATAAACATGTAGGCACTGATGAAAATCAAGAAGTGCCACAGTGCTTAGTTACCTAAACCCCTACTATATCTGAACTATGCAGAAAAAAAGTAAAGTAGGGCAGAATAATAGAAGGGACATCATGTAGCTCGGTATGTTTGTATGATACATACACTGGGCGTTTTGAAAAGAAGGCCCCTCCAGTATCAACCTTGAATAATTCAGGTAATCCCAACTACAACTAGACTGGGAAGTCTGTGAATCAGATCTACAGAAACAATGTTATAGTGGAAGAATACCTTTTCCTGGCTTTCAGATGAATTTAAATAAAGACATTATGTTATTTATAAGAGGCTATGTGACTATTACTTGTATTCACGAAAGTCTAATCCAATCCTGCCAGAATTAATGGCAAATCACTACCGTGTTGCAATAGATTTCATTAGGAGAACAGTGAATGTCAGATATTTGACAAACAGATTTTTAACAGGTTTTATAATCAGAAATTTGAATTCATGATGGAGGGTTGCTCCTCTTGCCTTCCTCCCTCTTTTTTTGTAAATCTACTGTTCTTTCAATAATGTAGCCTAAACATTGCTCAAGTGAATAACTGTTTTTTTTGTTTGCACTTTTATTTGTTACAGGAACTATTGTACTCTAAAGGACCATTTAAAATTAAATTCTTGCATACTGAAAAAGAATGGGCAGCATTGCAAATTTATTCCAAGACTCCTGCCCACCCCCACAATTCAAGAGATTTATTTACATCACTGTCCTCTTTCAAGATCATAAGCTTCTCTGATTCTCAATGAAGTGAAATGCCCTGTCAAAATCCTACTGATTCTCAATAAAGTGAAATGCCCTGTCAAAATCCTACTCCATCAAAATTCTAAACTTGAACTTTGTAAAACCTGTATATTTAATACCATATATTTTTATTATAGCTTTTGACATAACTTTATTCTCATATTCTTGGAAAAATCTGAAATGTATATCAGAAAATGAAAAATAATTTTCAATGCATCAACGTTACAACAGAAGCAATTCTGTGCGGAGCTGTGCGGCCATAAATAAACACAGTAGGGAAACGGGACTTCCCTCTTCTCCTATGTGGATATAGCGTTACCACTGAACATTGATAACCTTCAATAAAAGTGGACATTCTGGGTTAAATTCCTGAAAAATACTGAGCCCCTACTCACCAACAGACTGTGAAGTTGCTGAATGGGTACTCAGTTATATATATATATAACTATTTTTATAATAGTCTCTGTTATTTTTATATATATATATAATATATAATGTTACATACATATATGTAATAGTCTCTGTTGTTGCTGTAATGTTTTAGGTCAAAAGAAAAAAATAGATTAATTCTGAGCACCGTATTACAAGTACTAGCTAATAATAAAAACGCTAATTAAGTTTTAAAAAAAAGCTAGTTCTGCAAATAATATTGAAACAAGAACATCAACAAGTCAAATTCATGAAAGGGATAGCCAGCGCTTCCTGTGAACGAGAGACCTTACACAGTCTGTAAAACAGTGTAAAACAGTTGCTGCTCTCAAATTGTTAGGCATTTCATTTCCTTGGGGGCAATCAAAACAGGTTACAATTGCTGGACCACATACTTAGTCCCTTTTTGCCTTTTTACAAAACATCACCAATGGGTAACCAACAATGCTAACCAACAATGGGAAAAAAGAACTGTGGCACACAGACCCTTATTTTTTCTTGATACAATACTACCAAGCACTGGTAACAGATACGTTAGTTAACACCTACATTCCTATGCCTTAATGGCTGAACATGTCCTGTACTGATAAAACATAGGATGCTTATACTAGTTTGCTATATTTACCTGAAATACATTGGGTCAGAGGACAAGGGAACCCACTAGATATTAGATAGGGTAAATATGCTGGTCTATCAAGCTGTTTACTGCACATACTATATACACTCTAGCTTGTACATATTTGGGGGAAAGCATGGGAAGTGAAAAGACATAGATCAGATATGATCTAAGCCTTTTCTTAAAAAGCTTCTTATTCAACTTCAGCACGGAAATCTGGCGCCAAACTATAAGCGAATTCCTCTTCAAATTTGTTCTAAGAATCTGTCTCTCCGAATATACTACTACTTAGGTAAGTATTTATGGTGGGTTGATCCAGTCTGCAGCTTAGCAGTACACAACTGCTCACTCACTCCCCTTCTGGTGGAATGAGGGAAAGAAAAAAGCATGAAAATTCGTGGGTTGAGGTAAAGACAGTTTAATAAGTGAATGAAAGAGGGATTTAAAAAAGAAAAAATGTGATGCAAAGGCAATGGCTCACCACTTTCCACAAGGAGACCAATGCCCTGCCAGTCTCCAAGCAATGGCTACCTCCTCAGAATCCCCTTTCCCTCAGTTTTTATTGCTGAGCATGGCACTACAAGGAATGTAATATCCCTTTGGTCTGTTTGGGTTAGCTGTGTCCTCTTCCAACTTCTTGCTCACTTTCAGCCTACTTGCTAAAGAGGCCGAGTTGGGGAAAAGGATAGCCTGGACATCATGCATGCACTGCTCAGTAACAGCTAAAACTTGGGTGTGTGTTCACTGCTATAGTCAACAAACACCAACAAACCACAGCACCATATGGGCTACTATGAACAAAATTATTTCCATCCCAGCCAGACCCAGAACAGTATTTCAGTAGAAATTGGAAAATTTCTACTTTATACTTACTGATCTGAGTTTGATGCTACTAGTTCATGTCATGCTTTACACGATCTTACCTCTCTAACTTTAGAATGAACAGAAGAGCTTCTGGGAAGATGAATTCCATGATGCATGAAATCCTGAATACAATTATGTTCAAGTATCTACAGTAAAAAACACATACATGCTACTGTTAACACACAAGAAAACAATAATAAGCACTGGAGTGGAAATTTGACTGGGGCTTTGCTGTGATGCTGTAATTACACTTTTGATCATTCCCATGGAAATCTACAAAGACTTGGTAAATATTTAAGCTATCAAATATGTAGCCCAGCACATACTGAGTAAATGTTTCAGTAACTCAGGTAACTACTGCATTTACAAATAAAATATGAACGTGCATAGTTGTATAAAACAACATTTCAGCAGCAGAATTAAAGGTGCTTAAGTACAACCAAGCCAATCACAGTGGCTAAACATTCATAGCGTTACTTGCTTATTTCTTGCCAATGCTGAAGAGGCCATTTCCTTATGGAAAGAATTCGTTGAGGCTTGCTTAGGAACCTTTCCTAGGTTGAAAATTCATGTAATCTTCCCATGATAAAATGCAGAATTATCAAACAAAATTTCAAGCATAGTAATACCTCTAAAGCTTCTCCTGACACCTTCTTCCACGCTCTGAAGTAAACTTCTGAAATGTATTCCATTAAGGATCTGCATTAACATGTGGGAAACAATATCAAGCAAGCATCCTGCGTACAACTCATAAAAGTAGTAACATGAAGTTTTTTTCTTATAGTACCATTATTATTCTCAATTCTGTGAATCAACATTACTTTTAGAGGATGTAATTATCTTAAAAGTCTACACTGATAATTACAGGAAAACAAAGTTAATTGTCAATTAATGAACCCAAGCACTCTTTAAAAAAAAAAATGTATTGCTTACAGTAGGAATGTCAAAACTTAGCACAGATATTTTAATCTCTTGATGAATGCCTTAAATTGTTTACAAATGCATACACAAATTTTTTTAACTGAAAGCATTACAAAGCCTCTGATTTTAATACAAACAATAACCTACATAACATTTCTCTGAATAATCAAAGGAAAAAAAATCCATCCATCAATCAAGTTCTCAGGCTATGATCCTACAAGTTATTTCTTATTTAGACTGTCTCTCATTAGAATCTTACCATACTAAATCAGAGGTTGCTAACAGGAAAACTAACAACACCTTGCAGAAGCAGGAACAGACCTGCAGTTCTCTAACACCAACTCTGCAAGTGATGCAGTGCGTTTTAAATAAAAATCATTTGCTTTCACTAATGGTAAAAAAGCACTTTACTACACCTATAATTGTATATGCAGGCATGTACAAAGCAACAATTAAATGGAGTTGTTGAAACAATATGGTACTTATGTTCAGCAGATTTGAAGGTCTCTGGATTCTGATATGTTTTTTAATCGACATACTAGGTTTTTCAGCTAGAGACAAACAAAATTTTAGCCAAGCTCCTAAAGATCATTAAGAACTGTAACTGTGATGCATACCTTGGAAAAAACTCTAATTGGTTTTTAACAGTTCCATGTATCATTTTAATGAAGTTGACATTCCAGCTGAACAAAAAGCTCAATAATCTTCTTCCCTGTTGGTATAGGAAAAGGGAAGAAAAATAAAAAAGTAAACAAAGCAATACAAAATGGAAGCCAGACCCTAGAGGAACACCCAGTTTACAAGACACTTCAACAGTAAATAAAGATTCTTAATTTTTAAACCTAGTTCAAGTATTGCTGTTACTCCACTAAAGAGAAATGTGAAACAAATACCTATGGGGATTGTATATCTGCTTGTCTTCTTTCCCAATGTCCAGTCTGTTCTGGACTGACTTCAGGCAGTATTCTATAATGGTAAGGGACTGTGCAGCTCAGGACCCTCAAAGTACTGATGGACCCATCAAGGGTCATCAGAGCTCTGTCAAGTGCAGCATCATTTTGGGATGACAATGTAATGCTGGTGAAGCTACAGATAAAATAACACAACTCTTCCAGCATTAGATGCAGAAATAATTTTGAACAAAAGCACAGAACAACTGGGCCGCTGAGGAATATAAATGCTGTGATTAGCAAGGACAACTCCTTTCTATTGTCTCATAGAAGGTAATATTGCCAGCTTCCCAGAGATGCTTTAATTCATAGAAGCAGAAGTGGTTTTTTTTTTTTTTCTGAATTAAGTTTTCTTTCCTTTTAGCAAGTTAGAAGTAGTAATAACAACTTTAATAAGCAAGAAAACTGCAAGAAAAAAAGTGTGGAAGGCTGTGTAGAGAGGAAATAAAGCCTTGCTCTTCTGGACTCAGCAAGAGCTGCCAACAGAACTAGAACCGCATATGGTATCTGTATAGGCAGCCTAGCTCTGTGTCATCCTAGAATGAAAGTATCCAGCTTCTGAGACTCTGAGAAGTCTGATCATACATAAGAGCGAGTCAGACAATTGCAGAGGTCCTTTGTACTTTTCTAGACAAAATAAAGCAGGAGAACTCGTAAGATTCAATAATAAAGTTAAAAGACTCTTCCATTCAGAGCATAACCAACAGTTATGTCGAGACCCATTAGAAAAGAGAGGCTTGAACAAGGCTGATAATGCCCGGCACCTACAACCTTATAGAGTAGGGACAGAGGGAAGGAAGTATATGGGCAGAAACTGCTTTAGTGGAAACAATGGTTTAAATGCCTGCAGGTCAAGAAGTAATGCAGATGATCATTAAAATCAAGACCTAAAAGGGTAAATACAATGTCATGATTCTTCTCAACAAGTCTGATAGAATCCTTTCTGTTGTCAAGCAAGAGATGCTTCTACCAAGAAAGAAAAACAACGGATAAAAAGAGCCACTCATCTCCAACTTTGGTGGTTTAACACATATATTGGAGTCCCAGTGGTACACTCTCCCATCAACATCCTTGTCAAACTGAAAAGTCAAGGGAGTCTTGACCTACAGCTCCTACCTCAACAAGGCAAAGCTTAAGCCATACTCAAACTCTTCTCATCTTCTGTAATCTTGACAAAAAGATAAAGGCGCCAAGTAGCTTTGAACCCCCTGAAGTGAGGAAAGCATCCAACAGAAATTTGTATTCAACTCTGTCCAATTCATTTTTCCTTTGATCTCAACAGACTGACCCTGATCATGAGAACAACAGTGAATGACTTAGTTAAACCTGCCACTTGTGATCAATGGATCTGAATTGATTACCGCCACCAGCATCCTCTGTATCCTGAGAGGTAAACTGGTGATAGGTGAGTAAGACTTGCCATCTTTGGGGTTAGCCCATCAACACGGTGCAGAGCAACTCATACTGCTGTGCTTGAGGCCATAATACTTTGTGACTTTGGCACTTGCATTTACACACACAAAGTTAGCAAGGAAGACGAGAGAACAGGCCTACCTCTAAAACTCAGTAATAGATGCTCTGCAGGGCTCTCCAGCTGGTTGAAAACCCCACCTGAATGAGAATGGCTTCTTAAATTGCACAGAGATAAATTCAGAGGCTCACTCCAGTAATGCAGTCTTAAAATAAGCCTGCGAGAAATATTACTTCGTGTTGAATAGCACGGTCACAGAAGGCAGAAAAACTGAACTCCCTGATCTTGCAATGAAGCATAAACGTGCGATTCTGTATCAGTCTAGTCTGGTCTAAAAGTCAGAATACCATATTCCTGACCCTCCCATTCTCTTCATCCTTGCATACAATAAACCACTCAAAGCAATTTATCTAGCTGACAATCTTCCTAGGAGGAAAACTGATCAGCTACCTCTTTGAATGAACTCATCACATAGCTGCATAAGCATTCATGCTGCAGAGAGGAAAATAGGGGAAAATAGGAATGCTAGCCCATGGTAACACAGGATCATTGCAACTGGAATTACATCTCGTTAAGCTGCGATGGAGTTACACCCTGGATGCACACTCCAAAAAGAATGAGGAATAGTTTTGTTATGAACTGTAGAACAAGCCTGCAAGCAATAAATCTTGAAGGGAATACAAGCCCTGACAGACAATTCAGACATCATGCAGATATTAGCAACGACTATTAGCATTTTGATACTGGACTAACACTGTTTAACATGTTAGAATCATAGAATATCCCGAGTTGGAAGGGACCCATAAGGATCATCAAGTCCAACTCCTCGTACTGCACAGGTCTACCCAAAATTTTAGACCATGTGACTAAGTGCACAGTCCAATTGCTTCTTGAATTCAGACAGGCTTGGTGCAGTGACTACTTCACTGGGGAGCCTGTTCCAGTGCACAACCACCTTCTCAATGAAGAACCTCCTCCTGATGTCTAGTCTAAACTTCCCCTGCCTCAGCTTCACCCCATTCCCGTGGGTCCTATCACTGGTGTTTATGGAGAATAGGTCTCCTGCCTCCCCACCCCCCCTCACGAGGAAGTTGTAGACCGTGATGAGGTCTCCCCTCAGTCTCCTCTTCTCCGGGATGAACAGGCCCAGTTACCTCAGCTGCTCCCCATAAGTCTTCCCCTCTAGGCCCCTCACAGTCTTCGTCACTCTCCCCTGGACACTCTCCAAAAGCTTAATGTCATTTTTGCACTGTGGTGCCCAGAACTGCACACAGTACTCAAGATTAGGCCACACCAGCGCAGAGTAGAGCAGGATGATCATTTCCCTCGACCGACTAGCAATCCCATGCTTGATGCACCCCAGGATACAGTTGGCCCTCCTGGCTGCCAGGGCACACTGCTGGCTCATATTCAACTTGCTGTCCACCACGACCCCCAGATCCCTCTCTGCGGGGCTGCTCTCCAGCGTCTCCTCACCCAGTCTGTACATATAGCAAGGGTTGCCCCGTCCCAGGTGCAGGACCCGGCACTTGCTCTTATTGAACTTCATGCGGTTGGTGATTGCCCAGCTCTCCCACCTATCCAGATCTCTCTGCAAGGCCTTTCCACCCTCAACCGAGTCCATAACTCCTGCAAGCTTGGTGTTGTCGGCAAATTTGCTCAAACCACCTTCTAGTCCTACATCCAAATCTTTTATAAAAACATTGAAGAGGACTGGCCCTAAAATGGAGCCCTGAGGGACCCCACTAGTGATCATCCGCCAGCCTGATGTGGCCCCATCTACCACAACCCTTTGAGCCCTGCCAATCAGCCCATTGCTCACACACCGTATGATGTTATTGTTAAGCTGTATGGTGGACATTTTGTCCAGTAGGATCCTATGGGAAACCGTGTCAAAAGCCTTGCTGAAGTCCAAAAAGATCACATCAGCTGGTTTCCCTTGGTCAACTAGCCAGGTGATCTTATCATAAACAGAAATCAAATTTGTTAGGCAGGACTTTCCCCTCATGAACCCATGTTGGCTGGGACCAGTGACTGCGTTGTCCCCCAGGTGCGCTTCAATAACTTTAAGAATCATCTTCTCCATAATTTTACGAGGCACTGACGTGAGACTGATAGGCCTGTAATTGCTTGGGTCTTCTTTCTGATCCTTCTTGAAAATTGGCACAACATTTGCCAGTTTTCAGTCTACCGGGACCTCTCCAGATTCCCAACATTGTTGAAAAATAATTGAGAGAGGTCCCGCATTCATTAGTGACACAAAAGTACATGCTCAGCAATTTTGCAGATGATTCGAAACTGGGAGGAGCAGCTGGCACACCAGATTGAATGTGTTCTTCTCAGTGGTATTCAGTGACAGGACAAGATACAAAACACACAAGATGAAATACAGGAAATTATTTTAAATAGGAAATTATTTTAAATAGGTTTTTGTTTGTTTAACTGTAAGGATGATCAAATACTGTAACAAGTTGTCAGAGAGACTGTAAGGTCTCCATCCTTGAAGATGTTCAGAAATGCAACTGGACAGGACCATAAGCAACCTGCTTGAGCTGACGGCTTTGAACAAGGGTGTTAGACAAGATGATCTTCAGGGGTGCCGTCCAACCTCAAACTCAGTAAATCTGTCATTAATGTTACTTACTTAGGAATAATCAGAAGAAAAATTAGGGAGAGCAAATGTTATTTCACCTCCCTCCTGCATTAAACTTTTGAGGAACAAAATAAACCACCCCAAAATCAAAAAACAGAGCATCCCTATTTGGAGACAGAAAAAATAGCAAGGAGTCTGATAACAGCCCCAACATCACTGATGGTATGTCAGAACTTATCAGTCAAAAGGCTTAATGTAAAACTGTTAAAAGTAACCAAAGCCCACTAACAGAAAAACAGAGCAGGATAAAATTTTGCTTACCTCTTCTTTTTTAATATGTCTTACACTCATAAAACACTGAAGTAACAAGTCCTTGACTTCATTACTGTCCTCTGAATTGTAATCAAAGCACAATAACGTCTGATGTAGATTCCAGAGACGAACTACATCTGCACCCTGACAGAGGAAAAAAAAGCCCATGTTACAGTGGCATAGGTATATCTGTAATGTGAAGAATTACTTAAGGAATTTAAAATAATGAATTTGAAATTCACTGTTACAGATAGAAGGTTTTCACATTGCAAAATTATGAACGTTACTTGACTTTCACCGCTATCATTGGGATAAGATTTCAAAAATGTTTAACTGCAGAAATACTGACTTCCAGCAACTGAAGACATGCTCAAGAACAGAAAGCTGGTATTTCACACAAAATAAACGCAAACTGCATTATTCCACTTCTAAATCCTTAAACAATGAAAGCAGTTAATAGAGAAAAAGAAAAGGAAGGAATAAGTAAGGAAGATATTTATTGGGTTAGTGCAAAAGGTATGTCACATTGCTCTAATAACTAACACGTGGAAAAAAAATCATTCCACCAATTGAGAAATAAGCTAGAAAAAATATTTGTAGAGAGATAACGAGTAACAGAAAGTGAAGCGTCCCACTTAAGAAGTATCTTATAAGTCACTGACAATACCACTTAAAACCTGAATTAAAAGAGTCAATTGTTACTCAAACCTTTGTGACTGGACTTTACAAATGAGTGAAGGAAAAAAATGGTTGTAAAACTTCTTGTGAAACTGATGCCAAGAAGCTTTAAAGTTCATTCCAGGGAAGGCAACATTTTAGTATGTGGTTCATGCAAGCAACCCCAAAAAGACAATTTGTAACAAATACGGTATCATAGGTTTCATTAACTGAGAAGCACTAGGACAGGGAAAACAAATTAACTTGGAAAAAAAATGTATTTTGGAGAGAATCTTTCTCGGAATATTTACTAATAATTTAAAGTTCAATAGAGCTTCACATACCGTAGCAGCTTTATTCAGGCTTTTTCTTAGCAATATAATAAATACAGTTTTCCCTAGCTGCTCCTTCCCTTCCAGTCCTTTCTCCCACCACATTTCACACATATGTTGGATGGCAGCCTGTAGGTTTTTTTCAGATTCAGGTAATGCAGGAAAAATACCTACAACAGGAATAAAGTAATTATTTATTGCAATGAATTATATTATTTGTGTAAAACACTAGTCTCTTCGTGCATTAAGCGTATCTCACAGTATATACCAGTTGTTGTCACATTTACATGTCTTAACGGCTTATGCTTACTGTGGGTATTTAGGCAGCTTGGTTAATTTTAAGGTTTTAGCCAAGTTTTTGGATCAGTAGCAGTGGAATCTCGTTTTGCCTTCAAAAATCTGTAAGCCACAGAATAAGTAAAGTTGGGTGAACAGATGGGGGGAAAGGAAACTATTTAAGTTACAAGTTTTAGGTTGTGTAACTGATTTTTAATGCTCCCTTAAGTTTGTTTCATGAATTAGAACCTACATAAATTAGCAACTTTGTCCTTGAAATTTTTTTTCCAAAGACCTCTCAGGTCAAACAAAAAGCCTAGCACACCCACCTGCTAAAAGCCAGTATAATGATGTACGGTGTAACAGACAAGTACGCACCGTTCAATATGAAAGCACATTCCAGAAGAACTTTGTAGTTTACAGTTTCATCCACTACGGGTATGGAAGCAGTAACGACAGCTGTCACTCCTTGGATCACAGCTACAGTTTGTTTCTGAAAGAAAGCAATGTCGAGGAAACAATTCTGCAGTTTATTTATATTCAGAAGAACATTATGACAAGAAATCAACCTTAGCAACGGAGAGCAAAACTGAGTTGCTATTAAGCTTCTATTTTGAACAAAGAGCATACTGGCACCTAAAGTCTATCAAGAGACAAAAGCATAGTTTTTAAAGTACATCCTTTACAAAAAAATTGAGAAAAGCTCTCAGGTCCAGCTAGTAGATAACTTGCTGACTGTACACATGTATCCAACTCCTCCATAAAAAAAAAAAAAAAAAAAACTTCATCTGCAACAAAACAACTCAGACAGACACCCATTCCAGAGCTAGAAAGGGTCTTGTGTAAATGCAAGATCTGGTGACTGATTTGATCTGGTGACTTTAGATCCAGGTACATGCGTCTACCTATATGTGAAGTCTCTGCACATAATGATGATTTCCTACAAGCCTCTAGGTCTCCCAAATGATTTCAACACTGAACATCTTTTTTTTTTCCTTCCAAAATTAAATAAACCTTTCCCCCAGTATTCTAGAGACTTCATGAACTGCAGTGCAGAAGCAGTAAATGAGGGTCAGAGTTAGAATAATTCTGTATAAACCAAAAACAATCTGGGGGAGGAGCACTGAAATCTAGATTTCACAGTCTTAATTCAATAAACTGACACGCTAAAACAGGTAGTGACTTTTTATAGTGTATGACAGATATTCGAGCCACACTGGAGATCAGCATTTGTTTACTGAAATAAAACATACAAAACAACCACTCAAGGTTTGACCAAATCAAGTCCCATCTTTTATAATCAAAATTATCAGCAGATACAATCTTTTATAGTGTAGCCCAATCATAACTTTAGCTTAATCCAAGCACAGTAATTAAAAGGTCAGTTATGCACATGGCAGAGAGATGTCTGCAAGTGACCTTGTTTGATAAGCCTTCCTTGTTTAGCGATGCTATAAAAATATTCCATTTTATTTCCCAAGTGAATATGAAATAGCTATCATATTGCTATTTTACAATATTGTTACCATTTCTGGAGCTATGTCAACATCCACGCAATCATTATTTTCACCATCTTCAATCATCTGCCAAGTTTCCACAGGTTTCTCTACGAGCATCTCTTTCAACAGGTGTGTCAGCTTCTCCCATAGTATTTCTTTTTGTTTTCTTGGCAATTCTTGAAGTAGTTCATTCAAGTCGAAAGGATCAAATGTATTTTTCTGTGAAGCAGTCAGAAGATATCACAACTCCACATCAGTTTTGAGGCTTAATTTTTGTTATTTCATTTCCTAAAATTAACACCTTTCTTGACATAAAGGATTACTTTCCATAACTTTGCAGTCACAGATTAAAACCCTTCCATAAGATTTACCTCTTTAAAACTTGTATATGAAATTCCTGCTTTATCATGATACAAGGGTGGCTTTTTAAAGAGTTTAGCCTTTAGCTCTTCATAGCAACATTACTAAGCATAAATCATCCCTCTGCAACATCAAATTCTGTCTCTCGTATTCCAAACACTTGTTTCCTAATGAAGACAATTCCATAGCTTCTTAGCTAAGGATCACACGAAATTGCATTCACTGATCACATCTTTGCTATCTTAAATACAGATCGATGATGGTTGTTGAAAGAAAAGCCTCATGCGAGGACTAGAAACGTAAGAGTCAAGAGGACAGCACTACAGATGTTGGAGCACAAACTGCATAAAGCAGCACTGTGCACACTGCACTATTTTAAAGGCCCTCTTTCAAAAGTAACTCCTGAGCACAACAACCCCAGGCTTCCTGGGCTCTTAAGCTCTACTGAATGGGAAGGCATGACTAGTTTCAGTAAGAGACAAGTTTGGAACTTGGTCAGTTGAATCAGTGGTCACCATATCAAACCTTCCTTAGCTTTGTAGATCCAGTCAGAGGAGGCAAGGGATTTTTGCTGAGATACAGGACTCTTTGGACAGAGTCCCAACTATCATATGTATAATTTCCAGCAACTTCTTCAAATATATTTTCAGTTGTAATTGTACATATAGTCAATCCTCCTCAAATGGTCATACATGACTGAAACTAGGGTTTCAAGAAGAAAGGTAGCACAATCTCCCAATGTTACCATCTTTGACCCATTTAATTACTTAAAGGATGATTTACATGGAAGATCCATTTTACTGGGAGAATGATCTGAATGATTTCAGTGAAAAAAACTTACTAGAAGAATTTACCTTAGAGATACAAAGAGCCTGTTAGAATGAAAAAGGGTGGGCAGCCTGCTAGGAAAAGGAACATACAGAGAAAAGGAAAGACGGAAAAACGGACTAGAAAAATAGACACAGCCAAAAGGAAGTACTGGTAACTTTTGAAATGTATTTTGCAATACTGAAGTGAAGGTTTATAGGATTAAGAATGCTTTGGAGAAAAGAGGCAAAATGGCCATGACCCCGTAATAAAAATATTTTTAGTTTGCAGATGCATTAAAAAACAAGATTCAGAAAGAAAAATGTTGAAGGTAAAAAGAAAAATGGGAAATAATGAAAGAAGCAGCAGTAAGTATTAGAAGGTTCCCAGAAGGCCATGAGAAGAAAGATCCTTTTACATATTTATAGCAGAATTTCTATTCTATTCTACAGTTGGAAACAAATACAATAAACCAAAGGCTGCACAGGGAGTTCTTCATCCCTCCACTTCAAACAAACCCAGAAGACAGGATATTAAGATTGTACCGTTTTGAACAAAAAGAACAGATCCATAATAAGACTATAGCTTTCTGATCTTTCTCTGGGATGATATGATAGAATTATTACAAAACCTTTGAGGGAAAAGGATGCCATTGTATGCCAGTCATATCTGTGATTCATGCTCTCCTCTCTAAGAAATACTGTGCCTTCTTGAATTGGAACAGGACTTAGTGGAGAAATTTAACAGCGCCTGATAATGACTTTGATAAATAGCACATAATATAGAATAGCAATCTTCTAAAAACAAAAGTGTGTGAAAAGTTCAAAGCAAATCACAAAAGAAACGTATCAAAACCCTGGAACTTTAAAAGCTTTGAACGAAACAAAGCAATGAGAAGATAGAAAAGGAAAATTAAAGCAGGAGAGGGGAGATATGAGAGACATTTAAAGAAGTAGCAATGCCAAGAACAGAACGTGGAAAAAAAAAACAAAAAAACTTTAAAAAAGTAAATTCTGAGGCTATAGCACTAAATAGGTAGAAAAAGCAAAGCATACATATAACATTAAAAGTATGGAAAGCAGTGAGGCTCTAACTTAGATTTTTCCCTTCTTATCACACACATACACTTCTACACTTCTAAAGGACAGAATATACTACCACAGCCTCCTCCAGAAAATCAGTCAATAATTATTCAAGGAAGATCCTAAAGTGAGGGTCCTCATCCTAAAATAAGATGTGGTTAAACACCCTTTGTCACCAAAGGTTTGGAAGGAAAATGAACAGTGTAACTCAAATCTCTTTAACAATCAAAAATTATGCACTTGGTGATGAAAAACATTACGATGATAAAACAAAATTTTAAACCTAAAAAGATGAAGATACATTCAGATAGATTAGTGGGTGAGATGAAGATGACAGAAACAAGATGACCAAATTCAATAAAAACAAAATCCTGGAAGCACTGTGTATTACCCTAAATGGAACAGTTTCTTATTAAAGTGTTTAGATTTGGGAAAAAATGGGAAGGAGATTTCAAGCGATGGCAATCTGTTAATAATGCTGTCATCTATAATTACACGCAGGAGTGTAAATGAAGAACCAGCGAGTTACTCAGAAAAATAGGTTCAGTGATATTTGGGAGACAGACATAGAGGTCAACTGATCAACTCACTCTATCCTGATACAGGTAACATTAACAAAATACTAATTAGATTAGCAAAAATCCAAACCAAGTGATTGTTGATCAGTTGAAATGGAACAGTCTTATCAATAAAATAACACATAGGTCTTTGTTAACACTTTGTTAACATCTAAATCAAGATGATAAAAAGTAGGTAGATAGGCACTGATGCTGGGAAAATGAGGACAAGACAAACAGAACAAGAAAAAGATTCCCAACTCAAAAAAAAAAAAAAAAGTAGAGCCATTATCTGACAAGGTCCGTGAAGTTGTGAAACTAAAACTAATTCTTAAAAACAAAAGCATCCAACACCTCTAGCTTTCAACATAGCAAAGCAGAACTAACCTGAAGATCCCCTCTTTATACTATGTGGTTTTTAATAAAAGAATAGAGAGGCTGCTACAGAGAAAGCTTAAGAAACGAATCTGACAATACCATTTACTAAGGCTAGCAAAAGATAATTAGTAGAAATAGGTTTTGTCTTAACAGCAGATTGAAGCTTAGCAGCAAACACCACAATGCAATTTTTTAAATGAAATATCATATACAAGAAGTGACGCTGATATGTTCCATTAAGTGCCATAGGAAGTTCTTTCCTATGACAACTATACTACCACATTTGAAGACAGCAGAAAAACAGTTTCTGTCACTATGCCACAAAAATCTGAGTGCTGACAGCAAACTTTAGATCTCATTAGTCATGTATGTGTACCATGGCTTACTTACAGGAATCTGAGTAAAACGCAAGAAGTCTTCAATAGACTCTTTAGACACAGCTTGCAAAAACACTTCACGTTTCATTGTGGTCTTGTTTCACCTTGCTTTATAAATAAAAGAAAAAGAAACATAGCTTTATAAAGAAAAGTTAAAAAGAAGGCAATGTATATACTATTAAAGAAAAGCACTGTGTCGCAAAACATAATCATTTACGGTCTCAGTGAATAATATATAAGCATATATTTATATACATCTTTATCTACGTGGTTATGATCAAAATATGTCCCCACAGCTCATTACAATTACTGAAATCAATATTTAGATTTGTAACTGTACTAGACTGCCCTACTTGTATGCGTTAATTCACTTTTTATTGATTAAGAGAGCATGATAAGCAGATTTAGAAGAGTGTTTTGGTTGATACTTCCACTTTTTAACCAGGACAGTTCCCAGCACGAGCATTGCTAAACAGGGCATTTACCTGGCCGTCCTTCCAGCCGGCAACATTCACCTCCCTGAAAAGCTCTGACAGGCACCAAAACACCACAACTTTCTCCCCCTTTCCCCTGTCAAGCGACGACCACGGGATAACCACGGGATAACCTCCTCACCACAGCGCTCCCTGCGCTCCCTCCCCCCCCCCTTGCTGCCCACCCGCTTCCCCCTTACCGGTACCGCTGTCCCACACAGGGCAAGTCGGGGGGCAGGAGCGGCGGGGGACAGGGGGCACCGGGCACGGCCCCACTCACGCTGAGGTGACGCCGGGCCGGGCCCCGCCGCGCGCTCCGCTGCGCGCGCTCCGCTACCGGGTTCGAATCGTCCCGCGGCAGCCGTTGGGCGCGGGCGGGTGGCGCCGAGCTCGCGTCTCGCGAGAGCCGCGCTCCTTCCTTCAGGGTGGGGGTTCAGGGCGGGTTTGGTGCTATGGCGGGGAGCGGCATCGCTTAGCCGTGGGAGCAGGGTTTGGTTCCCCCGCTCTGGTGCGGAGTTGTGTGTGAAATCCAGGAGATTAAAGGAGATTAAAGCAAAAAGACAAACGAAACATGCCTGCTCGCCTTTTTTCTCGTGCCTGGGTGGGGATTTGGAGGGTGTGGGGTGCGGGAGGCTGAGGAACGTGGCGGCGGGGCTGGGTTCACGATAGGATCAGGGAACTGGGGCGGAGGAGGTTACACAGTGCTGTTAATGGACGCGGCTGGACAGCCCAGCACAGGCTGCTCTGCTCTGTCTTAAACTTAGCTACACAGAAATGATGCTATACTGTTTTCACCTTACAATAAATGCTCACTTGTCCTGGGACCAGTGCTGTTTAATATCTTTATCAATGATAGAGATGACAGAATCGAACACACCCTCAGCAAGTTTGCAGATGACACCAAAGTGAGTGGTGCAGTCAGTACACCAGAAGGAAGGGGTGCCATCCAGAGGGAGCTGGACAAGTCAGAAAAGTGGACCCACGTGAACCTAATGAGGTTCAACAAGTCCAAGTGCAAGGTGCTGCACCTGAGTTGGGTCAATCCCAGACATGAGTACTGACTGGGAGAACTCATGGAGAGCAGCCCTGCAGAGAAGGACTTGGGGGTTCTGCTGGACAAAAAGCTTGTCATGAGCCAGCAGGGTGTGCTTGCAGCCCAGAATGCCAACCGCATCCTGGGCTGCATCAGCACAGAGGTGACCAGCAGGGGAGGGTGGTGATTGTCCCCCTCTGCTCTGCCCTTGTGAGGCCCCACTTGGAGTCCTGCTTCCATATCTGGGGCCCCAGCACAAGAAGGAGGTGGGGCTGTTAGAGTGGGTCCAGATGAGGGCCATAAACTTTATCAAGGAGCTGGATGGAGCACTTCTATATGGACAGGCTAAGAGAGCTGGAGATGCTCAGCCTGGAGAAGGGGCTGGGGTGACCTCATTGCAGTTTTTCAATATTTAAAGGGGTGTTACAAAGAAGTTGGAGAGCAACTTTTTGCCCAATCAGGTAATGCAACGACAAGGGGGAATGGTTTTAAACTAAAAGGAGATTTAGATTAGAGGTTAGGAGGAAGTTCTTCACGCAGAGGGTGGTGAGGCACTGGAACAGGTTGCCCAGAAAAGCTGTGGATGCCCCATCCCTGGAGGTGTTCAAGGCCAGGTTGGATGGGGCCCTGGGCAACCTGATCTAGTGGGTGGCCTCCCTGCCCATGGCAGGGGGTTGGAACTGGATGATCCTTAAGGTCCCTTTCAACCTGAGCCATTCCATGATTCTATGATCTCTCCCCGGGAGACTGTCTGGTCAATTACTTGGAGGGAGCAGATGGAGTAAATCTACATACCAGCACACTGCTGTCTTCCTGTAGGTCTTAAGTCTTGGTGACTTCAGACTGGGACAGGACATGTTAAGTTCATGTATAAGAAACAGCCTAAATATAACATGCAGCCTAAATAAGAAGTGTGCCTAAGAAACAGCATGCCTTCTTCCATGGATCTCTGGTAACACAGTCATAGAGTTCTTGCAAAAAAAATTTCTGTCAACACACAAAGCCTGCAACATCCAGCTGATTACTTTGGTGACTTTTTTCCCCAAGAACGTTCCTGTTGCTAGTGTTGACAGCTACACATTTAATCTCAGTCACGGTGAATAATACATGCATTACATACTCTTCATTCCAAGTGATGAAGACTTAACCAAGCTACTTGCCACAGGAAACTGTGTAGGCTAGATGATATTTACACTTTGATAACTTTTTTTTTTTTTTTTTTTTTTTTTTTTTAAATCAGGAAATAGCTGCTTTCTGCTTCTTCTCAAACCTATTTTGTAGTGAGCAGAAACAGCTGGACTCAATTTCTTGAATTAAACATAAGCAGGCTTCAAATTTTGTAAAATTCCCTATTTCATTTGTTTGAGCTCCTCTCTACAAACCAAGAAGAGTCAGTATGTCTGGTTAAGGGCTTAACTTCTATCTTTCAATTTTGCATTTGCAGTAGCATAACACTTCTCAATATTTGTCAGTGTTGTTAGCTGTTCAGAGGAGGCTGAAGTTATTTACTTTCTGTCTGATAGTTGCACAGCATATGCTGCTTTTCTTCACAAACAAAAACCCAACAACTTCCATATAAGTTCTTACATCTCATTGGACTTTGCTAGATTGCAATTTTTTAAAAACATGATCTGATTCCATTTAATATTATACGTACAAATTTCCTTTTTAAAAGTAGTACTTATATATTCTGCTAATATTTTTAACATGGAATTTTCTTTGATATTACTCTCACAGTATTATTTTATATTCAAAATTATACTGTAACATTTTATACCATATATATTTGAATTACAGACTTTCCCTGTTACATTTCTTCAGTAAACTATATGTGTGTTGCTATATAGTTTGAAGACTACAGAATGAAAAATAGTTTATTATAGGCTTATCCCATAGTTAATGCTATGCTGTATTGTTTAAAAATTTTAACAGATGACTAATATGAGAAACTTTTGGAATAACTTGATTTTAACACAAATATTTGCCAGATAGAAACTGGTCTAGGAGTTGGAGAATGGGTTACATTACTTACAAGTGGTAATCAAGATGATCGTGTACCCAAGAAAGGAACAATAAGGCAGAAGGAGTTAGAAGCCAAGAAACTCATTTTCTTGAGCAACAAAAATAACCTGTTTTCTGTACACAGGCCGTTCAGTGCCACTCTCTGTCTCTGCCTGAGTCAGAAGAAGCATGTACCTCTTCACATCATTTCACATCTGTACAAAGGCCTGTCTCCTTTGAAGTGTGGAAGAGGCAATCCAGCTAATTACCAACATCAACCAACCTCCTGACAGCCACAGAGAAAGGTCCCTGGAGAGACAGATCCCTGCCCAACCTTAATCCCCACCCTGTGAAAACAGTGGCTTCCAGGGACAGAATACCAGAAGAAGGAAGCATTTTGTTGCTCTGCTATAAAGAAGGGTCAAGGATTAGGCTTGTTTCAGATCCCATCGACCTGACTTTGTTTCTTAAGATTCAGCAAGAAGCTTGTGAAGCAGTTTGCTTGAAATAAGTTGTATGAGCAATTATCACACTTGGAGAATAGCAAAAGCAAATAGAAAAGTATGAAAACTGACATTTCTACATTGTGCTAATGTCTACTCTTTTTGCATATATTAAGAATCTTTGACATTTTAGATCCAAGCTGATGGATTTGTTTATCGTGTTTCTTGTGTGGTCTGAATATTTCATTAATACCTTGATTAGGCTTTTAATTAGATGCTACGTTAGTCACCTGGCTACTGTTTATTTAGTCAGGCCTATCCATTTAGTAAATGAAGTAAAACATATTTTAGCTTATAATTTGTGTTGCATAGCAACCACAGAAGGATTTTTTCATAGTATTGAAACTAAAAGTTGACACAGATAACAACAGACTGAATAACGCTGTATGATTCATTTAAAAAAACAGGTAGAGAAACTAAGAGAGGCAGAATAGGGTTTTGTAGGTTTTTTTTTGTATTTTTTTTCCTTCAAGAATCGTGCATGAACTGCAAGCTAGTAATGAAGCTATAACCTTATTTTCAGTTTCTCTAATGTTCCCCCGTTCATGAGTACCAAATTACATGCCTCTTTTTGACATGTCTGTTCATCTGTTCAAAATAATCTATACCCTTTGATAATAATCTTGTATTTATTATCATTTTCCTGTCAAGTCAAGTTATGACAAGTTTTCACAAAAATGAAAAATGGGCCTTCCACACATGGTTGCTGGGCAACAGCAAATAAAGATTTGCTTTTGTGCTACCACTTCATAAACTAGTCTTTATTCTTGTTGGTAGCCTGTATGAGAGATCTCAATTACAAATGTCTCTCACAAGGATATCATAGGTTGGACTGTATCAAATATTCTGTTTTAACCTCTATGAGTCAACACTATAAATACTTGTAAAAATAAACAAGCAGGAAATGCCCTGAGTGTCAGATGTTTTCTTGGCATTTATTTATTTTTCCTATTTACAATGTTATTTTCTAGATAATAATTTCTGATGAGATTAATGTACACATTATCTACTAACCTTTTACAATTTACTCCCGTTTCTTTCCATTTGAGTATATAATTTGTTATAGTTAATACAGTATCCATGAATCTGCTTGTCCTCTGGGGCACAGTGTTAATAATATACATGCGTTCATTTCCTTTTATTTTTATTTTTTTTTATCTTCACATACTTTGATAAATAATCTGAACAGCATGGGAGAGAGATGAAGTTTCACACTATTCCATTTCTCCAGATCCCCCCATGCCTGAAGGTAGTACTGCCAATCATCCCATCCTTTATTCGGGGGCAACTGTCAGTTTTCAACGGTGGTGTGATTAGACCATGAAACTGCTTATTTACCTTAAATTATTAATATTAACATGGAACAATTTGGGAGTTTAAGAGATTAAGCAGAAAAAAAAAATAAAAAAAAAACATTCACTACAGATGAAAAAAAAAAAAACAAGTACTAAAAAGGTACTCATTAACTGGAACAAAAATAAGAAAATAAAAGGTGCCCAGGGAATGCAAAAGCTTTTCTGAAAAGCCACTCCCTGGAGTAGCTCTCAATGCTCTTCAAGTACTGAAGTGCCACCCTGTGGGACCTTACCGGTACTGCTAGGTGCCTTGTTCACACCAACATGAATTTCAGGTGTGAAAACAATGCAACTTTATTTATTTTGCTTTATTATGATGCGTTATGATCAAATAGTTATTATGCTCTTTTAGTCCCCTTTCATGAAAGGCAGTGTTATAAATCATGATAATTTTACTCCGTTAAATATTAGTACCATCAAAATTAAAAGAGATTTCTGAAATGCTATTAAATGCCCACAAAAAGAAACTCATGTCAGTATTTGCATGGATAAATCCATCCTGCTGTAAACAAAAGAAGTATTAGTACTCATAAGGACAGTACTTTACAGTGTAAAGTCATGAGCATCTTCAGAATATGAGGTATCAATGAGTACACTTAGTCACTTTTTTCAGATGTAAAACACTGCAGTCGCCAGTCACATCTGCCACGTCTAGACTTCTTTAACACTTTTAAATGCAACATTCTGAATTAAAAGAGACCTACAGCTCTTGTAAGGATTCAATCTCCTTTCAGCTATTTTAGACTTTATGGATAAAGAGAACTGTTTCAGAAGTACAAAAATACTGTATAGAGAGGCATCAGGGACAGGAGATTCTCTCTGTTCCATCTGTCTCGTATGAAGCATGAATACATTGTATATCAGAACGGGCATGATTTGTTTATATTTGCTTTTATATATATATGTGCATTATATGTGTGTGTATGTATGTATGTGGCAAACTACTTCACCTTGGTTGGAGAACACACCAGCATTTATTTCTCTCTCGTATCACTGTTGGCTTTGTCAAGGCTGAGATGAGTATTCCCTCTGTTCCTTATCGAGATCAGGAACCTAACCAAAGCCTGTTGTACTTTTCTTGCAGACTGCATGCCCAGTTTCCTTCATTCACAAAAAAATAAATAAGGAATTAAGGGAGTGTAATACTTGCTCAATGCAATATCATCTGGGGAATACATTTGGAGTCAGGCTCTTGGAAGTGCTCACAAATTCACTCATTTAAACATGTGTCAATTATTCCTGTTATGTGTATCAAACAGATTTTATCAAACAAGACCTTGTGACTATGTGATTTGGCATATGTTTTCTGATCATGTCCTTAAGCAAAGGAAAATTGTTTTGTAGGTTTTTCTAGTAAAGCCTTGTCTTTGCCCATTTTCCCCCATGTTTATTGCATTATGGATTTATTAAGTTTATTGCATGATGGATTTCATCTTGTTGGATGGATTTCATTTGTTGTTGGACATCCTGAGTTTCTAGCCTCATTCTTGAGCTAACAGTAGAAATACATACTTAAAGCATGACAATGTTTAAATATGCTGGTCAAGAACCTTTCCCGTGTCTTAAACTGTAATTTGACTTCTGTCTGCCTCTGATTGGTTTCAAGTTTTTGCACTTCATCTTATTAGAGTTGTGTTAACTCCTCTAGGGAGTAATATAATCAACTCTAATTTTACAGGGCAGATAAATTTACAGGGCATGAAACACCTATGTGAATTGCTGACACAGATGTTTACCAATTTTGGAGAATGTAGAACATTAATCTTCCAGGAGAAGTTTCATGCTTCCTCAAATCATGGACCAGTTATTTTTATTTCCAAGTGCCTGATGAGCAGATGCCTTTATAAAAATATTTTGGCAAAATGAATCCCCATATTATTAACCCCATTATGAAACTTGGTTCTGTGCCTCAGAGTAAAGGAGAGCAGAGTGCATTGGGGAGTATGCCCGTTTTTCACTACTTTTAAGCAACGTTGACTTCAGGCTCAACTCCCAAAGATACCTGGGATCCACACCACTTAATTGCTGTAGGGGAAACAAGGTGAATAGGCAGCAGACTTCAGAATAGGATCTGCACTACCATCTAGTGGAATATAAAGGTATCTTCAGGAGGGAAAAAAAAGTAAAAAAAAAAAAAGCACTAATGTACATAAATCCCCAAACTTGTGTCTCATCGTGAAAGACTAGCAAAACTGAAATGCTTTATAAGCAAATTCAGTGTTAAAAAATAAGTATTGTTTTCATTTCCAATAATAGGAACTAGAAAGAGCATGTTAAATGCAACAAAAGCTACAATGTAGAGCAAAGTTACATAAGACTTCAAGATTTACAACTGTTTCAGAAATCTCATCTTAGTATTTTAAAGCTTCAATTCCAACTCACTTTACCTGCATATTAATGATTTACCTAATAAAACACGAAGATTTAGCATTGCTACAAATACCATTCCATGAGTCACAACCACTTCCATGAACTCATTTTCATTTAATTACATTTTATTTCATTTTTCATCACCTGTATGAGCGACATGCCTTAAAAAAAATAGTTCTTCATTTGGATGCTGCTGTCAGAATCTGTCACATCTATCCAACTAAGCTCTGAACTGAAAGTCACAACAGAGCACCTGTTCAGTGCTTATCACGTTTACTTCAGCTTAGAGAATAGTTCGATTCATGCCAAACCACGTAAAGGGCCTTATCAATTCTAGGTATAAAACACTGAAACCTGGTAGCTTGAACTAAACTTCCAGATAGCAACTGAAAAGCATACAAAATACCTGGAGTATCGGTGAAAGTATTTCTCCCATGTTGAAGGCTGCATGGAACTGACTTGCAGAGTATATATTAAATTATTAATCTGCATGAAGCTCCAGTTGTCAGTCTCTGAGCATTTGTCAAATAATACATTAGCTTGCAAATCCACTTGAAGAATTAAAAAAAAAATATTTGAATTTCAGTGAAAAATTCTGATTTTCATTCAGTACCTACAGACAACTGTCATTTTGCTAGCATTATCTATGTTACAGCTTAAATTCTATGCATAATGTTTTTAATTACTAAATGCTTTTTGCACACCCACTTATCAAAGATTGCAACTTTTCCCTGTTTTTGTGCTCAGTCAGTGTTGCTCCAAGCCCACCTCTGAAAGCCTGGGGTCAGGCAGCAAAACACCCATGAAGATCTGCTGCATAGGACCAAAGATGCATTTACTTAACATGAAAAAATATGCTCGAGAGTCAGAGAATGAGTCATGTTGGAAGGGACCTCCACAGGTCTATCTAGTTCAAACTTCTGCTTACAACAATTCCATTAAATAAAACAAAATCGATAAACCACAAGTTGATCCACACCGTTACATGACAGATTCTCACTGCACACTGGTAAATGAAGTCACAGGACAGCCAGGTTGCTGGGACTTCGTGACTTTCTCCTGTATGTCACTTGTACTCGGGTTGAGGTGCTGCACAGCCATCGGTGGGGGCAGCTGGGTTATCAGGTTCTGGCAGGAGTGGATCCCATGGTCCCACTGTCCCCACACCAAGCACCACCGCAGCTGTGGTCCCTTGGGATGTGGGCATGTACAACCCCAGTGTAAGGATGGCATCTTGACTGGCTCTGTGTCCTCGTACCTGTTTCTGTATGGAAGTTAAAGGGAAGAACGGTCCCTGTTAGCCTTTAACTCCTTTGCAGTGAAGTGTACGGCTACTGAGAGCTCACAGGAACAAAAGGAGACAGGTTGGCTTCACTTCAGTTGCATCTGAGGAAACAGATATGCAGCAGTCTGCTCAAATTGGATCCCACTGTAGGTGACTGGCAAGCAGTATTCCCTGCAGATGGTGAGAACAGAGAGCATCACCTCTACCACATGAATACAGATGAGAGAACTTTGCTCCCAGAGCTGCCATCTAATCTGGCAGCTAAGCTCCCTACATAGCACTTAGAGAAATGCAAGTGGATTTCTTACTTCAGCTGCTTTGCAATTTTCAAATAATGTATTCAGAAGATGGCAGAGAATATTGATGACAGCCTGACAATAAGCCTCAGAAATTAGCAGAAGAGCCCACAGTGATAAAGTTAGACACTTTGTTAAGGTGTTTAAAAACAATATTTGTCTTTAAATAGCTCAAATCTTCCAGCAGCCAGCTACAGTCACAAATAAGTCTGGGGGACCATCTGAAGCTTTGGTTCTTTCTGTCAAATGTCCAAGATACATTCAGAGTTTATGTGGGGGAAAATACAGATAATTAAAATAATTAAAGCAGAAACCACATAGGAAACTATTTTTTTCAGCTCTCAGCTGAAATAACTGTATTGGTAACAATATTGACAAATATGCCCTACTAAAGGATGGTCTAAAATGGTTTACACATTGCAACCAATATTAAGAAAAAGTCTAGGTTTGGCTGAGCCCATTACATCAGTAACCAAGCCCACGTGGACTGCTGTACACTCTGACAAGTTCTCGTGAAGACACAGGCAGCACTCTTTGCAAGTGCAGATCCAGTTACCACCTGAAGGGAAGGTTTGGGTCTAACTTTGGCTGTATCCCATTGATCAGCAGAAGCCATTTGTTCTGCTAAAAAGGAAGATATCCCCTCCAAAAAAAAAAAAAATCAACAACACAAACCTTGTAATTCTGTAGCTAGCATCAGTAATATGTATCCTGTGGGGTCCCATCAAAACACAACAGTGACCAGGTTATGGATGATGAAAACTGATTATTAGAAATCGAGACACGTTTTAGCTGTTTAAGGGAAGAGGTATTAAAATCATTTAAGTTCCAGGTGCATTTGAAAACATTTTATGACAATTACCAAATGCTAGAATAGTGATAATTTGTTCAATTGATCATTTTATGAGCATTAATGCTCTTTGTTCAATTTATGTGTGAACCTGTTCCAAACCAACAAGCCAGTTCAGGGATTCATCCTGTACTTCTCACTCCACTTTCTCTCACATAAAACCCCCAAATCTGCCTGTACACCTCATAGCAATGCCACCTAGGTTGCAATAGTTGGTACATATGGCTATTTTAACAGGATAAAATTTGCTTAGATTACAAATTCAGACAGGAAATACAAGAGACGAAAAGGATGTGTGTGTAGAGGGAAGCAACACACTGACTTCCATATGAACCATTTATTGAATACATGCATCATAATGTAGAATTACATGAGCAAAAAAGGCAATCTGTACAAAATTGATTACCCTTTGTTCTCATTTCAACTCTCACCATTAGCTGCAGCTCTGATAAAGGATTCAAGACAAAACTAAAATTCTTTTAACCCAAACTTGAGTGATATGCATGCTGATTTGAGTTTGGGTTGGATCACTGCAGTAAAAGAGAGCTGGTTTTCATGTCAGTGAAGCCGAGTAATCCTAAAAACAGTTTCAATACTAGAGACTGTGGTTGATACATACAAGTAACAAAGCTCATTTTAGCCATTTCTTAAATCTTCATATGTTCATATTTTAAGGCACAGGATAAACAAGAACTACATGAAAAGCTATCAGTTGATACTGAATATGTTGACTTGATAATGAAGTGCAATTCTTGCCCAGAGGAAAAGTGGTGTTTGTCTTCGCTACTTCCATACAAACAGAACACTCAGAACCTGGTAACTCCAATACAGAGGTTTGCTTCCACTACCAACAATAGGCAATCTTATTCGGATCCAAAATCACTCAGGAGAACATTTCTAAATAGTGTGGCATCCATGACTGATACCTGCCAATTGGAATTATGGAATTTGCATTGTTGCTGAATTACGTTCTCTCCATTTCAGATTCCTAAATAGGAACTGCACTTCTCTTAAGAACTTGCTCCTCAGGTGGGGTCCTGAGCTATTTTGAAAACCTGTCCTGTACAATTTATTCAGTTCCTCACTTTGTGCTAACATCTTGTGTTTACCCAAACACAGCATCTTTTCCCCTGGAGACTTCAGTAGACAAAATATGCGCTCTTTTTGTTCAAGTGCAGACTTCCAACATCTGCCCCCAGACCTCACTTAAGACTTGAAGCACTGTATCAGTCTAACTGCTCGTCTGTATGCTAGGGATCAAACTCTGCTGAGTCACTGGCTAAGATGTAGTGCAAAAGTCCTTTCACCTCTGGCTGAACCAAGGCAAAAGACAATTGTGCTGAAGTACTGCATACACACCTCTTTCTTACAACACCTTTTTGCTTTTTGTATTTCCACCGCATTAACAACAATTCTGTTTTTTCATTCCTAGCATTTTAACAGAGAAATAGCAAAGAAAATCTGTATTTCATAATCTATATTTTATATGAACAGATGAGTGTATGTGCATATAGACACTCATACAATCCACTATAAAGTGAAGCCTTCAAATATAAACATTTCTTACAAAGAACCTCTCTCTATTGCCCAGTCTCTCAGAAAGTAACAGCAGCAAAATCTACAATGTAGGTTTGTTTGCAAAAATTGTCTTGTACACAATATGGCAATAAGAAGGCCATCACTGTATAGAGGTGTATGTGTGTGTTACATCTGTGTGAGAAATGTTCATGTTAAATTGAATTTTGACAAACTGAAATAAGTCAATTCTTAAACTTAAAAAAAGACAAAAAGCTACATCTATGGTAGGCACTTTGGTACATCTAGTAATGTAGGCTTATTCTACATCTAGAATTAAGGTTCCGTCAGTAATTTTACAATAAAGCTAATTTCAGGAGTTTATTGTTATGCTGTAAAATAGCTTCTTGGCTGAGAAATCTTTCTAGAATCTTAACTAAATAATGTACTTCTTCTGTCTAATTGCATACTTATCCAAGAATGAGGCTGTTGGCTCTGAAAGGACTCAACTGTTCTCTTGGATTCATAATGCACATTTTTTTTAATAACAGTCTGAGAAAACTTACCAGCAAAAGAAAAATCAGTTCAGGATACAAAAACACCCCATAATTCATAAAACTAGACCTGTGAGCTCAGCTGTTGAGGCTGATACTCTCCCTTCAACTTGCAACTGTCTACTTTTATCAGTTTGAGTATCACTACTGATCTTGCAGCAGACGATGGCAATGCTTCAGTAGAACGCCATTATTTCTCAAGAAAGCTGTGTGGACCACTGATGTGCATTTTCTTCATGCACCAAACACACTAAGTAGCAATGAGGCAACTGTAAAGACAGTCACTTTCAACTCAGTTTCACACTTTCTTACATATTGGTGTTCCATTGTAGTATTACAGAAGGTATAGAATAATAAACTATTTAGCACAGTATTCTATAATAAAAAGAACATATGTTTTGTACGTATGCCTACTGTATGAACTTACATTGCAAGCTGATTTGTATACCTTATCAGTGAAACAAGGCAGACAGGACAGTTCTAAATAGAGATTTGTTTATAATACAGTAAAATCCACGTCCTCATGCCTCAAAGGGTCACGTGTTCAGTACTGTTGAGTACAGGAATAAATAATAAAACCCAAGTGAACCTGTATAACAAACTGTACTGTTTGTAATGTTTACTCCATTAAATGAAAACTCAAATTTATAAATTGTGATTCATGGACCTCTCTTTATACAATATTTATAAAATTCTCATTTTTGTTTATAATATTCTATAGCACGATTTTCCAATAATACATTTATATATAAATACTAAAATGTTAATGTTTTGTACATTTTAAAGTTGCCACACTGGGCCAGAAGCACAATAAAGTAAAAACGTTTTTCTGCAGTTTGTTTTTGAAGAATATCACAAAATGATTAAGACCATTGTGCTGCAAAGACAAAAGAGATTCATTTGAAGAAATTAACATGCATTTAGAAGAAAATATCTATATCCTTTATCTAATTTTCTTCTTAATTCAAACCAGCATGAAAGAATTATAAAAAAATAGTATATATTTACATGGTACAGTATAGCTTGGTGAGATATAAAACAAGGCAGGAAACATCTTTTCACTTTCTAATAGGTATAACCACCATAAAGATGAACTTAAACATAAAAGGTTACTTTACTGTACGATTGCACATGACAGTAACATGGAAAATTGTTGAGCAAATTAAAATACAAAATTTAACAATGAGAAACTGTATGTCTACATAAAATGACCAAGTGTTATAAAATTATTGGGGATGTGTCTAACAACTAAATTGGTAAAGCTATAAAAATAATATTGGTATCTGTGAGAACAATGCTTTAAGAATATATAAAGGTTGGCAAAGGTATGTGTCGGGAATTCCCAGTATCCATGGGCCTAGCTTGCACCATGTGGTCTTGTACCATCTTCTGTTAAGTCATACCTGAAAATAAAGAGAAAAAAGGAAAACTCTTTTTTACATTAAACATATATTATTAACACTATTAACATACCAGTTATGAGTATGCAATATTATTATTTATAATAAAGGAAATATACTTACCATTGGGTCCAGCCTTTAGCAAGTTCTTCAGATGCCAGAGGTATCAATAACTGTGGAAAGTTGAAATTAGTGATTAATGTATTGTATCTTTCATTTGATGTCTTTTAAAGACTAAATTTGACAATCCTGTCAACTACAGGATAAATGATACCATTAATAAACAACATACTTTACTGTCTTGCGATCATAGCTATCTGCCACCTGTAGGCTTGTAGTACAAATTCAAATTGCTAGTTTTAACCTAAAAATCTGCACCCTTAAACTGGTCCCAGAGCACCTCACAGGCATAACTTCTGAACAAGGGATGTGGCAGTCAGATGATGTATTTATGCTAACAGACTTCCTTGTAAACAGGAAAATTAAGAACACCATTCACCATAAACTGACCACGATTCTAATCTCTCTCATCGTCGTTACAGAGTTTGAATACAGCAATCTGCCTGGGTGTAGGAACATAATGTTTGTATGTGTAGGAAACAGAGAGATTTAACGAGTGCCTGTAGAACAGTGAAGGTATAAACGCAGTAGCTGGTTCTGGCATTAGGAATGCCTCCTGTAGTTCTTTTTCATGGATTTTCTGGAATTTTAATTACTAAGCATAATTTTGTTGTGTTCTCTATGTAATTTTTCTTGTCTTCTAGGTTTGATGTAATGCAAAAGCTAGCCTCTCACTGCTTCTGCAAATAAGATGTCTGAACCACCTGCATTCAAGACTAGCAATTTTGCTGGACCATTTCCTGAGATATCAGTATTTTCTATTGCTTGTTATTTAGTTTCTCTGACTGTATAATTAATAAAACATACATGCATGGTTTTTTTTTTTACTGCCAGCCTCAGAACTTACCATTCTCTAGCAGAGATTACCACCTCACAGTCAGTCTGATACATGTCCTTTCATCCTTTGCAATTCATTCCTTCCTTTACTGAAGCCTGACATCTAAGCCATCTATAATTTTTAAAAGCTTCCTACCTGTATCAGTTATGTCAGTCAACACTAACTAGCTCATATCATGAGAGAATTTTAATCTTTATGTAACAACATACAGTACAAAATGAATTTGCTTATTTTCAACTTACTTTGCCAAGCAGCCCTTTATCTTTGGACAAGAAACCACCACTGTTCTTCACTGCTACATCTAGTGTTCTTCTCTGTACTTCAGGAAGGGAAACACTGAAATCAAATCTGACAGAAAAAAGTGGTGCTTTAGAGAGAATTTTGTACCTGAAGTGCAAGTTCAGTTCGTACAGCTAAACAGCAATTCAAATCTAAACCAAATTATGCCCCTCCCCAAACAAATCCCCCCCCCCAAAAAGCCTTGAGATAAATTACAAGAGAAAAAATCCCAAAGTTTTGCCTAAAATTTTTCTTCTACACCTTGATCAATATTATCATAGAATCATAGAATATCCCGAGTTGGAAGGGACCCATAAGGATCATCAAGTCCAACTCCTTGCACCACACAGGTCTACCCAAAAGTTTAGACCATGTGACTTAGTGCACAGTCCAAACGTTTCTTAAATTCAGACAGGCTTGGTGCAGTGACTGCTTCCCTGGGGAGCCTGTTCCAGTGCGCAACCACCCTCTCAGTAAAAAATCTCCTCCTGATATCTAGTCTGAACTTTCCCTGCCTCAGCTTCACCCCATTCCCGCGGGTCCTATCACTGATGTTTATGCAGAATAGGTCACCCACCTCTCAACTCCCCCTAGGAAGTTGTAGACTGCAATGAGGTCCCCCCTCAGCCTCCTCTTCTCCAGGCTGAACAGGCCCAGTAACCTCAGCCGCTCTTCATACATCAGCCCCTCCAGGCCCTTCACCATCTTTGTCACCCGCCTCTGAACACTCTCCAACAGCTGAATATCCTTTTTGTTTTGTGGTGCCCAGAACTGCACACAGTACCCAAGGTGAGGCTGCACCAGCGCAGAGTAGAGCAGGACAATCACTTCACTTGCCCTACTAGTGATGCCGTGCTTAACACCAAATCAACATCAAACGTTTGAGACTTCTGTCCCATTGCTAAAAACAACAAGCAAACAAAACAAAGGCCAAGAATTGACTCTATAGAGAAAAGCATGAGGAATCCTACTATCTTGACAGCTAAGCACCACTGTTCTCCACTAGAAGGGAAAGACTAACCAGTCTTGATCCTCATTCCTCTAGAACCAGAGCTCATTTTCACACCAAGGAAACCCACTGACTTTTAAGAAAGAATGCGTTTTGTATGCTGAATCTGAAACTTACAGAAAGTGAGGGCAGGAATGCACTACAATCTACATCTGTTTGTCACTACAGTTCTTAAGCAGCTTTACCATTTTGCAATACCTTTTACTTTGAAAGGCACAGAAGAACAAATCCTGGGATAAACAGGAGCGAGCTGCACTACCAGGTGTATCTACCAGAGCCTCTAACTAACAATTTACAGATTTCCTTAGACAGAATGTACTGAAGTGTTCTTTTCCCCAAATTAAATTTCTATCTATAGAAAATGCTCTTCATTATTGAGAAGTGATGGGTGAGGGAGGAAGAGGCATACATCTGAGTGAAACCATCATAAAAAATCTGAGTACAAAGATAAGGATCTGTATCCAATGAAATACTACACAAGCTTGCACAAGTTCCATCCTGTAGGCCAAGATTTAATCCAAATGGAAATTTCCTGACTCCCTGGATGCTGAGAAGTACCACGAAGTAAATTGATTGAGCAAGCTGATCATGTACAGACACTGGCTGGCCAGTCCTACAGAGGAGGCAAGCCAGACAACTGGCCAGTCAGAATCTACATACTTCTTGTCAGGAAAGCCAAGTTGGCGATACCAGCCACAGTAGCCAACTAAAAGGCACTCACAGTCCAACCAGCTGCCCAAAGAGTGCATGCCGCTTCTTAGCTACTCACACAAACAGAATGTAACATGGAATATGGCAGAAGAGAGAAGTGGCTGGTGACAGGGTAGGAAGGGTTATAATGAAAACAGGGACCAGGAGGATGGAAAGAGCTATTATAGAAGAAGAGAAAGGTATGAGCAAGTCTGGCGGTGACACCTGGGAGTTTCAACAACTCACCCATTCAGGTAAGCTGAGAAACCCTGGTTTAGCAGCTTTATAATTACATGATATAGAACTACTACACACAGTTTAGAACATACATTTGATCAAACACCGGGTTTAATGTCTTCTTTGATACATGTGTTTTTCTTCTTCCTGATCTTCTCTTATCAGGCAATAAATACATTCGAACATATGGGTCGGATCCTTCTTCAGAAAATGCTATTAGATTTCTGTGACAAAACAAGGAAAAACACTTTTAGAAAATAAATGAGATATTGCTAAGTACATGTCCACACTACTATCCCTTAATTTAGCACTCTATATTTAAATAAAGTTCATTTCATCACCACATACATATCTTTGATGTTTCCCATGCATGAAGTACCAAACTTGTTAAAAAACATTTCTAGAAACATAACACTCATTTGAGAACCATCTGCATCTTTATGACAATTGTATTTTAGAATCCTTACATAGATCAGTTGTGGGATATCCTGCACAAAGTATGGCTACATATTGGCTACATTCTAATCCATAGAACAATGGAAAACAATCTAAGAAATGCTAAGCAGTAACTTGTACAAGATCAGATAAATGCTTAGTAGACAGCAGAGCTGGAAACTTAATGTTTCTTGAATTCCAATTCAATGCTTACATGTGGCTTTCCAAAAATCATGCATTTTTGTCATTCCATGAAAAAGTCAGGCTCTTAGATGAAGATCTTAGACACTTCTGACAGAAATCTACATACCATTCCATCTAAAATCTGATACAGGCAAAGAAAAAAAAAAAAAACACAGCAAAATCTATTCTGTTTTAAGTCTAGCTCTGTATGATTTTATAATTACAAATAATTACAGTCAGCATTTTAAAAGTAATGAAGACTGTCCATGCAATCAGTTTAACAGGATAAGTCAAAATATGACAAAGTCATATGCCAAGAAAAATGCACAGAAATAAAAATAAAATTTGCTGTCTTATTCTCACCTGCAGGAATGCACTACCACAATCAGTTTGTTTCTTTGTGAACTATGACGAATTGTTAGCTGTATCTGTCCTAATGGAGACTGCCCTAGAGTTGTTCCACTGTGGGGAAAAAGCAGAGTATTATATGTTTTTAAAAAGCATATTTACAGTAAGATCCAACTGAAGTACATGAAGTATTTCAGAACTGTATTTCCAGAAATATTGTATTATCTATTTCAACTGCCACTGCACCAGCGTGAAAGAAGAGAGAACACAAATGTGAGTATATCTTTATCAGTTTCTCATAGTTTAGGCCATTCAGGCTAGAATGAAATATTGCAGTTCAGTATTTTCTTACTAAAAAGGAAAAAGAAAAATAAAGGTCAGAGTACCTAAATACATGGGGCTTGATATAAAGAACCTCCTTAGCCATAGCTTTACCACTGTTAGCAAATAATGATGTATTAAATTTGTATATTAGATAATGAGTAGTATTTCAACATTTATCGTAATTAATAAAGTCTAACCCAGTTTTGGGCTAGAAGAGACACTGACAAACTGAAGACAAACCAACAAAAGACCCTAAAGATAAATGGGGAACTGGAGCACAGAAGCTGATAGGTTTGTATAGATTGAAGAGATGGTCAACAGCAGATTCAAACTTGGCCTTTAATTACTTAAAACAAATGTTATAGAAAAGACTTAAGTCATACTCCTCTCAGTACTCTCTCTCTTTCTCTATGAATCTACTTAGATTCATAGAGAAGCTTCCACTTGAATAGGGATCTAATGGCTTCCATTCTCCTATTCAGAGTAGAATAGCTGCTCTGCTACCTTTACTGGTAAGTATAGCTGCCCTTTGAGGTAAGTGAAAAAAAATAGAGAATTTAAGAAATCATGGTTGCAGAAATCCTCATTAATTGAATAACAACTGACCAGTCACTTAGCATTCTTTATAGTCAACTATCCCTCTGTGTAATTTATGAAGAAGACCAGCTATAATCAGCTTAAATTGGCTTAATGCTAATATAATTCAGTGGTGAAACAAGCAACTACTGGCATGAGTGTGACTAATGTTCTACCAACACAAATCCTTCCTTCTCACCATTCCACTCTTTTCAGCGCTACATAGTCAGTGCAGTAATGATAGCAAGGTGGACTTTGTCTTGCAGATCACAGCAATGGTGTAGTAACTTCTAATTGCAAAATCTGTCTAACTGAGGTACCAAGAGGAAGCAGAAAGTTCAAAGGCTGATTTTCTAATGCCAGGCTCAATCTGCAACAGGAAAATTACTGAAATGCAAACTGAGCTATTTCTTTGGAAGCATAACATTTTCTTATAAAGCAACTTAGATGTATTGCAAAACAAGTAATTAATTAACATCATACTTTTCAAGTTGTCGTAGTCTTTGCCGTAGCTCCTGTGTAGCAATGGGCAGAGATATGTCTGAGGCTATGCTAGGAGTTGGTTCCTTGACTGAGAGGTGGCTGGGAGAATAATTGAAGTTAGAGGCATGAAGACTCGAAGAACTTCGGCTGAGATCCGTTGGCCACTGAGGACTGGCATTGGGAGGCTGACTTTTTTCAGCCACATCTGTCTTTTTATCACTGTCAGTCACTGGGGAGGCTGGAACAGGTTTGTTTGAATCAAGTGGTGGTGAGACAGGAACCTGAGGCTTAAAAGATGATTTTCTTGCATCTTTGGAAACAGACGGCCTTTTTACTTGAGCTGAGTGTTGATGATCTGGAGATCTTGCTTGCTTTTCAAGAGAAAGGACCTAGATACAGTTAAAATACATACAATATTACTATACTACAAAAAAGGAGGAATATATTTGTTTTTACAAGGAGTACTTAGTGACAAGTTGTTAAATTAAGACAGTAAACCAGAACCAAAAATTTTGGTCACACTCATTTATAATAGGAAATAGTTTCATGTTACAAATACATTACATAAAGTGCTTTAGAAAAGAACAAATAACAGAAGTTAACAGAAGTGTTCCAATTATCCCAAAGAAGTGCCCTGATTTATTATGCCAAATAATTTACCTGGGGGAAAACAAAAACCAACTTTCAAGCATGCAAGCTTTTTCATGAAGTCTCCAATGTACTTGAAAGTTGGTCTGAATTTTTCTAGTACTATGAAGGTACTTCCTTTCTGCATAAACTTTATTATTTTTTTTTTGACCATGATGACCTCTGTTCCATTTCTGTAAGACGAAGTTGATTTCAGTGATCTTACAGTGACTATAAGATCTGTAAGATCAAGTCATAAGAGACTAGCAGGAATTCAGATTACATACAGTTTCCAAGCCTAAAAACAAGTGGAACCTCAGTCTTAATTACAGCAGATTACTGCTTTGTTCCAAGAATTGTATGTTTTTGAAATAGAATGTATTTAAATTAGAGAATATTGGTGTGTACTTAATAGCACTGCTGGCCTAAGGACACCAGACATTGTGACACACACCCAAAGAAATGTACCATCTTCTTCATAAAGATAAAAGACCAGAAATGACAGTCTAAAATATGCTTTCATATGTTTACAATGTGAAAAGTTTTAAGAGTACCCTGAGTGCAATCTTCATGTTTATAGTGCTGTTTGGACCAGAGTTGCTCAGGTGGAACCGCTGATGCATAGTTAAATCTTCACTCTCCAGCAACTGACTTAGAGGCAGTTTGAGGTTCCCCAGAGAACACTGGTGCTGTTCATCCCTCACCTGAAGGAAGACAGAAGACAAGTAATGTTGTATCATCTACTTTGTAAAAATTCACAAAAAGAAAGGGAATTGACAGTTTTACTTAAAAAAGAAAAGCACAAAAGCACACAGAACACAGTTATTTTTTTCAACCAAGATTCCCTGAACATAAAACTACTGTACACCAAAGAAGAAATTAACAACTATATTCCATGCCTACTTTCTTCATCCCTATCCTCTACAGCAAGACATAAAACTAACCAACTACATCTACATCTAGAATATATATCTAGTTGATCCCTGATCAAAATATCTGTGGTTTCCATATGGCCTATGTAAAACTGAGTTCCCACAACTGTTAGAGAAATAGTAACTAGGACAGCCCTCATTTACAACTACATGAATAACATTTCAGTAGTGTAAGGGAATATGGTATTTGGATAAAGCAAAGACTTTGTCAGTATGAGAAAGGTAGAAAAATCAGCCATACATAACAGTATTTCTGCTAGTAATTGAGAAGACTTAAGATTCAAAACAGACATCAAAATTTACTTTTCTTCCTCATAGTTTATGTATTTAAATACAACAATCATCAAGCATGTTCTACTGAAACACTGGTTATATTTTCTTTTTTACTTTTAATAACATTTCATAGCCTAGTATTAAAAAACAATTCAAGTATAAGTGTAATAGTGTTCACAATATAATAGTTATGTCATAACAGCCTATATAATCTAAATATTGCTACTGAAATGTCTTAAAAAAAAAGGTATCTAAAGAGTGAGACAACGTACCTCAACTTCAAGATCTTGTCTTTTGGGGTTGTGTACAAAGAAAGTAAAGTTTTCCTCCCATACTGGTTCATTGGTCTTGTATCGAATCTAAAGTCAGAGAACAGGAAAAGAACGATGAACAGGAAGCAGACAAATTGTAAAATATTTTTGTCTAATAAAGCTCTTGTCAAGAGTTAAATACATTTTTCATTTTGTCTTTGCAAAATTTGTTTAAAACCTAACATAACTAAAGATCAGGTGGGATCCACTCAAGGTGTATGTAATATCACACATCAAATTATACATAAGAAATGTAATAAAATGTGTTTCAATGCACGTAAATGAGTTGCTTTACATAGAGTACAACTCCTGCTGAAGAACTGTTACTTCCTATCAGTCTATGAACAAACATAAGGTATTTAGACTAGCACATTCCCTCTCCTGTCATACTTCTCTGTTAAGGGCTGAACTAACTCAATGCAAAAAAGAAAATCACCCATACTGTGTGTATCTACCTATCTAGGTATCACTTCACTGTTCCTTTGTCATTTTATTTTAAGAGCAGCTTGAATACACAGAGTTTAATTATGAACAAGACAAGTGTGCTGAATGCCTTGCATCAGTATCAGAGGGATCACCATCAACATTTGCCTCAACACAAGCATCAGCTACACACCACCCAATTAGGAAAAAAAGAGATTGATGAGGTAAAGAGATGGATGAGGTCTTCTTCAGACAAAGCTGTCTCTGGTCTGCTGTACTGGGTCTAGCTGGGATGTTAACTTTCCCTGCAGCAGCCCATACAGTGCTATGCTCTGCACTTGTAGCTAAAACAGCAGTGGTATCACACTGGTGTTGTGTCTGCTGCTGAGAAGTGCTGGCACAGCATCAGGACTTTCTCTAGCCCTCCTAGGGGGTGGGCAAAAAAGTGAGAAACATCACCAGGGCAGCTGACCCAAACCAACCAAAGGGATATTCCATACCATATGATGTCACACTCAGCAATAAAAGGTGGAAAAAGGAGGAAGAGGGGAGGGGTGGGCTCTCGTTGCGAAAACATCTGTCCTCCTCTCCGAACACCGGCTACGTGCGTTGAGGCCCTGCTTCAAGGACGTGGTCAAGCATCGCTTATTTGTGGGAAGTAGAGAGTAATTTTTTTCCCTTTGCATTTCCACATAGCCTTTACTTGTTTTGTTATTCCCTTTCCCCCTTCCTCTTCCCCTTTTCCCTTTTTTCCCTTTAGTTGAATTGTTTAATTAATAATAATATTGTTAATAATAATAATATTGTTAATAATTGTTTAATTAATAATAATATTTCCTTGATAATATATTTTTCTCTTTGTTAAAATTATCCTTATCTCAACCTGTGAGTTGTTTTTTTTTTTTTTCCCTTTACTTCTTCCCCTCCTCATCTGAGGAGGGGGAGTGAGAGAGCGGTTGTGGTGTTCAGTTGCCTAACACAGTCAAACCACCACATCTGCCAAAACAAGTTCTTATTTTGGAGTAGTTGAAGCTCTCCATTTCCTAGGAAAGCAGCACAGTGCTGCTTAAGCAATTAAGAGCTTGTTTTAGGAAACAACACACTGTCGTCTTAGGGTTGTGCTCAGTCATTTGGGGTGTTGACTAGGAGTGGAGCTCTTCCATACTTACTACTTACATATGAGTATGACTGGTTTGCGTATGTAACTATCAATGATAGTGATATGATCCTAAAATGCATGAGGATGAAAAATAACAGAATAAAATCCTTGGACCGTGGAAAACCAATTCAATTTGCTCTGGGATCTGTTCAGAGGTACTCCAAGGGTGTATACATTGGAGGGCAAAGGAGCTAAGTCAGTAATGCACTCTTGCAGTAGTGCAGGCAAACTGTGTCCTAGACTAAGAGTATAATCAAGAGCTCAAAAGATGTGCATCGGTCCACTTGGCACTTGATAGGCCAGACCTGGCATACTGTGTCCAGTTGCAGTACTTTCACTTCCCTCATTCAAAAAGCATAAAGAAGTTGGAGAGAGTCAACTGGAGGACCACCAAGATGATGGAGAAGTTGACATATAAAAAAGGGTTGAAGGCATTCAGTTTGTTCAACTTAGAGACAAGGCAGTGGAATGGGATCTAATCCAATATCTGAAAAGTAGTTATGGACCAGCTAGAGGTACTTATTGACAAGGATATATAGTGACAGGACAAGAGACAATAGCCACCAGTTGCTTCAGGGGAAATTCATATTTTTCATATACATGAAAAAATTATTCACCATTAAAACCATTAGACATTGGAATAGGTTGCCTGGAGAAGTGGTGGAAATTTCTGCTGGAAATACTCATGACAGTTACACAGCACTTTGGCTAATCTAAGGTCCTACTTTAAACTGAAGGTTGAATCAGATATCATCTTGGTCCCCTCCAACCTAGATATTTCTGTCTATGCATTTTCAAATCCCAATCAGTGTTTTGAAGCCCATGTTTTGCTCACTGTGTCACTTACACAGCCACCTGTGGCAGGAATCCCAGCTGCAGATCAGAACCTACTGCGAAAGGACATCTACAAATAGTTACAAATCTGGTCTCTACTCACAGACATCTTGAATTAAGTACCCATTCAATCCTTGGCTCCTCATTGGAAATTTCAGTTCTGATGATAACTTTTAGAGCAGTGCATGTGCTCAATGGCTTGATAGCCAATACCAATCACAAAGAGTTACCAAATGTCTGTAGACAGAGAGCACGAACTTACCTTACTTTCCTGTGCCTTGTGTCCAACTGACAGCAAAACAAGTGGGTTGGGATTGCTGTTTATTTTCTTTCCTGACTGGTAAAGAAAAAGCAAAAACTTTGTCTTCAGACTAAACTCTTCTCCTAAATGTCTCCTCTGAAACTTAAATGTCTGCATCTTAAAAATACAATTCATTTGCATTCTACTGTATGACAATCTATTATTCTCAGCATTTTATTCAACAGGCTGGAATGGCAGACTGGCTAGTGACTGGTGAACACATTACTAGCCTGGTGAACAAATTAACATGAAGGTGTCCAACTTCCTTAAGTAAACTACAACAAAATATTAGAAATAAACAAGAATTTTAGACTCCTTTCTGTTTTCTTTGAATGAAACTGAAAAGGTGTAAATCCTTTAATGAGCATTACAACAACCCCCAAAGCCCATGAAGCATAGTTATAATTGCAAAATGAGTATGGCATATAGATGGAAGATATGGAAAAACCACAAACTCAGAAAGTTCACTTTATTTACATGGCAGTATTATTATTAAGCAGAATGTAGTATCAGAACACTGATATTCCCCATTTTCAGTCTGGGGAGAAAGAAGATTCACTATAATGTACCTGATGTATATTTCTACAGTTTACCAAATTCTCTTTACTAGAGAATCAACCATCTGCCATATCTGAGCCTTGCTCACCAGCTGTATAGCATTACATCAAACTGTGAAAATAAACATCAGTTTAGAAACAAATTACATACACAAAAGAACATTCCCAATTACATGTTTCTTCAAAAATTTTAAATTAACCAAAAAATTTGTCAGAAGGAAAAGTTAGACATGAAAGTTAATCATCTGAAGTAGGTGTTAATGCAGTTTGAAAGTCCTAGACAATGCAGTATGCATAGTTAATAATATACTTTGAGTTCTACCTGTAGGAAACTGTAAACAGAAAGTTAGTTAAAATCTACTTTATGCATGTAAGGTCACAAACAATTCAAATAATTTTAAAAAAAATTAAATTAAGAATGAGTGTACTTTTAGGTAATTTTGGATCTGAACTTATGTTTTGACATCATACTTCCACTAATATTAGTTGATTTTAATGTGACACACTGCGTATTAACAATACTTTCCTTTAGAAAAAAAGCTGGTAGAAATCACTCCTTTCTTGGATGAATGCCGCCTTTCTTTTGTGATTTCTAATAAAAGGTATATAGCCTTAATCAAAGACAACAGACTACAAGGTCTAAGGAATACAAAGAAAGTCAGAGTACACTCCAGCTGATGGTGGGAAAAATGGTAAGAGAAATTTGTTTCATTTTTTTTTCACCCATAAAAAAGTGTCTAAAGCTCCTTTTTTTAATAAAATGAAGAAACTCCATTTGTTTGCAAAAAGACCTTGTTGCTTATTCTCATACATAAATATAAATAATAATAATCCATGCTAAATAGATAGTAACACACCTCTAACATCTGCCGCTGATAGATTTGCTGTTGACAGGATATTCAGTCTATCAGAGCCTGCCTATTGTCCAAGTTCCCCCATCTGAGAACTTGTTTTATGCCTTCCAAGTTTGCCACCCAAAATGAAGTCGTCTATATCAAAAGGCTGGGCTGAATTTATTCAGCATTCATATAAAAGATGTAAAACCTTCCAAAAACATCTAGCAGAAAAATGATTAATTCAAAAATATGTAAGACATTGATTTTGTTGGCTAGCCATTCAGAGTTGAGCAGTAAAGTATCACTCAGTATGTCAAAGATGTCTTAGCTTTCATGTCGGCTTTGTTCTTTAAATACTACTTCAAACTAGTTCTCAGGATTAATTTATTTTGGTTTTCTAAAGCAGCCTATGCTCCACTTGACTGATTTAAAATTCAGATTACCACAGACCACAGAATTTTACCAGCATCTTAACTATTCCTTGAAATCAGATGGTAAATAAAACTGAATCACACTAGATATAGATCTGGCATAAGAAATTCCATTCACTGTTGCAAGGAAAGTGTTGCAGGCATTCGTGCACTTCCAATTACTATTGTGACCTTAAATGGACAACTGTATTAGTTTTACCTTTAGGGCTTTCTGAACAGCAGCCTTCTTCAAGCCATCAGGGTTAAATTCTAATGGATTATGCTTTTAAGTCAGGAGAGAATGAACACAGGAAGGGTTAGTAAAGTCATGCAATGAAGCCATTTCATTAGGTTAATTAATTATTACATGAAACATAGGACCAAAAAAAAAAGACCACAAAAATCTTTCAAACAAAACAATGATGGGATCACTAAAAATAAATAAATAAAAATAAATAAAAATAAAAATGGACAAAGCTTTTTTTCCCCCATATCCTCTCTGAATGTTTTTACTCTGCTTTTTTAAACTAAGCTACGCCTTTTCAATTCACTTATATTTCCCTTAGCAGTTCTTTATTGTTATAAAAGAAACTGCATAGAACAGGCTGTATTGAGATCTTGCTGGCCTAAGCAATGCCTTCTAAATGAACCTTGTTAAAATTTGGCTACATATATTTTCACAACATTGAAGGTTCTCTGATAAATCAAATTGTTATGTGAAGGAGCCCTTTTGTGGAAGAAATACTGTGCTCTAAGTATTGACAAGACATAGATCATTATAAAAATTTTAGTTGTTTGAGATGAATAACCAGATGAATAATCTAAAAGACTGCATGCTAGCTAGAATTAAGTATGCTTTATTCAGTTGAAGACATGCAAATAAACTAACAGGAGGGGTTTGAACTGATTTAGCAGGACAAAACACCTCACTATTTTCCATTAACTTATCAAAGCTTTTCATTTTATTTTACTAACAATAGATTGTTCTTGAAGTGATACGTGTAAATTACAAAAATACGATGGAAAATTTTTGATGGCATTCAATGCATAAGAGGTAATTTCAGAAAAATATATTTTTGACATAAAACCTACTTCAAAGCAGTATACTTATGTCTGGCTTTTTTACAAGGACATATTTATATTTAAAGGGAGAATTCTGCTTTAAAAGCTGTAATATCCGGCAAAAAAAATAATTGCATAGTGGCTTTTGTAAACATGCTGGATGATAAACAGAAAATATAATTAATGCTCTGCCAAAAGAAATGCTTTAATGAAATACAAACTTAGAATTAACTAAAATTTGAAAAAAGATTTTAGCTTCATGCAGAAAGACTTTTTTTTTTTTTTACATTTTCTTTGGGGATGTCACATCCATATATGAGCCAGTCTGTGTGACAAGATTCCTAGTATCAGTTTTGGAATTTCTGTTTCAGAAGGAACATACAATTTAATGAAACTGGGTGGGGGGAGGAAGAAATTAGTTGTTTTTTTTAAAAAAAAAAATATATATATATATATATATATATATATATTTGTAAAATAAAATTAAGCAGTCTTCCAAAAGTACTTATTTAGATATGTTAGGGTCTAAGACCTAAGTACTTAAGACCTTCAAACACAGAGACTGCACTATATCCCCAGACACACTGATCAAAATGTTTAACTCTCCTTATCATTCAAATGCTTTTTAAAGCCCAACTGGCACATTACTTGCTGGAATTTAAGCACTGCTTTTTTGTTCTGTGACGAACATGAAAAACTTTTTTTTTTTTTTCAGGAGCCTTTTGTCCTTTCCATCTTTATTTTTATCTCCTAAGGCTCAACGCATCCTAGTTATTGTTTCTCTGCTAGTCACGTTTTCTAGCTTTCTCATTATTATCACTGCTGCCCTACAGATTCATTTTAACTGGTCTCCATCCTAAACAGCTGTGTTCAAAATCAGGGCCTTACTAATGTCAAAGCAGAACAGAAGGATTAGTCCACTCATCTTACAAGCTACACTCCTCTTTCTATAATCAAGATGGTATTTGTGTTTTGTAACAGCATGACTACAGGTCTACTCCTGCCAGACAGATCTTCTTATCCCATATTAATATGGGAGCAGTACGTCCTCTTTTAAAAAGCACCTAATCTTTCAGATCATATGTGCAGTTCATCAGTATCATTTTGATTTATAAACTGCCCCTCAAACTCACTGGCCATCCTTCCGTATTTTACCTGCAAATTCAATACACAGTTTTTCCCCTACGTTATTGTTTCAAGGAATTTTAAAAGCCCAAAACAAACCTCTGTCATCAATTATAAAGGTAGGCAACCAATGATTCCTGGCTATTGCACAAGTCTCAATTCCTCTGGAATCATAGCAAGGAAGGCCAACAGGGATACCAGCTGGGGCAAATATGTTTAAGCCAGACTTCGGGTTTCAAGGGAAGGAGCTGCAGGTCCATGAGGAAGGTGGCTGAAAGGCTGGGAGGGAGGAGACTAGGAGAAGAAATGGGAGTATTCAATAAAAAAGCCAAGAAAAGGTCTTGCCTTGGATTACAAAATTGTCTTGCTATGTTCTGAGCATCTCTGAGCTACATGAAGAGGGGACGGTTATCCAAGAACTATATTGACATCTGACACAATGAAATAAATCCAATTTCAGATTAGTATTCTCTAATGGCTAATGACTTTTGCAGTAAATCCTAATATAGCAAGGCCATAAATTGTATGGCACCTCACAAGCTGTTTTATTATTAAGGCAAACGTTAATTTGATATGCTTTGGAGTGCAACTCATTACTTATATTAACTCACTAACTTTTTCTTAGGGTTCAAATGGTGCTTTAGAAGTTTCTAAATCTCTCAGCTGATGACCAGAAGACAGTGACTGATCTGGAAGAGCTGATTTAAAATACAGATAATTTAAATGTTATATATGCACTAAATTAATATATACATATATATATGACAACATATCATAAAACTAGTATTATGTACTTCTAGAAATTATATTAAGAGCACAGTTCATAATCCTTAACTTCAGATAAATCAGACAACAAATTATACGTGTTTCTCCAAAAATATAAGTATCTATTAAGAACTGTGTATCTTAGTCATTAAATTTTATATGATTTGGTTAGTAGATGCAAAGTTTTTTGATACTCGAAAATGAATTCCTACAAAGAAACTAACTGAAAAGACCAAGAAAATTATTTTGTTTTGTTGGTTTATTGGAGGGAGAAGAAGGAATAGTGTTTTTAAATCAAGGTTTATGATATGAATCAAAAGCAGCCAGCTACAAATTAAATCTGCACAATCTGCAGTGGCATAACTACCTTCCTGGCAAAAGAGTTCTTATTCTGAACAGACTCCTGTTCTTTCTGGGGATACCAAGGTTGTGTTTACAGACTTAGGTGTAAGTATTCAGAGGTTCATGAGTTTGCAATAATCTCTTATCACTAAATTAAAGCAAAAATATTAACTTTTGATTCTCCCTAGCCTGGATTTTCCTGACTAAAGACTAATTTGGAGAAAAAAAAAAAAAAAAAAAAAGGAAAAAAAAAAAAGGAGCTTGGGAATTTGCAAAACAAGGAGCATCATGGAGTGAAACAGAATTTACAAGGGAATTTATAGTTTGGGATGCACAAAGAATCACACCCATTTTTAGCTCAATACTTGAACCTGTGTGGAAAGGTTGCAAGTTTTTAGAAATGTTGAGTGCATCACCATTAAAGATTCTGGGATGTTGGTCGTAGTATTTATTACATTTTCTTTCCTTTGCAATAAAAGCCAACAATTGCCAGCACACAGCGTGCTATTATAGTATGCATTTTATTTCTCAATGAATCACTGATTTAAGTTAAATATAAGAGCTTTTACAACAAACTTATCTTGGGTTTTTGTCATAAAAGGTTAATTACTTACCCAATGATATGCTGATCAATGAAATTTAAATAGCCTTTAAAATGCAAGAAAAATAGCACAAAAAGAACAATGCACACTTGTTGAAACCATGCAGCAAAACAAATTGCATGCTCTCATTCCACTAGAGTGAGTGGCTTTAGTAGCACTAATCCACACTCTGGCAGATAAAAGGTACAATACAAATAACACCAGAGAACTCACAAATAGTGCTCTATAGAGTGAGGTAGTGTTTTCACAAAAGACTAGTCCCGATGCTCTCCTCTCTTTTAAGTATCCACACCCAAAGTTTCCCTCGTAGATACTCTTAGGAAGATGGAAATGGAAGGAGAAAGCAGAGTGATGGGATTGTGGCAGAATGAATGCATAAGCAGCTTTACTACACAAGAAAGTTAAAGAAGACAGTCAAAGGATTCCAGAGAAAATAGCAGATAACAAAAATATTTGTCATTATGAATAGTTTCAACAATTAAACAACTTTCTGGAGCACAGCAATGTGATTTTTTTTTGCTTTTTTATTTTTATTAATTATTGAAATACATTAACACAATTTTCCTGGTTTATTCTTGGTAGTTCAGATTTATATGGCAGTTCCAACTAAGAAAGTTTAGAGACCTGACTTCTAAACTATTTCTGTTTCACATAAAACATATTTCTGATAAATCATCCTACTGCTCACAATCTCAAAACTACGATGAATTTGTGCAAAACAAAATGACTGATTGATTTATCCACTGTAACTCAAACAAAATAAGTCTGATGCTAAATCTAAAATGTACCTGTGATCAGCAATAACTTAAAAAAAAATCCATTTTGAAGGCAATAAAAATTTCTTATTCATCCAGAAAATATTTCAGTTTTAACATAAAAGCTGTGGATAAGTCTTCAAAACTATTAATAAGTAGCATAATTTTAAGTGATTTCATTGTTGTTTAACCTTTAGTTCCTCATAAATATAAGCAATCCAAAAGAACAATTAATTTTACTATCACACTACAGCAACCCTATCAAAGAATATGAACACATCATGAGAAGCTAGCAGACTTTTAGGTTTAGTCTTCTAACTGTTGTACCATATCAAGTGGACATAAAAAGAGCTGTATTCACTATCATATGCTGTATTATTTTTTTTCTAGAAACTCCCTGATTATTGTCATTACAGAATCTATAGAAATCCTTTCAGTCCTGCCACAAGAAGCTGTCCTCCCATATTTTCTCTCCAACCCAATTGTAATTCCTTTTTGTATCTGTTTCTGGACAATTTGAATTTAAAACAGTATTGTATTTATTGTTGTTGTAAACTTGGAATTTTCAAGTGTTCAGTGCTAGTTTCTATCATATTCTTTAGCACATTAATGGACAGAGAATGACTTGTAATTAAATACTGAGTTATTTGTAGCAACTACTTTTATGGGCTGGCAGAACAAGAAAAACAAAGGGATAAACAGGTCCCACGCTATGACCATCCTTATTCCTCAACACTATCCATGCAATTCTATACTGTCAACATAGCATCAGACACGGCAATAAGAAATTTGGGATTCTGTGGCTAGCTAGTCAGCTTTGGGCAAAGAACTTCCTTCTGCTTTCCATGCCCTAGAGTTTAAAGATCTACTGATCAGAAGTACTGATTAAAACACTGAAACAAAAATACTGTTTCCAAAAGTAGGTAAAACACAAAGCTTGAAGCTTAACTTCTCTAAGGGAGGGAGACAACACTAAGGAATATTTCAAATAGAAAGGAAACTAACTAAAACTTATGACAAAGCCTCTACTATTTCCTAGAGAAACTATTCGAAAACAGAGATGCAGGATTGTAAGGAAAAAATTAGGGGATTGTTAGATTGTGGATGAGAGAACTATAAATTATTCCTTTTTAATTAAGAGGCTTCAGTGTATTTTAACAAACTTTTAGAGTTTAACTAAAGTATTTTTTAACAAAAAGTATTTTTTTTAATATGTAGTAACTTTTAACAAAAAAAAAGATGTGGGTTCAATTTAATCTAGCACACAAAACAGAAGGCAGACAGACATTTTTGTGTGTTGCAATATTCTGAAACTAACGTTAAGCATGCTATAATTCTATTTATGTTTACGCTGCATTAGAGTAATTTTACTCTCTCTGCTAATTTACGGAGTTTCCCCAAATTCAATACAGTGAGGTTAAGAAGATAATGTAGGACTATTCCAAATGAGGTACATCTCTTTAGTTTTTAAAATCACCCATAATACTGCTTTCAAGCACTGCTATATACATGCTAGAACAGACTATTTACTAAACAAAATCACTGGTCAGTGATGTAAATTTTTTAAGCTACTGCGATTTCATTTGTTACACTTCGATGCAGTATTTTAACTGAAATTTAAGGTGAGTGGACGAAATTTGCAAAATGCATCAAAAAAATATCAGAGGTTTGAAAACTTAGGTCTTTGATTAGTATTTTAGCCATCACTCCCAGAATTTCTCATCTAATAGCAATGCTGAAAAACAGAAAAACTCAGTGCTTCCCCTATCTATTTATGGTGGGATTGACTTTATTACTGCCGTAATTTCCAACCATGAACAGAACACTAACCTGAAATAAACTACAATACAGTTTGTGCTCACCACAGACAAACTACTTCACACTGCCATACTATAATCCATATAATGACAGAAACATATTTTATGTGCGTTTTACACAGGCAAATAAACATTACTCCAAATGCCAACCTGACAGAAATCTCATACAAATATTCTGCCACTGTAACATCAACCGCACAGCATAAATTTCATGTTGAGGACTTCACTTCCTTCAAATCTACCACAGATATCCTAAACCAAAGCAAGCAAGTTTACCTGAATTCAATGAAGTAGGCCTTTTCCCAGTTAGTTCTTATAATTCCCCATGCTGATCCCATACTATTTATGGAAAACACTGCATAATAAAAACATGCAGCCTTTCAAGTCCAGGAAAGGAGCATTCTTTAAAGAAAAAATCACACTAGTTAAAGAGTAATGTTTTATTAATTATATAAATATATTACCATACTACTGGAAATATGGACCTTACATTACACGTTTTGAAAAAAAGAGAAAGAATAGAACACATGGCTTAAGGTGTGTTAGTGAAGCAGTGTGCCATACTACCAAGCAAGACATGCTGGAAGTAAGCAAGAGATACCTATGAGAAAAGGGCATCCATGAGAATATAACTTACAGGCAGGTTTCTTGCTGAGTCCAAATAGAGAATAAGCAATGCAGAAGAAAGTCCATCATTGGCTTGGTCTTTATCAGCTCTAATGCTAGTTAGCACCTAAATGAAAACCATACTGTGAGTAACCATACTGAGAAATGTTGGCTGATATTCTTAAACCATAACATTAAGAGAAAACAAAAAGAAGGAAAAAGCATTTTAAAAATCCCATGCCACAGAAGTACATTGACAGGCATGACTTATTTGAGATTTCTAAAGACAGACAGCTTAGAATAAAGTTACAGATTTATCCAAATTCACTACAACTAAAGAATTAAATCACTTACATATTAAAACCTGCACACACACACACACAAAAAAGAAGAAAATGAAAAAAAGAAAAGATTAGGAGAAAAGTAACGTGTTCCTTCAATACCTTGTCCAAGTTTTCTGCGGTTGGCATCAATGTGAGCCACTCCAGTTTTAAATGTAATTTTCCTTTGGACACTTCATCCAAAGTAAACCACTAAAAGTTAAGCAAAGTTATGTGAAATGATCTGACCCCAAAGAAATACGTAAGTGCAATTGGCTCTTCAGAAAATTTAGGAAATGCTAAGACACACTAGAAACCTATTACAGTTGGAATCTGCATAACCTAAAAAGATCTAATTTATTGTTTAAAATGTCCTGTATTGCACTAAATTTTATGACAACGTACAAGTTCTGTCATACAAAACCACTCATGCAAACCTCTATGTTGTCCTGTAAAAGCATTTTTGAAACATCAAGAGAATTCTTTGAGTTCTTTAATGCTGTTCTGCAAATACAAACTAACATCACTAATACATCAAACTAATACATAACATCACTAATAAAATTGCTGTTATATGTAGGATAAAACTTACACTTTCTTCTACATTAGTTAAATTAACATCTAAAAGTAGTTAATCCAGGCAAATAACTATTCTCATGGAAGAAAAATCCTTTACCAAATACTTAAGTCACTGTTTTTTGTATTCACATACTAGTAAGCCTAAAACCCAACGGCAGAAGAAGAATGGTATCATTCAACAGTTTTATCCTTTAAACCACTGCATTGTTCATCAAGGAACCTATTTCTCTAGCATTAAGTTTATTCTGGAACTATCTTCAGGAAAAAATGTGAGAACAACTAAATGTACAACATGTTTTGTTGCATTTTTTTTGTTTGCGTTTTGTTTTGTTTTTTAAACCAGAACTTACCCAACACTTACCTCATCTAGAAGTCGTTCCTTTTCAACTTCAATTAAATCTATCATCAAACTAGGAAAAAAGAAATCAAAACAAACAACAAGAAGACAAAACAAAACAAAGTGTTTTAGACAAGAGGCAAAAAGTCTAACACAGAGAGCTCAAACCCCACCCTGTTCTTGCTGAGTATCCACGTTTCCACTGACAGCAAAAGAACAAAACAGTACTATTCTTTTAGCCCCTAACAAGAGAAAAAAGTAGGGAATGAAATGTCTGAGCCAGGACGGAATGCAGGACGTTAGAAAATATGCCTGTACTAGAGCCCATTTTGTAGCTATGGGGGCAAGTGTCAAAATATGGCTCATACACATATGACTAAGCTCTCAAAACCATGACCACATCCGAACTACCCACTGGAATTAGCCTCTGGACCAAAGTCATGCTTTAGAATTGTCTGACAGAGTGCTTTTTTGCACAAGCCAAAAGCGTACCAGAGAATCTGCTAAAAAATAATTAGTGCAGACAAATGCATGCTGGTATATGAACATTTGTGTTGCCTTTTGTTTTACTAGTACTGGTATACACATTATGATCAAATTGCCACTCTTCCCCCCCACCACTTCAATGTAAGATTAGGGAAGTGCAAAGAAAAGAAGCCTTAGTACTACCTACTTCTTTATTTAAATGAGAAGAGAAGTAGGTACTGTTGCTCCTGTTAAGAGAGAAGGAGCTGGAAAGATAAGGGAGTTCTACTCTGTATGGAAAGCAACAATGGGAAGCTCCAAAACTCTGCAAGAAATAAAGGTGACAAATTACTGGTGAAAGAAGCTGACTAAAACCCTGAAATGTTTATGGGTAAACACTAAAGTCAGGCCTATGGAATCTAAGAGTGAGTAATGTTTGCGAAAGCATTATAGCAATATTTTTTCTTTAACCAAATTGCTAAGATCACCTCGTAGAGGAAAATAAACTGAGCTAGCCAATTAGAAAAATACTCTAATGAAGAAGATAAGATACACAATTATTTCTTCAGATGAAGTTGATATATCTTTAAGATTTAATGCCAGCTTAAGAATATTAAAGCAGGTACGGTACAATTCATAAAAAAATAAAGCACCCTTTTCTGGGTATCCACTAAACTTACCTTATTTTCTCCTTGAATATGAAAGCATACATATGTGTGTATATACACACAAGCACATTTTAATACAAATTTGTTTCCATACATGTAGAATCCAAGGAACTAGGAAACTACTTAATACCAAAATTTGAAAAGATAAGTAATTTATAAATGCAGTAACACAGCAGAAATACAAGTGCAATAAAATACAAAAGGAAAAAAAAAAAGTTTCAACAAAATTTCATCAAAATACTTAATCTCTTTTCACTAGCTACACACATTTTCTCCATAACATTTACCTTCCAAGGAAGTCATCTTTATCTGGATCTTCATCAAAGAGCTCAATCTCTAGCTCCTGTCCTGGATGTTCATATACTAAGGCCTGGAAGTACAGTTTAAGACAGCACTGTCAATGGTAAAACTAACTGGCTTCGTCAAATGGCACAGTAACAATACAACACTGAAATGGCAGTGTCTTTGTGTATTACCACATATCAACAGGCAAATGCTTTAAAAATATACTTTTGGATGGACCTGTGCGGTGTCAAGAGTTGGACTTGATGATCCTTAAGGGTCCCTTCCAACTCAGGATATTCTATGATTCTATGATTCTATGTGATTTTATGAGTTGAGCAAGCATAAGAGCTTTTCAGATTTTTTTTTTCTGTTTATGTTGGTATTAAGAGACAACTTTTCAGAATTACCTAGAATACCAAGTCTAGACAAAGTATAGATACATCAATGGAGAATTGCTGTTTTGTTACAGAACTTTGGACTTTTAGAGGGAAACATCAAAAAGTTCCTCAAGAAAATCTCCAGAGTATTTTCTTTAGTAAAAGAAATTTTAGAAAACCACATTACAAAATGCAAAACACATTTTTATTGATTATACCTCATAAACTTCATTCCATTTTGGATTGAGATTTTCTTTGATGACCTTGCTTTGGAAAATCTGGTTGCCTACACGGATGATTCCATAAGGATCTGACTTTCCTTTGACAATCCCTTTTAGGTAAGTATCTTTACCCTCCAGGTCCTGAGCTTCAATAAAGTGTATCCTTAGAACACCCTGAAAAAAAAAAAAAGATGAGTTTATATAGTAATCTGAAAGTCTCCATGCCATCATAGTTCATGCAATATATTCTTTATAATTTCCACTGCAGTTTCCTTAATATTAAACTTAGTTTGGACACACTGTGGATCAAGAGATACCACAGCACACCTAAGATTTGGATTCATAAAGAAAGAACAAATTATCATCAGTAATCAGAAACATACCAGTTATATCAAGAAATGCCATGCTACTGGAACAGAGTAGCACTAAGTAGTAACAACTTTCAAGTAAAGGGCACATTTTGCAGTAATAATATAAAACATGTTACATAATTTTTAAACCAGACAGTTGAACTATGCTTTACAGGTAATATGTGAAAGATTATAAGAAAACAAAAAAGTCCTCAGTGTTACTATCAAACTCCATAAAATTATTTATAAATGGAGTTATTTAAAATGAACAGATTAATCATAACCTATACTACTGCAATAACTATATTTAGAAATTCATACAGATGTACATACCTTAGACAATTACTACAGCAACAAAATTAAATGCCAAACTATTACTATTAACAGAAACATACTTACCTTTGGTATAGGAAATCGCAACTGAGCAATCTGCACTTCACTGACAAGGGGAACAGTAATTCTATTTGGAAGGACCAGGTAGTTGGATATTATATCCAATATTATTGTATCTGATAAGCCACTGTTAGAGAAAACAATAGTCAGTTACTTTTGGGGAATTAAACATACTATGTCACACTAACAGACTGAGGCAGCTCAAGAGTGAAACTTTATAGAAAATCAAATCAACACTTGAGATCCTTTTTTTTTAAACATAAAATATACACTGAAATAAGTCTAAGTATTAATGCAGTTTTTCCAGCCACATCTAGAAGCTAAGTAAGAGTATTAATTGCCACATTTAGAATAAGATAAACATGTCTTGAGGGAAATCAGTGTATAACAGAAAACAAATCTCTATATCCTCATAGCATAGCAATTTGTTACCATTTACATCTTCTGCTGCTTAACAACCTAAATGGACCATCATTTGGATGAACAATCAAATGGACACCCCTTTTGGAGGTGTGTAAAAGCCAAATCTGTTTTTAAATTATTATTTTTTTAAATAAAGATTTCTTGCCAAAATGACCACCAGGTGGAAGCAGCTGATACGTGAATAATACAAACCAAGGACAGGGATATAAAAGTTCTCCCAAGTTCCCCCTCGCCTTTTCAAAGCCACCCAGGGTAAAGGGCTATTGCGTAAGTCGTCTTGCCTGCATTGCATATAACCAAGCAGATGTTAACTGTTAACCTACTTTTATATTTTAGTAATGACTTAACTGTCCCTGAAAGTTTGGCTAACTGCTGTTGTATTGTTATGAAGCAAGTTGTACTCTTAAGCTAGAAGGACTGTCATTTAAACAGCAACACAAAGAAAGCATGCTCTGTGGACAAGTAAGATATAGCCCGAGGAAGTAAAACAGGTTTTGTGCTGGTAAAAAGGGAGTGGCGGTACAATCACAGTGGTAATGAATCACTACATAACCCAACCTCCCAACACAGAAAACATTTCCTAAGCTAAAGGTTCACCCAGTTTGGGTCTGAATTGAGAACAGATCAGTATGCTGTCAAACACCCCTGGTTAGCTGGACTGCCTACACTGACAGAAGACAGAATAGGAGTGGAATAATTCACTGAAGACGAGGATCCAAGGAGAGGTTAGCAGTATCTAGCAAGGCTCAGAGAGAAAATGATGTAAAATGCTCGAGGTATTCTCAGCTGCAGGTGCACTCTTGCTAAAGCTGGTGAAGATGTTCCAGGGATAAATGATTTCTCCACCTAAGTACACTTCGCTTAAGATTCTCCTTTTACAGTCTTTATGAAATTAAGAGGCAGATAATATGCTTGATTACTGCATGCATTTTTTCAGATTAAGCACTTGTGTGTAAGCAATCACCTTGTGAAGCTTTTCTATGACTGAATCTGCAGTTCAGGGTAGTTCTGACCAAAGCAGCTAACATATTTATACAGTATGTATTAAAAATGTATATTATGGTATAAAAAATATATGTTACATTTTCATTTGGGGCGAAAATTTACCAGTTAGCAAAAAACAAACCTATTATGGTAGAGATGGGGAACAGAATTAACCCATTAAATACAATCTGGCCCATTTTATATTTCTTTCATGTCAGAGACTTGCAAACTGTAGAGCCTGCCTCCCCTTGGTGGCCATTCTTCACCACAAATGTACCCACTAGAATGGGCGAGGACAAATAAGGATTACAGCCTGTCAAGCTGCACTTTTCCCTTAACTCATAGACAGAAGCGTGATTTCTGGTTTGTAAGGGAAAACATATAAGGTAGCTGTCTGCATGAAATCTCTCTCACTAAAATACTTCACTGAAACTTCTGTATCAGTGAAACACTTCAAGCTCCTAACTGAAAATTTATCTGCATTAGACGGTTGGTCACCAGCTAAACAGAAGATTTGAGATGTGCTATGTAGAATTTCTAGAAAAAGATGAAAACTAGATTCCTGAGCAATTTTTGCCCGTAATGAGAGGTTTCTGTGCTCAAATAAAACATAGCAAAATAAAGGCATAATGGTGTGACAACAGCTGGAGCCTGTGATTACGGACTGAACTGTAATGGGTGGAGTATTACCAGTTAACCTCAAATACTTACCATCTTAGCTCTGAGCACTAAACTGTAACAGAACTAAATTTGCTAGGAATATTACTCCAAAAAAAGAATGGTACAGCCAGAAGGAAAGAAAACTTGCTATTGACCTCAAAATGTAACATTACTGCCGACTGGAAAAAAACAACTCAGTCTTTTAGAAAATATAGTATCTCACTTGGCCAACTCCTATAGACAGTCCCTCTATGTTCAGTGAATTGACTCTAACAGTACTACTTCATTTATTTGCTTACAAATCTTTAGCTTGTACAAAAAGCTGATTTTGGGGGAGGTAGAGAGGAGCAAGAGTTGCCATAAAAATCATTTACAGACTGGCCACTTAGATCTGTGACATCAATTTTCTTAAACACATCTACTGTAAATCCAGTTAAACTATGATACCTGATAGAACATTGCTAGCTTTTTAATGGCATCCAGTACAATAGGAACAGAGGAAACTCAAGGTTACATCAAGACAGGGCTACCCAGGCACGTGTCTGTTCTCTGAAAAAAGAGTCAGTGGATGATGCTAATACATTACTCATAGGCAAAGTTCCTCTGAACTCCTGTGAGGTAGTTATTTTAAAGTTATTTTATTTAAATTTTTCCTAGATAGAAGTCTTCATTCCCCTTCCCTTCTTGCAGAGTTTATTCAGTCATATTTACTAAGATTTTTATTCTACAGGAATGCTAAACCCTACAGATTTATAGTTTCAGTAATTCTTAAAACAACTACCACAAGATAATCATGTTTTTGAAAATAGCTTCCTTTAGTTATCATTGTAGCACATGGTGCTTTTCAAACTTCCTCAGTTCAGTTTTGCTAAACGTCTAGTTTTCAACTTATGAATGCCAAACATTCTCTGACACGAGCTGAGAAGACATTATTTTGTTAGGGTTGACTCAAAAATTTAAGATAAACATCTCAAACAGTCTTAACATTGAAAGAAGACAAAAAAAAAAAAAAAAAAAAAAAAAAGCTGAGGTGATGGTAGCTACACTAGCAACAAGCGTACTTTTCAAAATACAAGTCTGATGACAAGTCTCCAATAGATAGCCATCAAACACCAGAAACTTTGTTCCTGCTTTTGTCAGTTTGGCTACCCGGTAAGAAGAGAAAGCTCTGCCTTTACATTCAGTAAAGTGCATGCCCGAAGATAGTTTTTAATCATTCTACATGACCTAAGTCAGAGAACAACAGGCAGGCAATGGTACCAAAGCTACCTTGAAAGAAAAGTTATTGTGCTCTTGTAAATAGTTACGCGCACAAACATTATGAAATAAGCTACAGACATAAATATACTTATCCCAGCCTAGCTAAAGGATCAGAGATTAATTCATGTCCAAAGGGAGCTACTGAAGGCCTCCTTAAAGAAGTCAAAAACAGCCTGAAGCACAACACAACCCAGCCACTTGGAGGATTCACAATCATTTCTGCTAGGACCAAACTCCCACTCTGGGATCCTGAAGGTCAGTCTCACAGTATTGTCCCAACATGAACATTTGAATTTGGCTAAAACATCAGAGAAATTAATATGAAAAATGAACTGGCATTCATGGAATTTCACAGTACTTTACAGAGAGAAACTGGACTCAGACAAGGTAGTAGATATTCACTCTTTAAAAACATCGAACACCCTGGAAAAGAACACTGAAGTTTATAAATTATGAATTAAGTGAAGTTTTAAATAACAGCATGACACCTTCCAGATGTTTTAAACTTATCTAACCAAATATTAGCCAAGTGGGATACTCTCAGATGAAAATTATTCTTTACAAATACAAGGTAAAAATAACATTTTTTATTATTTCATTACTTAAGCTAAGAAGTTGACCTATGGAAAAGAGTCAAATCAGCGGCCAAGCAATAGAGACAGTAGTATCTATTTAAATCCTTATGTTGATGTAAAAGTTCTTTGTTGATTATGTAGTCTTAGGTTGTTTCAGATGTTGGTACTCAGTACAATTATTTTTTCAGTTCATGAAAATGATAGAAAAGTAAAATGCTTGAGGCAGTTTATTACAGTGTCTTCAAAAACTCAGTTTCAGTGCAAAAAAATAACAAGCAAACTCATTTATATTACTCTCTAGTTAGTGCTCTCTTAATTTTTTGGAGCAGAAAAGGCAGCTGTGCATTTTCTTACTGCATTGTCTTCTACTCGTAGTGCAGAAATGGCACAGATCTGACTGCACAGAGTATTTTTACTATATCTCAAGCAGCCATAATATAATTCATCTTCCTGTCCTCCACATCCTCTCCTGATGTGACTTGAGTATTCACACAGCCTGGATCCTCCTCATATAGAGATCTGAATTCCACTCCTCTGTGAGCTATCCTAATGACGGAATATGAATTACATTTGTGTCCTTTTCCTCACGGACTTGTATAGAAAGAACAATGGAGGTTGTTAACAGCTGGAAGCTTTAACAAATTAATTTAGTAGGAGACGTCTACAAAGTACAAATAAGTAATGTGTAGCCAGCAGCCACAGGACATAGAAGGTACCTGGGGCAGCAGCCATCTCATGTTCTTCACTGTTTATAACAACAGTATGTCAAGCTGTCATACCAAAATATACAACCTATCCATACAGATAAGAAAAACAAATACAGCACTGAAGAAATCTACTGGCAAGGCAGAGCATGAGTCACTCCAGTTACGGTTACTATAGGAACCATACCACATCTAGAAGGCCCTATTATACACATACGTGGCCAAGCTCAGTTGCTGTGGAAACCGTAAACTTGAGACACTTAATGAGACTTTGTTTACATTTGAGGTTTTCGTGTTTCCTGTCAGGCATGGTTTGAATCTCAAGAGCCTTGTAAGCTTAAGTACTAAATGTAAATTTATTAGCTTTACCTCAAAAGAGCAAATTATTACTCAGGAGCTGTTTTTGGAAGCCATTTTCTCACTCGTCAAGAAAACCTCTTTTCTCAGAGGCAGTGTTAAGCAGGCTTGAAACATAAGCAATTCTTGCAGCCATTAACCTACTTCATACAAGTTCTAATTTCAAGCTGCTCAACTGGGATTCCATGCAACAGCCTCACATGTCTAAGCAAAGCAGAAACCACTTCAGTCATGCAACTGAGCACTGAAGGATTAATTTAATACCTAAATTCCATCTCTTGGTTTGAGACAATATAAATAAATCTGGAATCTGATAACTCTTGAGAGTCTGGGATCGAATAAAAGGGTTAGTTGCAAAACCCAAGTCTGTATCAGATCCATTTATTATCCCCTTAGCCACTGCCTCAATATTAAAAAGCCCCTGAGTAACTATTACAACTTTAACAATTACTTAGATATTCATGGATCTTATCTTTTCAGCACTACAATGATAAAAATATATATTTTTTTTTTTTTTAAAAAAAAAAAGTTTTTTCCCTCTACTTCTGCTTTTTTTCTTTGTGGTTTTACCATTTAGTATTTTGAAAAGCTCTGAATAAGCCAAGCATTTTCTCCAACTATATATGGTGAATGTTTTTGCTACTCCATTTGATCCTCACATAATAAATTGAAATCTTTAAGCACACAAAAAGATTAGAAAGTTCATTTAACTTTATTTCACTCTTAAGGTATTTCTTACTATCTTTACACAAGAAACTAGTGATTTATCGGCATACAAAGCCATAAGCCAACATATTACGAACACTCTAGTCTGAAAAATAAGGCTCTTTGTCTTTCTGCTGTCCTAGGAGATGGCACATAGGAAATTCACAAGAATCTGGAAATCTGCAAAGGCTGAGAACACTAAAAAAGCAGATTAAAAACTATCTTTTCAAAATATTTTTAGCAAGATCTCCTAGATATACTTTTGATACATTTACTTATACACATAATCATTACCTTTTCCATATTGAGCAATTTTGCTTAATTCTAAATTAAAAGATAACTGATCAGAGACATTAAACCTAAAATGATTTAGCTTGGTTTTATTATGGTTTTGTAGGGGTTGGGGATGGGGGGAATGAAGTATCAAATACTGCTTTATATATACTCACTTCAGCCCTGGAACATCCAGAAGATTGGTCAGTCCAGTCCAGTTAATTTCTAACAGCTGTGAATTACAGAGGAAGGAGAAGAAAAAAAAAGAAAGAAAGAAAGAAAGAAAAAGAAACAGAAAAGCAACTTAGAATTCACAGCACTGAGGAGATGAATCTGATGACTAAAGACTCTTATCAGTGGAAGGCTAATAACCAGTTTCCAGGAATTTTTTAAACAGCAAACCAAAATCTCTTCCATTCCAAATAATTTGTGGTAGTTTTTAAAACAGGATAAGGAAAACAACCCACCATCCTCTAATCCATCCTTGTTCTTCAGTGTAAATAAATAAATATACACATGTACACTCCAACATACATATGTAGTAACTAGTATATGCAAACATCAAATGATGAAATGTGGTTCCGTTCCAAAGCATATTCACCACAGATCTGGTATAGATGAGAAGTTACCAACATGAATACAGGCTAGGTGGTAAGTAGATTGAGAACAGCCCTTTGGAGAAGGATTTGGGGTACCGGTGGACAAAAAACTGAACACAAGGCAGCAATGCATGCCTGTAGCCCAGAAAGCCAGCCATATCCTGGGCTGTATCAAAAGAAGCATAAAGAGATCTAGAAGATATGATCAAAAGAAAGGATGAAGGATTGGGATTAAGAAGGTTGAACAAGGACCTGACAATAGTTTGCAATCACAAAGGAGGCTGTTATCAATGACAAAAAGACAAATCCATTCTACCATTAGCATAGTATAGAAAAGTATGAAAATGATTAGATATTGAAGTGAGAAAAGTCCTCAAAAATAATTACTAGGGATAATTCATTGCTACATCATATACACTTCCTTCAACAAAGATCTTTATCTAAATGTTAGACATAAAAATGCTGTAAAGGTACTTACTCTGTTTCAGTGCTGTTGGCATTAATGACTAAATTCTAATATCCTTCTATAATCTTCTCATTCTAAATAAGAAAACTAATAGAACCAAGCTTGCTTCTTTTCTTTCTCACTAAAAGCTTTATATTAATTGCATAAAATTTAATTGAATATATGCAACAAAGCCAAACCCATTTAACTAACACCATGCTTCCAATTCCAAGTAACCCAAAGAACTATGAAAGGTTGCATTAAAAAAATATAAAAAAATAAAAAAATAAAAGCATTTTTATATTCCTCAGCTGAGAAAGTAATCATGGTGGATCAGATAAATGCTGAAACAAAACAGATTTCTGCAAGAAACTGTTGCATCTTTCTACAAACTAGCAAAAAGAATCTCCCTACATTCTTCTTCTACTTAAAAACTAGCACATACCATTCTTCATAAAGGATCTATTAATAGTTCATGAATACTTAGACTAAAGATAACACGTAATATGCTTACTTACATAAGGTGCACTGTTACTTAATGTACTTTTGTAATAGTGGCCAAATATTTCAACAATGTTATCTATGAAGCACTTAGCCCACCTGTAGCAGATAATTTGGTAGAAAAAAAAATACATTCGCTCATAATCATTATCCTTTCTTTAATGGAAAAGTATTAAGATTTAATGCCTAAATATTCCACAGTAAAAGACAAGACATATCATGGGATGTACTGCAAGAACCTATATAAGCCAGCAATGTGCCATTACCGCAATGAAGACTAATGGTATCCTGGATCGTGTTAGATGACATATTGCCAGCAGGTCAAGGGTGGTGATCCCTCCCTTCTGTTCAGCACTGGTGACCCAACACCTCAAACACTGTGCCCAGTTCTGCGTTCCCCAGTACATGAGATACATTTTCCAGAAGAAACTGGACCAGCTTGAGAAGAGGGCCTGTGCGAACCTCAGGAGGTTCAACAAGACCAAGTGCAAGGTCCCACATCTGGGTCAGGGCAATCCCAAACACAAGTACAGGCTGGGTGGAGAATGGACTGAGGGAAGCCCTGAGGAGAAAGACCTAGGGGTGCTGGCGGATGAGAAGCTCAACATGAGCTGGCAATGTGTGCTTGCAGACCCAAGAGCCAACTGTGTCCTGGGCTGTATCAAAAGCAGAATGGGCAGCAGGATCAGGGAGGGGATTGTGCCCCTCTGCTCTGCTCTCGTGAGACCCCATCAGCAGTGCTGTGTTCAGCTCTGGGGCCTACAGTACATGGATGACATAGACCTGGTGGGTTAAGTCCAGAGGATGGCCACAAGGATGATCAAGGGGGTGGAACACCTCTCCTGCAAGACAGGCTGAGGGAGGTTAGGGTTGTTCAGCCTGTAGAAGGCTCCAGGGAGACCTTACAGCTGCCTTCCAATACCTAAAGGAGGCCTAGGGCCCTACAAGAAAGCTGGGGAGGGACTCTTTTCAGGGGGTGTACTGATAGAACAAAGAGTAATAGTTTTACGCTAAAGAAGAGTAGATTTACATTAGATATTAGGAGGAAATTCTTCACTCAGAGGGTGGTGAGGCACTGGCACAGGCTGCCCAGAGAAGCTGTGGATGCCCCAGCCCTGGAGGTGTTCAAGGCCAGGCTGGATGGGGCAAACTGGTCTGGTGGAAGGTGTTGGTAGGGGGGTTGGAGTTAGGTCGTCTTAAAGGTCCCTTCCAACCCAAACCATTCTAGGATTCTTTGATTCTATGAACATGATGGAAAGAGTCCAACAGGGGGCCATGAGGATGATTAAGGGGCTGGAACACCTCTCAGATGAGGAAAAGCTGAGATAGCTGGGACTGTTCAGCACAGAGGTGGCTTAGAGGGGACCTTATCATTATCTATAAACACCTGAAGGGTGCAGAGAGGACAGAGCCAGGCTCTTTCCATTGGTGCCCAGTGACAGGACAAGAGGCAATGGGCACAAACTAGAATAGAATAGGTTCCCTCTAAGCATCAGGAAGCACTTTTTACTGGCTGACAAGAGCACTGGCACAGTGTTGCCAGAGAGGTTGTCAAGTCTCCATCCTTGGCAGCTTCAAAAGCCACCTGGACATGGTCCTGGGCAACTGGCTCTAGGTGACTTTGCTTAAAAGCAGGGGGGTGGGACAGGGTGATCTCCAGAGGTTCCTTCCAACTTCAACCATTCTGTGATTCCACAAACCTACTACAAGAGTAGTAGTACTACAAGTGCCATTGAGAAGGGTGAGTAAACTCACAGGTTCCAATATATGCTTAATATTTAGCACTTGCTCTACTGGTAGCCATTCAGAAAATTCCTACAATTTTTTTTTAACCTCTTTTTACCATATTATGCTCTTGCATCTCTGTGTAGTCAGGAGAGAGACAGAAAGAGGACTTCTCTGATATAGACATCTACCTTAATCACTGGGGAATGATCCAAAGGAGCTTTCACTCTACCTCCATCAAGTAAAATGAGACTTAGTTTAACATCTAGAAACCAAGGCACTTAGAACTAAATAACTACAAGTTTACCCATATCATTGTGATTTATCTATTTGCTTCCATTAAAAGCAATTTTTCTAAACCCTTCAAGTTTCCCAGACTGCAAAAAAATGAATGTCAAATCCATTTTTCATTCTGTCATTACATAATCAGACAGAAGGGAACAGCTCTCAAAATGACAGCAAAATTTTATTATTAAGTTCTTTTCAATTTGTTTTCTTTCTTCACATAATTTTATACTGTGTGGGTTAAAATGCAGTAAACAAGAAATTTCTGCCAGATGTGTGTATTTAATTATAGGGTAAGAGAAACAAAATGGGACTTTCTGTCCCCCCTTTTTCCCTTCCCAATTATGAAGTATTTCCTTTACCCATCCATTTCCTACAGTGATTTTTGCCCAGGAGCTATATTTAATATCTGAACAGATACAAAAATTGTGAAAGTGAGATAGCAATTAAAAATATATATATATCATTCTGCCTGAAAGCCCCAAAACACTTTCCCAAAGTATCCACAGTAAAATAGCAGCAATATAAATGTAAAGTTTTAGACACTGCCCAACTATGAGTAATATTCTTCCTTTGAGTTCTGTAGCTTTAGAAGCATCGGGAGGTTTCTAGTAAGATACTGCAGAATCAATGCTACTATAAAAGCTTAGGTCCATTTTAAAGAAGTTTCTAAGGCCACATTTTGCAAGTTTCATCAAAAAGATATTGGGTTAAAAAGTAAATTTAAAAAATGCATTATTTGCCAGTATCACTTATTTTTTAGCTGTTACATCACTAGAGAAATACACCATTGGAGAAACTGAATCTGAAAAAAATTGTTTGCCTGGTGGTAATTACATTTCATAATTAAGTTATTTTTGTCTTTATAACTAATATGCTTCAAAGACATCCTCTCACTTATTTACTTGTTTCTGTGCATGGTAACTATCTTGTAGGACAAAGCAAAAACATATCAGACATTATCTAATATAATCCTGAACTTCCAAGTTCGTGCGTCCAGATGCACACAACAATAGCGATAAATGAAAAAACATTGTGAGGAAAGAGATTGTCTGAATGTAATACAAACTCTACTGACCAAATTGCATGAGCAGATGGTAATGGGTAGCTTTCCAAAAATAAATAATTAATTTTTGGACACTAGAAATTTTAATTACAAGTGTTCTTACTTATAGGTTGGGATACCTCTTAAATCCTAAATTTTATAAACACAGGGTAATCAGTTATTTTCTATTTGCTGACTTCCATGATATAAGCAATTATATATATATATAATATATATTGATATATATATATATATAATGATATATATATATCATTATATAGCGAGATGGCTACTCCTTAATTATTTAACATTACATTATGTCTCACTTAGAAAATTTATGCAGTGTAGCAAGACTCTGGAAGAAGCAATGTTATACTGTTTTAAGACAAGGAATCCATTTTGTTACAAGATTGATTCATTTTTTTTTTCATTATTCATAGGCAAAGTAGAAGGAAAATACACACCATAAAGTAGTCCTTTATTCTGAAGCGCTCATACCTGCATCACATTTAAAAGCATTACATACCAGTATTTTCAGAATAAATAGAAATTCTTTTCATTTCCTTTTGATTTTTTTTCATGCTTCATTTGCCTTTTGCACACAGCAGTTAAGAAAGCAAAGTCCTCACTGTCACCTAAAGAGGCTTACCTGAATTGAGGAACATAATGCATGCTGAAATTGAGCATTGAGAAACACCTCCTACATTAGGCTGAAACATGTATAATAGTACTCTCTGTATTAACAGCCACTGCTCAGAACAAAATAAAGAAGGTATCACTGAGAATGGAAAGATTTTCAATTAGTATGACTAAAAAGCATTCTGTAAGGTTGCATCATAGCATAGAAAACACATAATCATTCCTACGGTACAACCTCATTATCAATAGTTTGATTATTACATGCCTCTTCTCAAAAGCACTGCTACCAGTTCAACGTCATTAGTTCTTAGCCCCCATTAAGCCATGAAGAATGTGAAACTTAAAACATACGAAGAAACTGAAAAACTGTTGCTAATAATAGTGGGCATTTAGAGAAGAAAAGCAGCGAGTATTAAACAGAAACTTCTATTCATCCTTTCATTGTACAGGAACAATTACAAAAAGCAAAAATCAGATCAATTTCCAAAATGTTGAAGACATTTTCCATTCAAAGCTGGAGCTAAGAAAGTCAAATACATTACTAAGGTTAAGCACTTTACAGGATTAATAGAAGAGCTTTGCAAATAAATCTTAAGCCACTAAATGTTTTGGAAGGGATATAAGCCTTCGAACTCCTGGCATAAATCAAGCTTTAACTATTTGGGCTTTGAAGGTAAATTCCACTTGTGGCCAAGACTTGCTACATTTCCCAATACTGTGCTTCCTTTCCAGTTCTACCTGAAGAGACCAGCAGTAATTGGAAATACACCTGACATCACTGTAGTAAAACAAACTCTCTGATCTTAATCTAAAGCAATTAGTGACAGATCATTTTTTTTCCTTCACATTAATTCCTCTCAAAACCTTGGTTTACTCTTTTGCCTTCCAAACATAACCAGTCTCCAGCATAAGATACACATTTTGTAATGTACAAGAAGAAGAGTTTTCCAAAAAAAAAAAAAACCACCAAATTCAGGCAAAAAACTTTTATCTGCAGGACTACATAGATGAGCACTGATAACAGAAATACCCAGTGGAGAAAGAAGTAGTCAAATTTACAGCACTGCTTGGTATGCATGATGAAGGCCTTCCAGTCACAGCCAAGTAACAAGGCTTTTCATTCTATGTTTTGAGCAGTACCATCCCATCACTTGTGGGAGAGGAAGAAGAACCTCTAAAACTTGTGGTACTGAGAGTAAGCTAAAGGATCATTGCTAACTTGAAGTGCCCTATGGAGGAAAAGGGAGCAAGGAAGACTGCCAGTTAATCAATTGTTACATGAAGTACTGCATATAGAAAAATCCATACTTAAAAACAAACAAACAGAAAAATGCCTGGCCTGTAAGTGTCCAATATAGCAGAGCAAAATCACTTCCTTCTCTGTCAGTACTTTAAGCAATGCATAATTCTCTTGGTTTAGCTAGATTCAAGGGATGCCAGCTGGTTTGCTGCAGCAGAACAAGCAGGGCACTGCAAAGACTGCATGCAGGTGAAACTCTGCCAGGAGCCAGAAACAGCATGGAGTCTTTTCATAACTCACTGTGACAGCAAGGTGAGATGCGTTGCAAACAGACAGACTGCTACCAGACAGCAAACCGGCCTAGGGCAGGATTTCAGACAGCCGTTCAGGTTTCCAATTAATGAATACATTTGTCATGTTACTCAAACTTCTTTCAATTCTTCCTCAGCTCACAGCAGTGGGGAAAAAATGTTTCTACCATGAAAATCAATAAATTTGTGTCTTATCTAGGCTATACTGAAGACTAATGCAACACACCTAAAAGTACACTCATACCAAGACACAAATCCTTCTTATTCCTGTAAGTGTTTTATTACACAAGCTGGAGGAAAGGAAAAGGAACATAAAATCCTTATGTGGGGAACCAGTGATTGTCCAACATATGTCCAACAAACTGATTAGATGTACGTGTACTCACAGGGTTAGGTGACTGTTACTGCAATTGGTATTTCATTAACAAAACACGTCTACATTTAAATGCTCATTTGGTCCAACCAAATTGTTGTACCACACACAAAGGCCCATTTATGTGACGAGCTTGCAGTGCAGCTGCCCAAGAGGACAGAGGAGGTAAAGGAAAGAAAGGCTGCCAGGTGCTCCATACCAGGCCCTGGATGTCTGATGGAGGCAGCACCTTGTCAGTAGTCAGAATCGACATCTCTCCCTGCTCAGTGGAGTTGCACCGGCAGCACTGGGAGACCTGAGGAGGGAGTGAGATGCTGTAGGGCCAGGGCACTGATCTGACTGCTTCTCTTCCCTTCTTGCAAGCTGCCAAGGACCCCACATGGAAATATTCTCCTAAGAAGTTTTCAAACTTTACTAGTTGACTGACTCAATATTAAAGCTGGGATCTGTTTGAAAAGTACACCATCTATTTTGTGTTTTAAGAAAACTCAGGGGTTAAAACAGTTTTTGGGGAACCTTAAAACCAAGGTTGACTTAAGGTCTCATCAGTTGGTTATATAATTTTAGAGTTTATTAATCAAACATTCAAGCAAGATTGGACATCATGCATAACCATGTCATATATCATATAACAGTAGAAATCCCATCATAAGCTGAGTTCCAAACATTTACTGAATTTTCCTTTGTTTTCCTTCCCGACATCTATCTGCAGTATTTGAGGTTTTAAAGCATGCTTGGTGTGGGGACAGGGAGCCTTCAAACCCACTAGTTTGGGAATTCACCTACATAACACAGGGGCAGAAGCACCATGACAAGTGGAAAGCTTCCAAAGCCTATTCCAGAGAGAGCTTTCAGAAAACAGAAATGGAAAGTTCCCAGGTATTCCCTACATGTAAGAGATGGGATGAGTTGGTTACACGTAATGCTTATTAATCATCTGGAAAAGTGAATGTAAAAAGAACTGGAAAAACAGAACAAAAGAATTTGCTACTTTTGCTATTTCAAGAGACCGTGAAGGAGTTCAAGAGCATCTAATGCACAAGGTGCATACCTTAGGGTTGATAAAGCAAAACTATAAAAATGAATAAACAGGTGTTATTTAAATTCTGTTGAAAAATAATTAAAAAAAAAAAACACATGCAGATGTCACAGTAATAACATAAAGCTCTACATCAATCTGCTACTACATTAACAAGTTTGATAAATCCCTAAATTAGTTGTATGCAACACAGAACAAGTGCCAGGGTGTGTAAGTAATAGACAAGAATAGTTCTGATGTTCATAGACGTTTAAACAAGTGGTAATAGAACAATGTGAAGATCAACAGCCTTTACAAATTGAAATGAATGTACTGGAATATAGAATATACAGAACCATTGCAATAGCTCATCGCAGTACAAAAGGCAGCCTCTAAACACTGCCAGAGTTGCGGCTTTATTGGCTGCCAAAAGCACTACTAATTCTCAGAAGAAAAGCCACAAAGTATTTTAAAATGCTGATGGAAAACTTCCTGCCAGTCAAGTTATGGAAGTGGAAGGTTTCCACAGAGCAAATTTCAGCCCCACCAGTGATACAACTCCAGTGGTAAGCTGTTTTTTCTCAGAAAATTATTATAAGAAGGGAACTAACATGCCTTTTTTTTATTATTTGTGAATGGTCATGCAGGACTAGAGTAAAATTTGTCCGCGTTAACAGAATACAGCCCACTACCTCTATACTGCAAAACTGCAATATTACTGTACTAATTTAATAAATGACATTCCCCAGTGCATTTCCCCAGTAAACAGATGATAAACTCAGTCTCTCAAGCATGGCTAGATAGTACAATGTCACGAAGTGGAAATTACACTGGTTTTCATCATTGTTCTAGGAAACAGATGTGTATCTGTGCACAGGAACTGTGCTTACCAGCAGTAGGTTTTTCAGTTTTAACTGTCTAAAGATTTAAGCAAGAGAATAACTACACAGATAAGGTGTATAGTGAGGGGAAGACAACAGGTAAGTTTGAATGAAAGTGACCAAAAGAAGCTTTATGGTTGGTCCTACAAGAATCCTATGCGCCTTGCTATTAGTGTCATCTACTTGAAGTTACAGTTCAAGCTGATTGCATCTACTTTCTACTGTTTTCTGTCCTACTACTCCTGCATTTCTGCTCAAACCCTCACACTAGTATGGGCACACTGACTCCTTAGTGAGACAGCTCAAGATGCTAAAAGATATAAAACAAGAAACAAGTCACTTCTTGCTGTGCTTAATATTCTGTGTGCTTACTCCCTGAGCCAGCTTTCTTCAGGATCAGAAGTTTCAACACTAGTAAAAAGAAGACATTAACACTGAAAGGAAGGAGGGTAACGGGGAAAGGAGACTAAGGTATTGTGGAAGCAGCAACATTTATTTATTTAAAACAGTCCTGAAACCATCCCACAGCCTTTCAAATTAAAAATAAATAAATAAATGTTATAGCAAATTATAAGCATTCAATGTAACAGGGCAAATGATTTTCACTTTATAATCAAGAGTAAATGAGTAATTAAATATATATGTATATATATATAGTAGCAGTACCTACACTCCAGAATTTATCCAGGTGTTCCACAAGGTCCTTTAAAGAGGTTAAAAAGCAAAGATACCCATAGTCCTATACATTCTGAAGGCTTTTTTGATCAACTGAGAGCAAACCAAACAATATTCTTCTGTATTCCACATAACCACTTCATTTTTATTTTTTTTTTCAGGCATTTCACTAGAGAGTCATTTCTGGTGCAAGGATTCCTTTAGAGTCTAATTTTCATCTTTACTGATGGTTTTCATCTAAAGATTTTGATGATTTTGAAACTCACCTCCAACACTGGATTTTCCAAAGACAGCCAATAATAAATGAAACAATAAAACAATATTAAATGAAGCACAGCTACAGGACAGAATCAATCTGTAAAGATTGTAGAGCACGGCTTGATTCAGCAAGTGAAGGGCAAAGTGTGAATACAAAAATAAGTGCTTTGGAATAATTGCCCTCTTTTCCTGGAAGGCATCTTACTTTCCATCCTTTATTTAGAACAATAGTATTATGATTGGCTGTGCTTTTTTTGTTGGTGGTGGTAGTGGTTTTTGGGAGAAGGAGAAGAGAAGGAGAAGGTGGGGTGTAGCTAGAAGGTGTTTTTTTTTTTTTTTTTTTTTTTTTTTTTTGAAGAGAAAAGGACTGGTTTGGGACTGGTTTTCACTATTAAGTGTGTCACTGAACAAGTTTTTGAAAATTACCAATTCACAGTACAGCTGTAAAAGCCATATACTTTTCTATAAATGAACAAAAAATCAGATTAATTAACTATGTGATAATTTGTTCTAAAGCTGAAAGATAACTACACTTTGAGAAACAGAACATATGGTAAATATACATTGTACATGAGAAGTCGTGAAAAAGACCTTATGAAAGACCTTAGCCATTTACACAGCGCTAACTTCTCTAGCATGGAAGCTCACAGATTTAAAAGAAAACTTCAGAATGTTAGGAATGCACATATTTCTCTCTCTTTAGATGTCTTAAAAATTTGGACCTACTTAGAAGCTGATGAAACTTTTAATACCTTCACAAAAACAAGAGCAAAACACAGTATTTGAAAAGTTTATGCAAAGTAATAAATAACTCTTGCAGCATCAAAAGCCCCATGAATTACTTGGAAATATGAGACTGGCAAACTCATCAAACAAGCACGTTCAGAACTATTAATTTAGGCTGTGTTGCCTTATATAGTCATTAAGGCCAGCAGCAGATGATACAGAGCAAGTGGAATTGTTGCCAGTTACTTTAGACTGGAAAATATGAGAACAAAATCTCCGGCTAGCTGCCAACTAATTCCTCATCCTTCCTAACAGAAAAACTGAAGAAAAGCTTTTCTTGGCTGCAGCCACTTGCTCTCTAGTAAGGTGACAGAATTTGGGTACTGCTATAATAAGCCCTATTTTACATTTTTCTACAGAAGTCAGAAAAACAAATACCAAGAAAGTACACTGGAGTGTGGAAAGAAGTCTGCTTGGGAAAAAAACTGAAGAGCTGTGTATAACCTAAAACTATGGAACAACTTGCTTCCAGATGCATTTTCTGTACACTTTAGGTTTGCTTGAGACTTGACCACCAAGCTTAGTTTTTAAATGGAAGTAGGGTGAAAAATACTTCCAATAATTTTGTAACTTTTTCTGTGGGGGTGCGGGTGAGGTGCTTTTTAATTTTAATAGGTTAGTCTATTTCCCATCCTTTTTTGTACCATTAAGTCAACCAGACCCCTATTAAGGTGGGACGGGGATAGGACTAAATACAAAATTACTCCAGACAAAGTTTTTCCCAAAGTCACTTGTTCAGCAAGCTACTGACTACAAATGAGAGGTGTTTCATTTCATATATTTTCAGTTTACTAGCTGAGTTGCAGATTGATTGAGATGAGCCATTAGCAATTGCATGGACCTTAGAATGGATGAGGGATGGAAACATTTATTGCAGCTAAAATGCAACTGGAGAGGTCCTGAAAGTACCAAGAATGTAAGGTTGGGACAAAAGCTATTGGAGGATAATGCTGAAAGTGGGAAACAGAGGAAGTATTAAGAACTGTCCGGGACAACAAGCACACTTGTTGCTAATCTCTTCCTCCCTATCCAGTAGGGCTATGCTACTGTGCAAGTTTTCCTACCTCTCCCCTAGAAAGCAATAAAGCAGCAATAGCTGCAGGGCATACTCTAAGGAAGCAGTCCAGACATAATCCATAATAATACTGTCATGGCTCAGGCATGGAGTGTGCCAGGAGAAAGGCTTCTGTCTGCAGGAGGAGCGCACGCTGGCTTCCGTCTTGGTGAAGTCAAAAACAGAACAGAGAGATGACACAAGCCACATTGACAACATTAAGAACAGGTCATGGACCATTCTTAACCCCGTAGATAAGAAATAAAGCCTGTGTCCACACAGCTAAAGTCTTCTCCTTGCTCCCCCAGAAAAGATTATTTGCATTTAACTTGCCTATTGGATAGTTCCTGTAACAAACTATGCTGTACTGAGTCTGGAAGTTGTTTGGGAGATCACTAAACAGCAAAATAAAAGCAAGGAGCAGCAAAATAAGAACAGGGGAATAAAATGCTAAGGATTACAAAGTACAGACTGTTGTAATGCAGCATTCAAATCCTTGTCATGGCCCTGCTTAGTTTCCCAATGTAAACATGAACATTAACAGATGCCCTAAACCCATACTACTCATGTCAGAGGATAAAAAGGTGACAAAACTAAGCAAATGTCTCCCTAAGATTTAAACGCATTTCAAAGAAATACGTGAAAATTGAAATTTGGTGCCCAATTCTCTCCAAATAAGAGCAATGACGTTTTTAGCAGTGTGGCATGAAGTACTTCACTTCTACGAAAGAGCTCACTAAATTATCTGCAAACCATTTCCTATCTCGTACATGTTTTACTGAGACTTCAGCCTATATTCCCCCAACCCGAGCAAACGTGTTTTTTCTACAGAGATGAAACAAGCCACATGAAAGAAGCAACCAGCACTAGAAGGTTTTGTTATACCATATGTGAACACTCTAAGAAGCCCATCTTTCCACTAAGTCAGCAAAAATTTACCATAGGACATTTGCTCAAAATAATTGTTAAAAGAATGAGATTTCACTGAAGAATCTAATAGCAGGCTTTCTGATGCTATTCAAGTAAAGAATACACATACATCCCTTGACACCTTGAAAAGTAGATCAACTTTTCAGAGTTGCAGACTGATGAGAAAACCAAGATGATCAATCTGAGACTGTTTCAAAGTGCCTAAACCCATATACTTGCAATGTATGACCTGGCATAGTCTGAAATTGCTAAATGTTGACAACACGATTTTTACAGTGCAATTAGAACATATCTGAGGCACAAAAGCTTCCAATGGAATGTATACTTTTGAATCATAGATAGAAACAATTACTTTCTTTAAAGAAGTCTGTGTATAATAGGAATTTCCCTTATGTTCCTATTAGCTCTTAAGCCCTCTTACTGGTACCTATTAAAAGCAGTATCAAACTTCAAATCACTGAAACTGCCTTACACACACATATATACAATACCAAAGAAATTTCTGCCAGCAAATATACAATGTGCATTATACACTCCTTCATGTTTTTCTGAAACAAGATTGTTGTATGGATGGAACAGTAGAGCTAGAAGCCATTTCCAGGCACGTGAAGGAGAAGAAAATCATCATGAGTAGTCAGCATGGATTGACCGAGGGGAAGTCACGCTTGACCAACCTGATAAGCTTCTACAATGAACTGACCGGTCTGATGGATGAGGAGAGAGCAGTGGATGTGGCCTATCTGGACTACTGTAAGGCCTTTGACATTGTCTCTTAAAACATCCTCATAGACAAGCTGTTGATGTACGAGCAGCCGGTGAAGTGGGATAAAAATGGGTTGAACAGCCAGGTCTGGAGGGTGGTGATCAGTGACTCAAAGTCTAGTTAGAGACCAGAGTAACCAGCAGTGCACCTGATGGGTGATTTCTGGGTCTAGTCCTGTTTATCATCTTCATTAGCAATCTGGACAATGGGGCAGAGTGTATTCTCAGCAAGTTTGCAAAAGCCACAAAACTGGGGAAAGTGGCAGACACACCAGAGTGTTGTGCTACTACCCAGAGGGTCCTCGATGGGCTAGAGAAATAGGCTGACAGGAATCTCATGGAGTTCAACAAAGAAAAGTACAAAGTTCTGAACCTGGGGAGGAATAGCCCTATGCACCCTGCTGGGGACCACCCAGGTAAAAGCAGCCTGGCAGAAAAGGACTTGTGGTTCCTGGTGGACACAGAATTGAACACCATGCCCTTGCAACAAAGAAGGCTAACAGTATTCTGGGCTGCATTAGGCAAAGTACTGCCAACAGGTTGGGGGAGAACATCCTTTTCAGAACCTTGTGAAGGGTTAAGAGCTCTACTTATGTCAGTCCTAATGGATGCACTGTTCTTAATCTGTTCTTAAAATACATCAGAGATTCAAAATGTCTCAAGGCAGCCTACCCTCACTGGCACTACCACTCAGGCTTTCCCTCATTTCACTTGTCCATCCTGAATCTTCCTTGCTGCAATTATTTGTTATCCTATCTGCCATGGATATGCAGAAAACATTTTGTGCTGCTTTTTTTTAACTGCCCTTCACATTTTTTAAGAATATGTTCTCCTTAGTCTTCTCTAAACTAAACAATACCCATTCTTTTGGTCTGTCCATGACAATCAACTTAATTCTCACCTCCCTACTTTGGATTCTCTCCAGTTGGTTAATATCTTTGTTGAAATGCCATACCTGAAACAGAACATGCCTTGCAGGCTCTCCTTTTGTTTATGCATCCTGGTCAGTCATTTTCATAGCAGCAAGACACCGCTGGCTCAGCTTTGGCTATTATTCCTGCTCAAACAGGCACTTTGGCCCAGCACTTCTTCCAACTGAATTATGTGACATATTCTTCCCCTCCAACTTCTGCTACTGTCATGATTCACTTGATTGACAATTCCAACTCTGGGCTTCACCTGTTCTCATACTTGTTTCTCTGGTAAATTTAATGGAAATCATCTACCTCCTATCTAAGATAAAAACTTTAATCAGCAGAATAGGTAATCTCAATACATCCACTCTGACTTTAATTTGTGGTGAGTAGTACTGTCACAGTTTTCCAAACAACTGCACAGATCTTGTGGAATTTTAACATAGACCATGCTCTCTAGCAGACTGTCAGGGGAAACAGCATCAAAAGCTTTCTTACAAATCACCTAGACAGTATCTATTGCTCTTCTCTTAATCATAAGGCTTGTAAGGAACATTTGACAGCTCTGACATAACACACTTCATAATTCCAAAGTAATTATTATTCACCTTGTTTTCTTCTAGCATTCATAAAATGTGTTACACTATTTTTCTCAGAAATTAAGCTCAACCAAATAATAGTGATTTTTCAAGTTCTTTCCTTTTGCTGCTTAATTCTTACTCCATTATTTACTGACTATTATCATCAACAACGTAAAAAGACTAGAAACAGAGATAATAGTACTTACAGGTTTCCTAAGGAAAAAAAGTGATAGTGCTCCAATTAGGGGCATGTCTCCAATTAGTGGTTCCAGAATAACTCTCATAGTACCATGGATCTAGAGAAGGAGAGGAAATAAAAAAGGCAATAGGATTTACTTCAGTTTGAGTTTTAAACAAAATCTTTTCACTGCCAATGCTCACACTCTTAATTCACAAAGTTTCTAAGTATGGAAGAATTTTTGATATCTACCTATATTTGTATCATCACGTCACCCAAATAAAAAAAAATTACACAGGTTTTAAACAATTGAACTTACAGACTCGTTTCATTCATCTACATGATACTATGTCATGTCAGTAGTAATTTTGCTAAAAATATGAAGTAGATTATTTATATAGTTAACATAAACAAATATGGTACCAAACAAAACAGTAGAATCCATATGTAGCAGAAGAAAAGTAGGTACATACTTATAGGTACCTCAAGACAAAAAAAAAAAAAAAAAAAAAAAAAAAAAACATACTTTTTTTTCCATGTTAGAGAGATCTGTCACTAGAAATTTGAGGAAACTTGTGAAACATTATCAAAAGGTAAGAGCGCCCATACCTAAAACTAATAATCTAATAATCACAGCTAACACTGAGATATTAAATAAAAAAGAGTTTTAAGGTCCACAATTCTCCTCATGAACCTACTTCTCACATGTACACTTAAACTGGCTCGATGTGAAATTATGTATATCTTTTCCAAGTAGAAAAAGGTATTGATTTAAAACAGCTCTATATCCGAATGTACCCTTCCAGCTAAGTCATGTTACTGAAGTTTACATAATAACAATATTATGCAATTGTGAAAAAAAAGTAAGCAACAAAATTACACAATTCCTGGTGTAATTTGTCAATCTGTAAAGGATTTCATCAGCAAATGACAATTCAGTGATGACTGGCTATCAAAATAAAAAAAGAAAAATATTGAACTTCACCTGTATACTTTTCACACCAGCTCTGCAGAAGTATCTCTTGATCTCCAAGTCAATTTCACAGTTTCCAACAAAACTAAGAAAAAAATCATGGAGAACATTTCATTTTTATAGACTAAACTGCAATAGTATTAGTTTTACCCTGCATATGGCAATACTTGGCATCTGTCTACACACAAAAAAAATGCATGTAAACATTAAAGCACAACAAAAAAATACATGTCCCTCAAAACATTGCTGTTCTCATCAAAACACTCAGAAATTAATACAAAGAAGTACGTTATCCTCTCCAGAAGTATGCATAAGACAAAACACAGATGTAGCCTTATTTTGGGGAAATAATGGACACACAATTCATATTCCATTTTAGGAAAGCTATTATGCACGTCTCATTGACACTATGCGCTCCTAAACCCACTTTCACCTATTGTAATCATGAGAAGCACTATACAGAGGCTGTTATTTTGCTAGAAATCAAAAGTTGTCTGAATTATTCAAAGACTTGCTAAAACAGTCATATTTAGAAATTCAATAAGCGGGTCACGCTGAGCTGGATGAATTCACTGAGCAAGGCTTAAGCCAAAACAGTTTCAGAATCAAACCCTTTCTGAAGGGAGAGGGAACGAAACAAGAAAACAACATATTAAAACAATGAAAGCTTTCCCTTGAACAGTTCTTGCATCCCATTTTGGGGGGCACCTGTTACTGGGTCAGAGGATTAAGACTGTGCACATGCTGGCCTATATATCAGAGAGATTTTTAGAAAATTGTAAAATCCCCATCTATTTTGCCATGTGATAAGGCTGAAAAATTAGCTGCACAGAACACAGACTCAGATTTTAGCTGCTGCATTCCCTGAAGCTCCATACAGGTCAAACGTATCAGCAGAGAGCTGAGCAAATCTCCTAGAATTGCAGATGCTGTGAGTGTATTGCATTTACATGGCAAGGGTTTGGTAGCAGAGGGGGTGGCCTCTGCAAGAAGAGCCCAGCAGCTGCCTCATGGCAGAGCAGAGCCAGCTCCAGCCAGCTCCAAAGGGACCTGCTGCTGGCCAGAGCCAAGCCATGAGCAACACTGGTTGGGCCTCTGGAAGAGAAGATGTAAGGGACAAAAAGTCTGTGCTACAGCAGCTGGGGGAGAGGAGTGAGGGCCAGCCCTGCAGCCCCCCAAGGTCAGCGCAGCAGGAGGGCAGGAGGTGCTCCAGGCACACAGCAGCAGTTCCCCTGAGGCCTGTGGAGAGGCCCCTGGTGGAGCAGGCTGTCCCCCTGCAGCCCATGGTCCCACATGGAGCAGATCTCCATGCTGCAGCCCGTGGAGGAGCCCCCGGTGGAGCAGGTGGATGTGGCCTGGAGGAGGCTGCTGCCCATGGAGAGCCCCCGCAGGAGCAGGCCCTGGGCCGGAGCTGCAGCCCGTGGAGAGGAGCCCACGCAGGAGCAGGGGGCCTGGGGGGAGCTGCCACCCGTGGGGGACCCATGCTGGAGCAGTTCGCTCCTGGGGGATGGACCCGTGGTGTGGACCCATATCTGGAGTGGTTCTTGAAGAGCTGCTGCCTGTGGGCAGCCCCTGCAGGCTCTGTTCAGAAGGATGGCATCCCGTGGGAGGGACCCCACATGGAGAGGGGGCAGAGAGGGACCATGAGGGAGAGGCCAGGACAAAGCCTCAAGGACTGCTCAGGGACTGACCACAGCCCCCATACCACTGCACCACCAGGAGGGAAGAAGGAGAACATGGTGGATGGGGATAGATGTTTGTAGTTCTCAGTGTCCTAGGCTGCTAGTTATAGGCAATACATCACATTAAATTCCCTGTGAGTTTGTTTTGCCTGTGACAATACTTGCTGGATGATGTCCCTGTCCTTATCTCAACCCTTGACCCCATTTTTCATAATATTTTTCCCCCTATCCCTTTGAGGAAGGGGAGGAAGAGGTTGTGGTGGTGTTCGGCTGCCCAGCCATGTAAAATCACCACAGTGAGCTATAGTGGGTCTAAAAACAAACTAATTCTAAGATGTAACAAGGAATTTAGGAAGAAAGCTTGTGATATTTCACAAGGAAATTAGTATCAATGATTCTACAGAATGAGAGACAACAAAAACTAACTAGGAGTCCTACCTACTAGCTGGAGAAGAAAGCTACCTATGAAGATACAGGTTATAAGGAAAGGACAAATGAAATCTGAAAAGCTTCCTGAACAGACTGCCTAATTAAAGAAAATGAAATAAGGAACTAAGAGAGGAGATAAAGCAGCTTAAGCAAGGCCAGACACTGTTGAAAAGAGATTTTTCCTCTTACAGGGCACCTTGTTCCAGATCCTGCAGTAGAAGCAAGGCTTCCACAAGCTTAACTTTTTTTCTGTTGTTGTGGAAGCAACCGCAAGATTTCCTATTCCCTCTTGAGCTTTAATTCAATCATCTAGCACTACTATTTCTCAATTTGTTTGGATGGATTTTTATTTTTTAATCTGATATCTGCTGATAAAAACAGGTAGGTAGTTTTCTGTTCTTCCAAGCTTATCCGTAGAAGCCCAAACAGCTATAAACAGAAGCATGAAAAACAGTGTCATATTAAAAGCTGCATCAAGATCAATTGCTTGAGAAGTTCTAGAACTGATACACTTCATTCCTGAAATCTGAATTGGTTAGTTTTATAACCTAACTGTGGAAACATGTTTTTTTTTTAAAAAAAATATTTGCAGATTACTAATTGATACTGGTGGATCTTCATATGCTGAATAGCTCTGCTGAACTACATTTTCAAGTTTGAAATCTTTTCTTTTCTATGGTGCACAGGAACATCAACCATTAGCAAGAAGAGGCTACCTATACAGGATTGTCATGGAAGACATGCTAGTTGCAGAACTGTATCAATTTTGAATTCTCAAAAGTCTTCTTATTTTCCAGATGACCTAACCTGTACAATGAAAAACTGTTGAGACATTTTGAGGAGTCTGGTGAGTCTTATTATGGAAAAGTATGGGAAATAATGAAGAAAATGGAGTTGCTCTCCTCATGGCTTAAAGATCAACCCAAGATGAAATGAATTACTCTCACAGCATAAGCATGAAGGTAGGACCCCCGCCCCTTTCCCCCAACAACCAATAGCCACGAGTTGCAATCAAAAGAAAAGTAGAGTTACTGCGTTCATGACATCTTTTATTCAAAGCTTCTGCAGTCTCCTGTGCTCCATGTGTGATGATGTTGTCTATGTAAAGTCAAATCTTTTCAAGCCTTTTTTTTCAAGGCAAATCTTTTCAAGCCTTGAAACAGAAATAAACAATAGCTCCAAAACTCTCTTGTAACGTGCAACATTGGAATTTATTTCAGACTATTCTAAGTGTCCAGAGTTTTGAAAACCGGTAGACAACATCATGACAGGGGTCTTTGTGAAAGGAAGGTGACTACTGCTTTCTCTCGAAAGAATGTAGTGTGACTGTACAGTTTAAAAATAGGTTTATATTTTTTAATTCACCATTTTAAACAATCTAATTTTTATATATATAATTATATTACAACACAGAGAGAGCAGAAAGGTCAACTCAAGTTATTTGTATAATAAAGACTGGGTATTAATATGTTCATTTGAAAAATCCACAATAGCATGGCTACTAACTGAAGTAAAAGAATAATAAACTGCAGCTGAGGATACAAAGTCAACAACTTTCAACCCTGTAATAAAGTTAAATATGATTTTATCTGCTAGGAAATTTGGCTGGGTCCATCAACAGTCAAAGTAGTACAGAATATTCCACTGTAACATAGCATACAACTTGAAGACTCATTTAGTAAGCAAGTTCTATACATTCAGATCATAATATCTGAGAAATGTTTATGACCCCTGTACTGATCACAGAGATAGATTACTGTCTAATGAGGACAGTATTGTATGAATACAGGAACAGCTGTACTCAGTCAGACCAGAAGCAAAGCATAATTTATGTGGTCAATGTAGTCAACAGGAGATATCCAGAGGGAAAAAAAAAAAAAATAATCTAACAACTAAGAATAGCACTAAGACTGTTTCCCAGATTACACTGATCTGTGATTCTTTGTTTTGGACTACCTTAATTATTTTTAAAAATAAGTTATTGAACCCATTTTTACTTTTGTCTTCTGACAATGCAATGGTAGCAAACTTCTCCATTCAAGAATGTCATTGAAAAAAATAAAAATTGTGTGTTTAAATCTACAGCCTAAAACTTTCTTTCAGTACCTCTAGTTTTTGTGCTGCAGGAAGGTGACAAAACTCACTTGTATGTTATTAATATGAATTTCCTCAATCTCTCAATCGTTTTTGGCCTTCTCTACTATTGTTTACACTTAATTTGACAGAGTTTCTTATTTTTTTTATTGATTCATAACCTGTATCTTCCAAGTGTTTATTACATTCATGTAGGTAAGCAAAATTTCTATTTATTCAGAATTTATCTTTATTTCTTCAAATAGTTAATATTTTTCCCTCACACCTTCTTGTCACCAGAAACTAGACTTTTAAATTTTAACATGAATTTTGACAAATTTTGAACATAAGTGAGATAAAAGCAAAAGTTCTCCTTTGCAAATGTGATCCTGAAATTTAATTTTTTACAATTTTTTTAGCAAAGAGAAAACTGAAGAGATTTTCTCTTTCAGTACTAACACCATCCATCCAGTGAAACACTCTCTAGAAAAAATCCTGCTTGTATTTTGTCCCTCACCACCTAGCCCTAATGTGGATAGCTCTCTTCTTCCTACAGATACATTGTGATTCAGCTCAAAGACACTGGCCTCTGCTCACAGAGATTGTCAGCCTTCCAACTATAAAACCCAGGAAAGGATGCAGCAGCCAATTTAGATCTTTTCTTAACGCTCTGAGAGCGTTATCTAAGATGTTAGATAAAGAAACCTACAATCTTCAACATAGTTGGGATTTAGGTAAATATTTCAAAATTAAAAATAACTAAGTTCAAAGTTCAGAACTGATTTTGGAAAATGGGCTGAGAGGCCCATTTATCTTGCCAGTTACTGCCAGGGAAGCAGCAAGAAATGCAGAAGGCTGCTATTGGATGGATCATCAGTGACTGACAAACCTGGCCTTTCCGCAAAGTACAAAAAGGTAGCTGTAGTCACCGTAAAATTTATCTATGACTGCTAAATACACAAATGCTGCTGGATTCACTGAGTGTGCTTTCAAAAAACTCTGTAACTGCAGATAGTGTTGAGAAAGACTTTGGCAAGCATTGGCTAGATCTATTTATAAACCTATATAAAAGGGGTCATGAGGAAAGGGCAAAGAAACTTGAAGCTGCTGAGCATTATATAATACATAGATTTACTTCAGTTAGTGGTATGAGCACAAATTACTTCAGCAGCTATCATTCTGTTTATCCGATAGTGTGTTTATAAAGAATCTAAGTAACTGAGAAAAGACAAAAATACTTAAAGATCTTATCTGAAATTTTACATTAGACTAAACCTGATGGCAAAGTTTTAATGAATTAAAAAAAAAAATAAAAATGAAAAACAAAGATCATGCTTTAGCTCTGCAAAGTTTTTTTATTTTTATTTAAACAACGTTAGTTTAGTGATGCAGTCACATGTTGAGTTGATACACTACTTCCCTTAAATTAATACTATTTACAGCATGCAGTTCCTTCCTCCATTCATATGCAATCAATTAGAGGTAACTATATTTGTGCAAAGTAATTATTTTCCTTTCCCCCCAGCATAACTGCCCAATCAAATAAGGCGCATATTCTAAAGCATGGACACAGCTGTAATATGAAAATAAAGACTACCTGATTTGAAGATCCAAAATGATCTGCCTTTTGTCCACATTTTCAGTGTACGCTTTTACACCATTTATCCTCAGCGGCTGAAACAATGAAGCAAATCAAAGTTGGATGCTTCTGCTGTATACATTATATCAAATTCTTAAATTAGAAATAAAGGTGAATATACAAATATTCATGTCCAAAGGTAAACAAGTTAGCCATTTACTATAAGCATTATTAAAAGGCATTAAGCATTATTAAAGAAGCAACTCTATCAGTTCAGCTCAAAACAATCAAAAGCATCCACTCAATCAGAACCCTTCTGGCAATTAGAGTGGGTTTAGACTGCTAGATTTCAAGATTTACCAAAGATTTAATATCAGGTTTCTATGCTCCTCCCCTCCCCCTACTAGTATAGTTTCTCTATACTAGAGCACATCTGACACTCTCAGACAAAGCAATCTGTCACCTCCCTGTGCAACTAAAACAACTACTCCTTAGGGGAATCTGGTCAGAATAGATGGAAGTAGTCCATAATCACCACAAAAAAAATATCATGTAAAGTACTTTGCGCAGCTTTTTTTAACAAATAATCTCAAAAAGTAAAATTTTGGTCCACAGAGGTAAGAATAAGTAGTTCCCAACCTATTGCAAACAACGTTAACTTATTCTTAGCTTGGACTGGTCAGACAGGCTCTTCTGTAGGCATGTGAGAGATCTATGCCATGACCCTTTCTTTGATGGGAACGAACAGCAGGTGTACACCTATCTGTTCCTTGAAATTGTTATATGCAGCCCTGGGAAAAGGTGAGCCAGCAGCAGCCTTGTGACTGGACTCCATATATCACATGCTGAAAGTGAATTTGTTAAAAGACAAAGTAACTGCACTTGGATCTTCTGGTAAGAAAAGGATAGTGTTTCCTGCTCACTTAATGTAAAGCATTACATGAACAGCATTAAAATCATGTTGCTAGGTCTCTTCACATGACTAGGAATTACTTTACTTTGAGTCTTCCCTCCTATTCTCCAGCAGATTTCTACAGAAGACACAGCAGGGAAAATAACCCCAAACCCTTAAAAGTGTTAAAAAAAAAAAAAAAAAAGCCTAACACATTTTTATTTTAACATTACAACAGAAACCAGAATCAGGCTTACCACCAAGTGTCATCAAGAAGTGGTTTTGTGTAGATTTGAACAAGATACGTGAAAATGGTACATAAAGTAGGAGCCTCTTAAAAAACTTCAGCAGAAACTGACCTGATGACCAATATCAATCTTTGTAAAACTAAAGGTGCTGAGGTGGTTGTTTGCTCCTCTTACTGCTGGTTCTATGGTCTCCCGGAAGAGTTTCTCAATAAATTGGCAGATAAAAGGCCACATCTGTTTTACAGTCTAAGAGGGAAAAAAACAAAAAAGGAAAAAACCTACACTGAACACAACTTCAAACATAATCAAAGATATTTTTAAAGGCTGATGTTGAGAAATGTTGTACAAAGTTTTGAACATAAGAGATCTCTAGACAGTTCATTACAGACATAAGAAGTGGTAACTTTTTACATACATTTACATACACTTAACATACAAGAAAGCTTTCTGGACTTCTCTCAATTATTGTGTGTTTTACACACCTGCACAAACCAATCACAGGAAGAGGAAATAAAGTAATATTGAGAAATTTAATTTTTTATCACATTCATTCAATGCAATCTGCACATGCTGAACAGTAGAGAGACAGGTGATGAGGGTTAAGTCTACTTGCATTACTTGCTATTTTCTGATTTATTTCTTTGCTCTTTGAATAGAAAATATTTTTAAATACCCAAGCTACATAGATCTGTACCTTCTATTATTACAGTTACAAATCAAAACTGCAAAATTGGTTTATTTTTAGATTGTAGGTCAGGATCCTACAGTAACTGGAAAGCATCCCAGACAAAGAGAATATAAAAAACTGTGTTTACAGCTGGTATGACTTCCACGCAATTATAGCTGTCATTATTTTAATGTCATCTAAAGTCATTGTCCAAAAAATCACACGCAATCTCAACATCATGAAAATAGAATCATGATAGATTACTTCTCATGGCTGACTGAATCAACAAGTAGAAACTTCAAGTGTACAGAGCACAGAAACTTAAAACCATCCTGTTCTCAGATTTTTCCCCACTGTTTTTATTCTTATTTTTTTTTAAAACCCAGATCTTCCTATCTCCTCCACTATGTTTTTTGGGGAGTGGTTTGTTGGGGTTTTTTTGGTTGTTGTTTGTTTGTTTTTTGTTTTTGGAAGCAGTGCTAATTACTACCCTTACCTTGTTGAGCCATTCTGCTCTCTCTGTATCTGGAAAATGAACCTAAAAAAAAAAAAAAAGAAATTAATACAAATATAAAACATATTTTAGTTAATCACGTCCAGTCATTTATAATACAGAAAAGCTTAATGGTCTCCATATGAGCAGTATATATAAGCAAACAACATGTTAAGTACTTAGCATTCTTGACAAGAATATTAGAATTCAAGGAAATAAAATATAAACTCATTTCTGAACTACATCAATGCAAGTCTAAGAATATACTTAATACTGACAGCTGGAATAAAGTATTGCTTTAACACCACAAACAAGCTAAAAAAATAATAAGCATAGCTGACACAGCTATTACAAGACGTCAACAAAATTTACCTCTCATGTTTCAAGAGATCCTAACACGACATACATGACTTCAAGAATTTTGACTGCACTTCTTTCATTTGCTCCAGATCTTTTGCAGTATCAATAAATCATGGCTAGAAATATTTATTCAGTGAGGCTGAAGCTCAGGTATATGAATTTAAGTTTCACCAATAGCTCGCCAAAACATTTTTTCAATAATTTATTTTTTTAAGCAACTGCAAAAGTCAGCGAGAGACAAGAGAATGATGATATATATAGTGGATGAAAGTACCTGTTACAACAGGAAAATGCCAATTAAAAGTTGGAAAAACAGCTGCAGCTTTCCAGACAGAAGGAAAGCATGGTTAGTAGCCTCACATACTCCACATATAAAAGACAGGTAAAAATTTGAAGTACTTCAGCTGAAGCAGACCTATGCTTCCTTTTTTTTTTTTTTTTTAAACTGTGAACATCTTTGACGACAGGATGCAGATCACACTTCTGAAACACAAAAAGCCTCTGAACACATGAAAAAACTGTGACCTACATCTACTAACTTTTGCGAAGCAATGTCTCTACTTAACCGATCTGCAAAGTCTTAATCTCTTCATAGCATAACCAACTGTTAAAACCAACTACTGGTTTTAACAGCAATGCCTACTGGTTGTTTTTATTACATATACATCTCAAATGAGAACAGTGAATTAGCTACACACTTCTTAAAGTGTATTTTAAAAGGCCAGAATTTGAAAGCAAGCTCCTGTAATAATTTCAGTTAGATTTTTATGGAATTCTTGCATTAGTGATGAGCACCACCATATTCTTGAGTATGCTCAAGTTATCTTCAGAGCACTCCTTAATTTCTACTAACCACAGGCGTTTTAGCTCTGCTGGAGGATTAGACCCTGAATCAATATTGTCAGCTATTTTTCTAAACAACTTTTTGCAAGTGTATCACAGATCTACCAAACCCACTACAAGTGGCACAAGAATGATCAACAGCATCTGCTTCTGACTGCAACAATCCTCAGCAGGATTTATTTTTATGAGCAATTCTATCACTTAGTGATAACAAAAAAAAAAAAAAATATATTAAAATTGAGTGGTTTCATAACAGTATTATCACATTTTTTATTTAGAATTTAATTCCTAGAAAATTATGGTGAGTAGGATGTCAGAAGTCTGTATTTAGGGGGTGCTTCTTGCTTTCTTAGAAAAGTACTTCACATTTTCAGTGATTTGGTTACCATATGTACATGAAATTGCAGCTGAATGAAGCTTATGCCCAAATTTTGTCTCCCAGGATTCTCAAGGTGCTTCCCATGGTCAAAAAGTCAAAGGAAGAAAGAGAACCAACAGTATGCCTGCCCTAGTGTTAATAAGCAACATCTTGATCTCTTTCCTAAAACATTTGCCTGCTGAATCTGCAGACAGCAAATGTGCTAATTCGCAGTCATTACGCATCTCCGAAGCACAATGTTGGACTACCACATGTAATTCATTCCAATTTGCTGCCCAGATTTAAGGTTAAAGCATAGGCCACACAAAGGATGCTATGCACACAGCTGACACTCAATGCACCTGAATGCAATGACAGAGGCAGCATCTCCCTCTGGTACCCAACAAGCACCCTTCCCTTTCTGTCCTGACTTACGTAAAATAACCAGAGACAGGCTGAGAAAGAACCAAGAGGCCACTTACACTAACAGCCACATGGGCTAATTTATTATTTTGGATTTTTCTTTATCTACACTACAAGCTTTGTTAGACCTTAACAAGGCTAGACTCTCAATTTTTCACATATGAATAGTTACTTGTCCTTCAGTGTGTCACACCCATTGTGCTCCTACTGCTTAGGTTAGGACCATATAAACCCAGTTTACTCCTGCAGTTGCACATGTTAGAAGGTAACAAACTGAGTTTTAAAGCGCAAAGAATAATATTGATGCCTTAGATATAATTCTTAGTTCTATGCAAGAGAATATCTATATGATACCTACATATCCACATAAATGCCACTAAAAGCAAGCATTGACAAGAAAGTAAGAAACCATTAGAAAGTAAGAAACCATCAAGCACGGCATCGCTAGTAGGTCGAGGGAGGTGATTGTCCCGCTCTACTCTGCGCTGGTGCGGCCTCACCTCGAGTACTGTGTGCAGTTCTGGGCACCACAGTATAAAAAGGACATGAAACTGTTGGAGAGTGTCCAGAGGAGGGCTACGAAGATGGTGAAAGGCCTGGAGGGGAAGACGTACGAGGAACGGCTGAGGGCACTGGGCCTGTTCAGCCTGGAGAAGAGGAGGCTGAGGGGAGACCTCATTGCAGTCTACAAGTTCCTCGTAAGGGGGTGTCGAGAGGCAGGAGACCTTTTCTCCATTAACACCAGCGACAGGACCCGCGGGAACGGGGTTAAGCTGAGGCAGGGGAAGTTTAGGCTTGACATCAGGAGGGGGTTCTTCACAGAGAGAGTGGTTGCACACTGGAACAGGCTCCCCAGGGAAGTGGTCACTGCACCGAGCCTGACTGAGTTTAAGAAGCGATTGGACTGTGCACTTAGTCACATGGTCTGAACTTTTGGGTAGACCTGTGCGGTGTCAAGAGTTGGACTTGATGATCCTTAAGGGTCCCTTCCAACTCAGGATATTCTATGATTCTATGATTAGGTTCCAGCATCCTTCTGGATATAATTGTGAACTGCTCTCAGCATAAGTCACAGGTATCAATAATCAATAAATATCAAGTATCAATTATCAATAAATAAAATAAATATTATGTATATACATATTAGTAGTTGTTATCCACTGGTCCTCTCACTCTAAAACATTTTGCTTTTTAAAATGGTTGGCTAGGTAATCAGCCATTGCCATTCTCTGAGCTGTCTATCAGCCAACCCTTATATTTAACTTGATTTAGTGATTAAGTTATAAATACAGCATGGTACAGAGGTCCTAGGCATTGCTTGGGTGACTGACACAATACAAAACGTACCTACACTGACAGTAGGACACTTCTACTACTGATGACAACATTCCATAAAATGAAATGAAAAAGCTTTCTTGTCACAAACCAATCACGTTTTCATGAAAAATGTATTACAGCAACATACAAAAAGGGAGCACTAACAACAATTCAGAATTGGTTTTAAAAAAAAGTGAAAATTCCCTATGATTTTGTAGCCTTTTTTTTTCTTCCTTGTATTTCCCCTCAAGGACTACAGGTAAAAATTTAGACTCCATTAAAAATAATGTGTTTTATTAGCTACATCTAAAAGTCTGAGGCCACGTTATTTAGTTTATATCTGGTACCTTCCATCTGTACAGCACTTAATTACTTGCTGCTCCAGCTGAAGACCTGACAGACACTTCACTTGTCACTTCTAGTTTTATTATCTGGTCACACAATATAACCAAGATCCTTGATATAGTTATAACTACGTATTCTATGGACTACAACTTTCCAGTTATTTCACAAATGTCTCTCAAAGACCTTCTGCTTACTTTGGAATGCTAAATTGCAAAAAAAAAAAAAAAAAAAAAAAAAAATCTTCTGTATTAAAAGCACATCTGTCTGGATTAAACATTAAAAAAAAGGTATCCCAACCTTCTTCATAGGCCCTTCATGTGTCATCAGTGGAGGGAGAGCACCCTACAGGATGCTCAGAACAGAACTAGAACTTTGCTGCTTTAAATCACCTTCTGAAAGCACAGCATAAGCAGTTATATAAACTTAGCCTAAAGGTAGATGGCATGGAAAAAACATTGCAATTATGTGAACCTTTGAATTATGATTGTCAGATTAATTTGTCTAAACTCATTGCACTTTCAACTTAAATTGACTGGAGAAATTTGGTAAAAGAATCAAGAAAAGGAATCCCAGCATTGAGAGAATTAAATGTATAATATAGCAGCCTTCAAGCTCAATTTAGCACCTCTTTAGTGTGTCCCAGTCAGCAAGGCAGGCAGGCCTAAAAACATTTTGGGCAAGAGAGAGCTGAACAGAGCTGTGGCCTAACAGACAGCATATCCCAGCCAGCAATTCCCTCTCTCAAGAAATGAGGAGCAGCAGCAGAGGAATCTTCCTTTGCACAGAGGAATCCGCTCTGAGTCTTCTGCTGCTCCACACAACATGAAAATGCTGCTCCTCAAACCCAGACTGGGGACATCCACTATTCTCTAATGAGAGGTAAAGTAATTTTAAGTAAAATGAGTAATTATAAAGTCAAATGAGCGTGAGCTGGAAGGGAAAACAGAGCAGCCAGGTCCGTCTCCTGTGACACTGTCCATCTCCATTTTCTCTTCCCAGTAATTCACCTCCACTGTTATTCTGGCAATTTTCCTAACTCTTTTTCAACCCCAGAAATGCTGCAGCTCCCTTATCTTCTGAATTACAAGGAAAAAAAACACAGCAAATATCCACTGTTGCAGAGCTGCTGGATTCAGTATTCTGAAAGAAGCTGAAATAGTTAATAATTAGGGTTCTTCAAAGCACTGCAATTAACCACAGGCACTTGCTGACTAAATTAACAAACAACTGCTGTTCCATTACTTTCTGGCAATCACAGTTTGTTTCTGTTTAGCATGCTTTGGCATGGATTCTGTGTTTGCAGTCTTAAATATATCAAAATTACTAGCCTTTGCACAGCAAAATTCATATTCAGTATTATAAATGCTGTAAGCTGTCAGTACGGGAATTAGGCAAGGACCCTTGAAACAACTTTACTGAGAATCATTAGGCGTGTGTTGCATATGGAAAGGCTTTTAACAGAAGCATCTGGGAGATCCAGAAGCAGGCTGAATATAGGAAATCAGTTCTGTCGTATACACTATCACAGCCCACAGGGTACTCCTCAAAACTCTAATTACAAAGGTCTATGTAAATCAGCAAGACTAACCACATCCTAAAACTAAAACGTATCTAAAATAAGCAGCACAGGTTTTGACAGTAATTGCCTGTAACCAAATCTCAAACATCTGAAAATCTAAAGGAGTGGGGGAAGGGCCCTGGGATCGATTGCTAAGACTGTCTGAGCACTATAAAACCTGAAAGTAAAGTAGAAATATTAGAAAAATGGAAACGTATCTAAATGGAAGAAGCAGTCACAATGCCAAGCAAGGTTAAGGATTGTATTTATTTATAAACTGGAATGTGAGCCATTGAAATGCTTGGACAACGTGTCGGAAAACAAAATAAACCTTTAAAAAAGAATTACATGTCCTTTGAGTCAGCTCTGCGCCTATGAGATGTGAGCGATATTAGACACACATACTTGGTATCACATCAAATGTTCCTACGATGTCCTACCAACACAAACATCGTCATCCCATGTGAGCAGCCGCCATCGGTTCAGCAAGTCCTAGGAGCTGCCACAAGCTACAGAGCTCTGCTCAGCACAAGCTTTCCAGCGCGACGTCTGCCATGTTCTTCCCCGTCCCACAGGCTGTCTGCCTCGGGGTCCATGCGAGGACCAAGGTGAAGAAGTAATTCTTTCAACAACGTGGCAACTACACACAGAAAAGGTTGGCTCTAGTAGAAAGGCTGAAACAGATTTTCAACACCTTTGGATTTAAATAGTAACACAGGAAAGCTACTATAACAAAAGTGATATCCCTCAAGTATTGGAACTGAAACTCCAAATGGTGTAAGAAAGTTGTATTGCATTGCAGCCTCCTGTTACCTCTGTTCCTCTCCTCTTCCTAATGTCTAAAGAAAGGCCTAATACGTTGACCTGCATAAAATTGAAATGAACAGTAGCTCACAGAGATGGGATAAATATCCTGACATGTATTTCTACGTATTATATCTGGAAGACAAGGAAAATGATTAGCAGCATATAGGCTGGCTATGCTAGTGTAAAACAAGTCTTCCTGAAATGCTGTAAGAGGCTGTGGCACAGTTAGGAGAGTCACTGCTACCTATACACACATTGCTAAATTTATCTAAGGTCCAAACTATAAAGAGGGGTCGTACACCCAAACCTTCTGCTGTGCTAGAACATTAAATTAAATTGAAAATGTTTGATGTTTTTAAATGCACAATGTACCTATATTCTTTTTTTCCTCAGTGATGCCTAATGTACACAATTTTCTCATTTAAGTACTACAGGATTGCAGTTTGTTTCAACATTAAAAAAATACCAATTATGAACATCAGACTAATTGAGAAAGCCGTCCTGTTTCCCTAGCCCAGCCCCTCTCATTGCAGAAGGCACTGGGAATCACAAAGCTGACAAGCCTGCAAATTCTTTGCTATCTAGATATTCCACCCAGCTGCAATGACAAACACCATCTTTGGAAACTCAAAATGATGCTGTTATTTGCAAAGAAATGCTCCAGTGCCCTGATACGACTGACATGGTCACCCAGAAGCTGGTCTTGCAATTCAGAACTGAAGGATGCTGAGGCAGCACAAAGCGCAAGTTCAATTTTCACCAGGCATACCTCTCACTTCAGCATCTATTAAATATGCTTCACTCATACTGGCAGCGAGGCTTGTTGAGAACATTACTTTTCATCAGTTTGACTCACCATCACAAAAACTAAATAAAATTTGCTTAAGTGCTGCTATTTTTGCATTCGAGTACAAAGAGAGATGGAGCGAGCGTGCTGCAAGACAAAGTTACCCAGAGCCCTCCTATTTAGCAGCAGCTTGCCATAATAAAATCCTCCGGGATAAGCATTCTAAGCAGCTGCTCTGGAAAAATGACAGAACAGTAGCCTGCTAGCAAGGAAACTGGGAAATCCTACTTCTAGCCTGACACTCAGACTCTGCAAGCCCAACTGGAAGAATGCCGTTCAGCCTAAAATCTGAGAATCAGTAGCTTCCAGAACACACAAAGCAAATACTATATCCTTGCTGTGCCACTGGTTTTTTTGTGGTTTTTTTTTTTTTTTTCAGAATTTCCTTTCAAACATCTGGAAATATATTGGCATGGGTTTCTGTCATATCTGTGTGCAAAATCCACCCTACCTACAGAGCAGACTGCTGCTGCCAGAGGAGTCACGCAGCTTCCTTCTGCCTGTTCCATCCCCAGTTGCAGTGCACCTCTTCATAAATAGAAAGCTTTGAGCTGTCAGTCCTCCAGCACTGACTGATCTAGTGCAGCCTCATTTCAGAAGCATATAGTACCACTTACCAGGCTTCAATATCAAGATGAAGTCGGCTAGCAAACTGCTTCATTCCCACTGTAGTTTAAGAGGATCTTGTAACATTTTTCAATATCGCTGTATTCAAATTTCTGTTCTACTTTGAGCTGGAAAAGGATCCTAAGTTTGCTGTGATCAGCTTTTCAGCCAGGAAGGCCAAAAACCAGCCAAACAAACAAAAGCATCAGAATAAAATCAGATTGGGAAAATTAAGTTATACTTCTCATAGTTAGATGGCTAGGCTTTTTATTTTCATTTTAAAAATCTAATATAACAAAAATTCCATTATACTTCATGTAAAGGGATTTCAATTTAAAAGTGCTTAGGAAATCACTGGACACAGTAGCAAAGCATGGACTAAAAACCTGGTTAGCTGCAGTATGCACAGAGACCTAACAAACCCTGTGTGTTCAACCCCCTGACACCTGGCCGCTGCCTGGCAGACCATTACACCCATTCATACCCATTAGCCAGAAGCCATCAAAAAGAAGGACTCACCAAAATCAATCCCCAAGCTTAGGGGGAGTGGGAGATTCATAACAAGAACAGTTCGAGGCACTCATCATCTACTGCTTGAAAAAAAACATTTACCATTCTTGGAAATTACCAGTTGGAACAGAAGCGACGTCGAGCACTTCTTAACGAGAGGTGACGCCAGCTCTTGGGTTTGCCATTTTGATCACTTCCTAGCCACGGTTACAGCAGTGCTGTGACCTTCACTGCTTAAGTGGTCAGAAGGACAGCATGGTGCCCTTTGCCCATCTCAGCTGCATGGAGCATTCACTGCACTAAGTTTTATTTTAAATGTCAATGTCCAATGACAGTCCAGGACAAGCAGAGTTAAATAAAGAACTGAACAGCACGACCCTCCACACGAACAAAACAGCCAAGCATTTACACTCCAAGCCTTGTTGTCACACGAGGTTACAGACACCTGGTGTAAGCAGTAGTTACAGCACAGGGCATTTCATGACAGCCCTCGTTAGCACGTCTTCAGATTCCCACAAGCTTTGCAATCACTGCTGGCAGCAGAGCCCCAGGTTTTAAATGGTGAGGCTGCGAAAGGTATAGCATAAACAGCAGCTGAATTTTGCTACCTGAAGCACTGCACAGTACTACATCTTGACACTGTGTCTACTTTATCCTGTTATACTCAGCTGTCATTTCATTCTTCTTCCTCCTTTCCCTAGCAAGCTTAATTATCTTGAAATTTTAGCTTTCAGGCTTTTTAAGTTTTATAAAGGTATTAACACCTTCTTTTCAATTTGTCACTTTTCAGAAACATCCTTTGTACTTCTAAGCCTACATGACAAATGCCTTTTCAATTCCCTTGGGAATCCAGACATGTTCCCAAGGATCCTGCTGCATACCAGAGTGTTTTGCTGCCGTGATGATCAACAGAAGAAAAATTTTCCTCTCTGGATTGCTAAATATTAGTTTTCAAACTGACTTATACAACCAGTGTGGCAGCACAACTTAATGCCCTATGAGCAGCTATGCAGCTACGAAAAGAAGTGCTGGGCTCTGCACCAAATTGCCAACCACTCTTAACAGACTAAAGCAGTGAAAATTTTGTCTTACTTCGCTGACACACCACCCACTTTCCTAACTAACCCCTGCAGTCAGGAGCTCTGACTCATTACACTTAAGATTCCTTCACAAGGGAGAACTTACCCTTTAACACTTGGTAAATTATACAGCTGATCTCTAATGAGACTGTGCAGACCTTCTGTGCAGATTAATGTGGACATCGACATTCAGAAGAGACAAAAGTGTTCAAGAAGTACTGACCATCTTCTGCAAGACTCACTGCCCTCTTCAGCAGGGAAAGTCAATTTCCTTTCCTGTTTTTAACTGGCTTACCAACAGCTAATTACTGAAGAATACAATCATCTTCTTGATTCAATGTGCACATCTTGGCATGAAACCTTTAAAAAAAACAAACCTGTAATACACAATACATTCAACACAATCTGAGTGAACTCAGACAAATGCCAACCGCTTCAATGTTACTGGTTTGGGGATGAGCGAACTGCAAACTTGTGTTTGCAAAAAAAAAATGATCAAAAGGGAGAACTTCCATTTTTTTGTGTAGTATTCAAGCTAAAACAGAGTATCAGAGCATGCAAATTCAGGATGGGTTAACCTGCATCTTGAGAAGTCAAACAAGTCTGTAGAATATGATCATTATGCAGTTTTTAAACTGGAAAAAAAAGTATATATGCACACTCATGTTTTGACTGACTCATAAGAGAAGCAAAAGTGTGCAACATCCTACATCCTGCACTTCATCCAGTACATCTAGCCAGTTTAATCTTCATATTAAAGCATCTTTTTAACATAAAAATTGACATTTTGAAATCCCCCTGTATCATTTCTACCTGCACCACTACAAGCTTACTACATAAAATCCATGAAGTGTAAGGCTTACGGACAGACAATGTGTGGCAGCTTTGTTGAACATGCAAATACTTCATGATAAATTCTGTCCGAAACTCTAAAGCTACGCTAAGGAAGTGACAGAAAGAAGAACTTCCTAATAACGTGAACACGTTAATTGGGTCTCAGTTAACAAACATAGCAATAAAAAGTGGTGGGGAGGAAAACCTGAGATAACTTGACAGCACCAGGCGTGGCATTACCAGCTTACATGTGTAGCTTTCTTGTTCTTCGGTGCAAGCACTTTGTCAGCCACCCACCAGAGCCCTCTGAAACTTAGTGGGCTCTTTGCTGTCCGTGTTCATTTTTTTTCTTCACTGCTTTAAGCACACCACCCACTCCACAAATCAGTTACAACACGCACACTGGTAACACTACCATTTGATCCAGAAAGTGCAAAAAGCTTGCCTGAACAGGTTCTAAAACTTTCAGAAGTCCAAGCAAATTTCTTTAGAAAGTCACAGACACAGAAAGGAAGTGTTATTTGCATATTTCTGTACTGCTTCTTACAGAAAGCTCATCAGTTTTCGTATCAGATTACCTAAAAGCGGATGCACTACGATTTCTAACATCAGTTCTCCCTATTTTGTGTCGTGTCCCCGTCCTCCCACCCCAGCGGAGTGTGTTTCAGCACAACACACAACGCGCTGTTATTTCTTAGAAAAAGACACCCAAAACACATCCCACACTTCCCTGGCACCACTTAACATAAGGACTCCTGAGCTAGGTGAGATCAAAGGCCCAGCTCACTCCACAGCCACAACTGATGTTCAAGGGCAAAGCACAAAAGCAGCACTATGATGTTATCCCTCCCTGAATGTACTCAGATTCTGCAGGAGCTGAGTAACCCTTGTGGCAGGACCGTGCTGAAAACAGGAAACCAATGAAATACACAACTGGAAGACGCGCTGACCATTGAATTCCAACTCAGTGCAATTGCAGGCATCACTGCTATTTCTGGTTATAAACCCCACCCGAACACCATGGTGTTTGCTGCCATTGCTCAGCACCAAGCAGGAACAACAGCCTTGGTGTGGTTTGGGTAGCTCGAGTTGCTAAGGAAAGACTGAAGCATGCCCTGCCAGACCAAGTTTCTAAGCTCAGGTGTGTGACATCGTGTGTGTGAGCTGCACAGTGGAGCCAGAACCCAGCCTGCCACCCAATGAAATTAACTGTTAACCTCATACACCAGCCTTACTGTTTTGACTCTAGGTGTTATCAACAAGAGATGCTTTGGAGGGGAAAAATCAACTTCATCAAATGACAGAAGATAATGTTCAACACACTTAAAAACCCCACCAAATTTCTGCAGGAATATCCTTTGATTTTGAAGTAGAAAAAGTTATTTTCATTATATACCGAGGAGGTTTTATGAGCATGCTTTCAGTCTGTGCCGATGGCTCTCAGTTCCTGTCTTCATCCAAATAATGGGTCCGTTTCAATAGCCTTTCACCTGGCAGAAACGTCCCAGAACCAAGGTTAGCACTTCTTAGTCAAGAAGCCATTTTATAGCAAGTACAGTGAGCATACTTAGGTCAGACCTGCAGAAGGAAGAGAAACCACTGAAAAAACACATCCACTGTTGAAAAGCAGCACGCTGGTTTTGCACATTGAACTGGTGCATGTGGCATCTGCACGTTTTCACCCACCAAGTTGCAAATCTGCCACAAGACCCATAGTCAGTCACACAGCCTCCAACAGAAAGATATTGTGGGAAGGTCAGAAGCAGTAGGGTTTTCAGATCTACATGCATCTAAATTTTATTATTGTGGCATTAGGAAAATAGGTAAAATCTTGGCTCAAATGAAGTAAGCTGCCAAACTCGTACAAATTCTAGGAATTCCACAAACTGCACGCTGCAAAAACTACTGCCGGAAGAATCCTTCTGCAGGTAGGAACAAGGCACGGGCAGTTTGGCCATGGAATGGGGAAACTGTGCCTATGACAAATAATAAATTAGAAATAGACAAAAACTGACTAACAGCCAGCACTGAGACTTAACTTTGTTAACTTCAACACTAATTAACTCAATTTTCATTGAAAAATGTAGAATTTGAAATAAACACCATTTAAGCCTTCTAAGAGATGCTGTTCTAGACCACACACAGAATAAGCAGGAGGGCAAAGCTTGCTTTCAGTCTGTCCCTTACCAAAAGGCTGACCAAGTTCTTCTAGTACACGGACATCAATGTGCATGCAGTACCTTTTCTCCAAGGCACTACAGAGTCCTGCAATATTATAGTTAAAACTCTCCTAGATATTTGAACGTCCTGTTGATCCTTTGACTTGTGTACACAGCAGCATTTCTCCAGTCACTTGACCTTCCCTGCAAGTCTTTACAAGTCAACAAAACCAAGGAGAAAAAAATATTGCCATGGGAAGGAAATTTGGAGTTTAAAAATCAACATTTTACTTTTTTTTAATTATTCACAAGTAGATTTCAAGGAGATGACATCTTTTAAGGTATCAGTAGAAGACAAAAAATACAAATGACTAAATAAAGTAAAAAGAACAGTCGTCAGCTGGCAATGCTTCACCCTACTAAATTCCTGCGGGCCCTGGTTCCAGATAACATCCCCTGAGATTCCAGCTTCCCGTGGACACAGATGCTCTCTCTCATGGCTGCAAACCAGCAGCAATGCCATCTTTCAAAACAGTTGTCTTGCAACATGCTCTGCCAAAACATTCTTCAGCCTCTGTTAGGAATTCTTCCATCATAAAAACAGGGAAACAAAGTAATCATAAAACTCTAAAAAAAAAAAAATAATAATAATAATACAAGTGTTCTTTCAAAGCCTGGCTATTTTTAAAGCAATACTAAAAAAACAGAAGAAATACAAAAACTAAAAACTAAAGTATCTGCCTCCCCCTGTTCAGGAAGTTTAACATTTGGCAATGTATTTCTTGAAGTATACTTCATTTTCATTTCTCCAATTTTAATATAAATTCACGATGCTTATTTTATTTGCATGTATTCAGAGAGGGAGACGTCGATTTTTGGAGAGTACATACTGTAGTTTTACTGAAGCAGTGACAAAACTGGCCCTTCAGTGGAACTTTAAACTGTGAAATAACTGCCCTCCCAGGTATATAGCCAAGATTTTCAAGAGTAACACTGGTTAACTTCCAGGTACCGAGCCCAATCAAGCATGAGCAGTGATGTGAACCACAGAAAGTTGTTTCTGTACACACAGCCATGGCTCCTGCGCAGCAAGTGCTTACAGCTGCGGGTACACACCAGGTAACCAGCCCTGGTCTAAGGGCAGTTCCTGCTCTCCAAACAAACCCTGGGAGGCAAGCAGGGGAGTGACCAAGATTTAGCAGTCTCGGACACAGGCAGGGGATGTTCAAGCATTAGACTGCTGGAATTGTTGGGTGTTCAGACAGGAGGGAGAGGGAGCAACAGAGTGGAGGGGAAAAAAAAAAGTTGGCTAAGTTTCTCCTTATATGAACGCAGCACAGGGCTGTTATCTCTTCCCTCATATTGCTGATTATCATCAATGCTGCAGATAACCAAAGCATTTGCGGATCTCTTCAACATTCTTTATCCTAAGCTCTACCGCTATAAACCATCTATATTCCACTTTGCAATTTGGCAGTAAAAATGGTGAACATAAATTACTACTGCTTTACTTAGTGAAAGCAGCAGCAAGTCACTTTGTAAGCATGCTGCCTGCAATTGAATCATAACACGAAGCACACAATGGGATTTTTAAGGAATGAGTCACTTCTAACTGACTCTTAAACCCTCCATTTCTGCATTTTGATCTCTATCTGTGGTCCCACCTTGGATGTTTGCACACTGTACGGCTGCAATGGGGTAATCAGATCGTGCCCACTAGATCTGGTTGCACCTCCACACCAGGAAGACTCCTTTTACCTCTTGGCAACTTTTTTCCTATGTACAGTTTCACAGCAATTTCAAAGGTTTCAATTTTTAAAGATTTGAATATTGGTGATCATTAGGATGATTTATTCTGTGCTGATTTTTAAAATTCCTATCTTTCACATGTCCAACAGTAATCTAGTCAACCTACACCTGCTTTATCATTAACAGGGAAGAAGGACCTCTGGATATACACAGTTGGCACCTTGAAACACTTCCGCCAGGGGCAGATAGAGTCCTCTGGAGATGCCTGTATTGATCATAAAGAAAATCTCAAATGAACAATGACTTACATCTAAACTTCAGTTAAGCAAATTCTAGTTCTAAATGGAAACCAAATGTCTTATGCCTAAAACCGAAGTGAATATCAGTTCTATGAGTGGGAATAAGTTTATCAGTTGAAGACAACCGTCTGAGCTGACAAGAATCAACCACCTAGCCCATCAGTTTCCTAAAATCTAGCTTCAGGGAATCGGGCACACGACACTGACAGAATAACTACGGCGCTTAATTGGATTGCCCCTAAGCAGAACATTCCTTAATCTGGACTTTTCTTGATGGAGGCTATGTTTGTGCACGTGCAGGGAGTAGTATCTGCAGCCCAGCCACTCTTATCTCCTAAACTCTCAGCTGATTTACAGTAGAGGCTGCTGTACCATACGAATTTATTATTTTTTTTGTAAGTTCTGTTGTAGAATATTTACTTTATACATTAATTAAAATCTAACTGCTGTGGCCCACAGCATTCTTTGTTAATTCTAAGCAGGTAAAAAGTAACAACGGAGTTTTGACCTCATTACTCTACATACTTATTATACAGATTCTCATTATACAAAGAAAACGGACTTTGTGCAAAAAATTCAGCTCACTCCCCACTGACTGAAGACAGATGGCAGAAAAAGGCTTGCACCTCTCAAATGAGGTGCCCAAATTCAGCAGGATGAATCTACATTTCAGTTTGCAATAGCAAATGTCATTATTTGTACTAATTGGCAACTTATTTTTTTACAGCTTTTACTGCTTGTTGTGTTGTTTAAGGCCTGAATCCCAGCCCAGTACCATTAATATATATTTTCAGCAGTCTATGGGCTGTATCCAGCTCTTAATCTTAATGTAATGGCTTTCTTGCACAAGATATCACTTGAATTTAGAATGCAGTGATGACAGTTAAAACAGCATCAACCCCCCCCCCCCCCCAGCGAAATACCACAGTTAGTTTCAGATATCTGCATAAATAGTAGCTAATTTGCAGCTATATCATTTCAGCTTGAAAAAGTTATTTTGAAGAATTTGCTATTTTCCAAGTAGCCTCTGGCAAAAATAAAAAGCAAATCTTTTATTTCATTTCACTCTAAAAGGGATGCTCAATCAAAATGCACCATTCCAGTTGCCAGGTACGATTTGTTGCATCCAATACAGCCCAGACTCTGGTCAATGTATCTGAAAAATTGTTAGGACATAAATGTTCAGCCAGCTTACCATTCACTTACATATGATTTTTGTTTCAACTAAGTTGATTTTTTCTCTTAACTACATTGTTAAGATTTGTTTGCCTATGTAGAAGTCCTCAATCAAGTGACTTGTGAAGTACAGTGGAAAAAACTAACATCATCTTTGAGATATGTATTTCAATGTCTCATTCTCAATGTTCTTTTTTGACTTCAGAAGCTCAATAAAGTTACTTTCTGTTAAAATAGTGACATGTCAAATCCTATGTCATTAACTGATCTGAGTTACCCCAAATCAGAGATTTTTTCCCTTTCTCTTACTCAGTGAGAAATTGCAGCATAAGCGTCTTAGACGTTACATTCACTACAGTAGGGCAGACAGCAATGCAAACAATCACAGCAGCAGAAAGTGGAGCTGGAGTTCATCACTTCGACCGTTGGAAGAGACTGGAACAGCAAAACCCACAAAACGACAGCCTGACAAAAAAGGAAAATCATTGCCTCAAGCACCACAAGCCTCAAGCAAAGTAAGCAGCCTTCTAACTTCTCCCGGGTTACATCTAATCTCAGAGCTCATGTTCTCCATTGGAATCAAGAATTAGAACTTCATAGAAGAAATTCCAAAGTGATTTGTCAAGAGCTTAAAACCCATTAATTTTAGGAATAAGGAATAATCTCTCTCTGGCAAGTGAATACTTTTCTATTGCTTTTCAAGGAGTCAAAGTTGAAACGATGTTCTACAGTTTTCTTGTTTGCACTGTGAGGACACAGATGTGAATCATTATTACAACCAAGGATAAGTGCTTTAAAGCAACTTCAAGGAAAAGCTACCGCCATTTCCACCCCTTCAGGAGGGCTTCACTTCAAGCAGAAATGCCTCCACTTCTCACCGGAAGAAAAAAGCTGCCAAATATTCTACATCCCAAAAACCAGATTCACTTGAAATGAAGATGGAAGTCTGGATGTCTTCATCGAGAACTAACACATGCTGCCCCCTGGTATCCCATATTAGGTTTCCTATTACCCATTTCCTGGGTAAATGCTTGAATATCTTTAAAAATTGTCCAGCAGGTCCTATATCCTCTCAATGGCCACTACAATCCCCAGTTCAGCATAACATCCAGAACGATCCGGTGCAGGCTCTCCCCAGACTTAACATAAAGAGCCCTAGGAAGAAGTGGGAATAAAAAAAACCAGATACCTACTTTCAGGTATCTCCACATCCAGTGACAGCTTTGTCAGAAGCATTATTGTGGTGTTACTAGTACAGCAGACTTCCCTTCCAGCAGCGCCAGAAAACCAGAAAGCTCAGTACATAGGAAGTAGGTAAACTAAGAACAACACACGTGTGCTGGAAGGAATTCCTGAATCCCTGCTTTAAAATAACATTTTTCTGTTTTTTCATATCTCATACAGTAAAATTAAGGTTGTTAATTAAGGTTTTTATTTTTATATGACAAAATGATTTGTAAACAAGCAAACAAAACACTATTTTCCAAAGCAAATCCATGGTGTAAGGATTGCTCTAATGAACTAGAAAGGAAAAATAATTCATTAGGGAGGTTTTCAGTACATCAAAGTAACCAAGTGAACAGCTTGGTAACATTTTGTTATTCACAAATACACTTTGGAGAACTCATAAAAGGTAGGACACGTACTGGAAAAAAAAAAAGACAGACAAGTTCAACCTAACACAAAGGAACTGGAAAAACACAACTGTTGGCAGAAGTTTTCAATTACCATACGTCTATATAAGACCAAAAATAACACAAACACTTACTATGCACAGCTCTTTAACATGCTTTATACGTAGCCAAATCTAGCAGAGAGTAAATTATCACAATAAAGACTTAAACGAACAAGACAGAAGTAAGAGAAGTGATGTTATCAAAGGAGCACAGACAACTGAAGCACGTTCACATCACCACAGTGCTCATACCTAACACACCCTACAAAGAGGAGGGGAAAAAAGACACATTCCAAAGCTCAAATATTTTCCCTAAAAGATAACCCAAAATGAAGATGAGCAAATAGAGACAAAGGAACAACTGTATTTTAATCTATCAGCCATACCTAATCAATCACCTGCTTTATTGCTATCAGATATTCTTGTAGCACATACAACTCAAAAAATCAGAACGTTGACCTCCCCCTCCCTACTGCATGGAAAAATTCCCTTATTTCCTGGCTGCTATTTGACATTTAACTGGCAGAGGGTGGGTGGGTGGAAAAGCGTTCTCTTTCCAGTTCCAAGTATTTTAGGAGGAAAGTAATTGGGTGAGGAACACAGTAGTTTAAAATATATATAGTTAGTCAGCACCATAAACCTGATTACGAGGCTAAGACAACTTCCTAGCCATGCATACAAAAGCGGTTAGCATCCTAGTTCAACAACTAACCAGATCAATCAATAGGCTGGGTGGAGGGAAAGGAAAGGAATTAAAAGGTGTTTCTTCAAATGAAATACGTATTCACTGCAGTAACAGCAGTCTGCTTGGAAACACGCACACGGGTGAAACATGCTAACTACCAACAAGCCCCGAGGGCTCGCTCTGTAAGGCTGCACAAACACCTCAGAGCCTGTCTCGTAAAACTCTTCCCTGCAGAGGAATGCCACACGAGTTCTTGTCAAGATTTTGGACGTAAAGTTGTAAACTTACTCACTGTTGGATTTCAAAGCTTAGCAGCCTGCAGAGTATGCTGTGTGAAGAATGGCATCCAGGGAAAGCACACGTTCTGTTTTATAGCAAGGTATGTGGAGCTGAAGTAACGTTTGAAGAACCACATATTACAAAGAAGAAGTAGTAGTGCATAAATACCAAGCTAAGAGCTTCCTCAGCTGCTAAGCTCTACCTGAGTAGAAGTTTTCTTCCTTCCCACAAGCCATTTTTTCCCAGTAAGCTATTTCAAACCGAACACGCACAACTTTTAAGAACAGAAATGTGGATGGTAACACTGCAGGGTTAATTCAAACCAGAAGACTTCAGGACTTATGGGCACCTTCACACATCGGCATATCTCATGGTTATTTTTAAAATGAAGCAGGGAAACACTGCACTTCCAAGCAGATTCACCTCTTTCCTCCCACCTGCCCTTTAAAGCAGACAGCGATGGGATACTGACAGACAGCAGGTTGGGAATACATTTCAGATTTCACATTAATCTTCCAAAACTTCCCCAAAGAAACTTTTTCAGTCACTTGGGATAATTCACGTGTGCCAGTATCTATGGGAAGGAATGCAAACAAAGGTTATGAGAACAACAGGGCGAGTCTGTACTGAACTGTCTGTACAGTTCAAGTCTTCACTAAAACAGACACAAAAAGGTGTGCAATTTAAGTCACAAACACAAATCTCTCAGGGCAAAGAGTCTGCTTTTGACCTAATGTAAACTTGACCCAGGCTGCTATACGATAAGGACAGCCAAATGACAATGTAATGCCCGTCCATCATGTGACGGCTATTTTCAGCCAAGTAAATCTAGTTTCGTATTTCTAGTAACAACTTCCTGAGGCAGCATCCTGGGCTGCTTCGGTTGAAAACCGTTAGCCCTGCTTCAGGTTTCCAAGTGCTGACGAGAGTCTTGTAGTCACATCAGGGTGTAGCAGACAAAACTTGGTGCAGTGACTCACGCAGGAACGCTCTTCTCTGAAAGGTTATTTATATAACTGGAGTTCCATCGGAAAAAGGCTGTGTTTTAGCAATTTGCTGCACAGAGCCTTAATACTAGCTATTCAGCTGACAGGCATCTGAATGACTTCAAAAGTCTCACTACCTCCCACAGAACCGCTCTCTAAAGATAGCCATCATCTACTTTTGTTGCTGGTACACTTAATAGTTAAGTAAATACTGGTGTTTCATGCAGAAAAGGCTTCTTACTAGTTATAAGCCGCAGCTGGAGACTGAAAGCTAATTAAACGATAGCTTAAAACAAAAACAATCAGAGAATAACACCTTGGAAAGGACCTCTGGAGCTCATCTGATCCAACCACCCACTAAAAACGGGGCTGGCTTTGAAGTTGGCTCAAAGTACTTAAGGTTTCTATGTTTGATAATTAGGTATGTTAACAGGCCTGTTTCAATGTTATCAGAGAAGCTGGATGTGCAGCTTGACATTACAAACTGCTCAGGTTCACATTGTGCTTCCCATCAAAGCTATCTCAGCAGCGTTACTTGCCACTCCCTGCTAAGAGGGTCCTCTCACGAAAGGCTCTGCTTCATTTCACATCAAAACTGGCTTCCCCAGCCTCTTTTCTGTAGGCGCCAGCACACGTGTGGCTGCACAGTAAGCAACTCGAGGAACTGGTCACAGAATCAGGGGATGGTCTGGGTTGGAAGGGACCTTAAAGCCCATCTAGTTCCACCCCCCTGCCATGGGCAGGGACATCTCCCACCAGCCCAGGCTGCTCAAAGCCCCATCCAGCCTGACAAAACCTGTGATTAACTGGCCAGGTAAATGCTAATGCTGGCACAGGAAGGCAGGGGTATAGAACAGGAAGGCATCTGGGTACAGAACAGACATTTTGGCAGGAGTGCACTTTTACTTTGTTTGGAAACTGCAGAATTGTTCTTTTTAACTACTGGTCTCCCTGATTCTCTCTGCAGTAAGCTTATTGAAACACAGAGGAAAGGAGGACTTTGCTTACAAATAAAACTTCATGATGCTGGTTCCTTATTCATAAGGATGTATATAAAATGTTAATGGCAAGAAGCTTGGAAATTCTCACTTTCTTCTTTTAAGAAGATCACAGGAAGCACATAAACGGAACAGAACTGTCAAAAGACTGCACTCTTTAAACTGCAAAGAAAACAAGAGCTCTGCAAGTCCAACAAAGACTGGTACATGGAGCTTGGGAGAAGCTATGTAGGAATAAAAACTAGAATGGGGCTGAGCATGGGGATCAAATGGCACTGCAGAAAGGCTGAGGAGAATCTCCTCTCCTAAAACAACACCCCAGTGGGACTCCAGAAGTGACAGGACACAGCTCACCTGAAAATAAGAAAAAGATCAATGCAAAGTATCTTGAGATGAGGCAAATGGAATGGATTTAACAAGACATACATGCTGAACACAGGCCCTCAAAAACAGTAAAGGACACAGTGGGCTTTGGGCAACCTGACCTGGTGGGAGGTGTCCCTGCCCACGGCAGGGAGTTGGAACTGGGTGATCTGTAAGGTCCCTTCCAACCCGAACTATTCTGTGATTCCACGATACTGTTTTTGAACCTCACCTTCAAAATGAAACTTCCTTACAAACCAAGTTTAATCTGGACTAATATAAGTCAATGGAGAGGAAATCTATTAGTGCTACCAGTTACTCCATTAGCTCATGGGGCAAGTTTGGACAGCCCCACTATCCAGGCATGACAATGATCCATTTTGTGATTTGATGGTCATTTTAGTCACAATATTTACATTAAAAGCATAGTAAAAGAAATGACATTCATTGAATCAGAACACAGAAAAGTTGGGAAATGCCAGAAAGAAAAAAATTAAATTGCATCCTTATTTTCCAAAGCAGAACATCACATACACCTCTGGTTACACTGCTTGACCTTCCCTGCTTGCCCCAACAGAACTTTACTCCCATCCAGTGAGAAGTCAAAGCTCCCTCAGAAAAGGTATTAAGACTGCATAAGAAAAGCAACTGCTGTCCAGATCCTCTTGTCTTTTGCTGCAAAATGAGGAAAGCATTTAGTGTATGGCAGAGGGAACTGAAAAGTGTCCTGGGTCCGTTCAAGCCATCCTGGAGAACCCCCTACACTGTCAAACACACCACGGTGGCAACCAGCTGCAATCACTGCACAGGTGGCCACTTCTAGCAAATTCTTGATTTGATTCTTCCCCATCTAACATCTCCTTTCTTCACTTTAAAGAATACTTCCCTTATTCAACTGATAGAAACCTTAACCACAAATATCCAAGTGCCATAAAATTCCAAACGTTACACAAATGATAAAATGTTAGACCTCTAAGCAGTTCAGTTTCATAACCTACTTATTTCAAACAGTTGTTTAAAAACAAGACACACCTTTCTTACCAAAATACTCTTTCCCACTGTTCTTACTCACACTTGAGTACCTCATATTTTATGTTCATTAAACGCTCACACACACCATCCAAAGACAAGGATTTAAGATTGGCTGGTGGGGTGAACATTCCCATCTTCCATAGGAAAGAACAGTATCCTATTTAATTTATATTTTCTGAGAATAAGGAGAACAATGGGAAAGATGAGACTTCATGGGCTGAAAATGTTTGGAACAACTCTCTACCTACATTATCAGTGTCTAATACAAAAATCTCTTGTTTATGTAATGCTTCCAGAAGGACCATACTCTTTTTTTATTGATTCCTTTGTATTTACATGCTGAAACACACCAAATCAGTGACATAGGTCAATTTATAATCATTAACCATTGCTTTCAGCATCTGATACGCAGCATAAAGCTCTACCAAGCCATCTTTCAGACACTACAGGGGATATTTAAAAAAGAGCATTCTTTCAAAACTTCATTTCAAAACAGCTTCCATAAATCCATAACCTCATATTCAGGCATATGGTCAGCAACAAATTGCTGCAAAGCTCCAAAAAGTTACACCTGAGGCAATTTCAGCAATTAGAAAACTTTTTCTATACTATAATTAGCGAAGGTTGGATAAATGGGAAATAAACTGCAATATAAATCAAATTATTTAAGGCAAAGATTTTTATCTTACTAGAAACAAAATGCTACCTGTTCTTTCATTTTAAAATACAAGAACGGGACACCAAATAATTGTTTTGAATGCTTAAGATTTCTACAGCAGGCTGTCACTACTGTAAACTACTATGAAAATGTTTTGATAATAACCTTGATTCATCTTCCTATCTTCCAGCAGGCTCTCACATGCAAAAAGATAAAAATAAAAATATAATCTAGAATGCATATCCAACTACACTCTGTGATGTGCCAACAGTCTTGAGAAACAGTAAATTCTTCTCTAAAGCCAGAACAAGCTCGTGGACGAGGCAGAAAAGGATGACTGTTACTCTAGCCTTTCTTCCCCCCCTCCACAAAGCTTCAGTCTTTACTGACAAGATCTTTATGACTCCTACCTATTCAAATATGGCTCAAGGTGGCCCCACCCCTGTATTCAAAGACTATTCTGGCATGGAAACAACACTGGCAGACCAAAGTGAAAGTAAAATTTAAACAAAATAAAAAGGCACAGACCTTCAGTTACTCAGACAAACAGCACATCACAAAAGTCCCAGAAGTCACTGACAACTGTTGGATAGCATCAATTTGTTATACTGAAAAGAACATCCATTATACACTGATAGTTAGACCGTTTGTTGTACCTAAAAGCAGTTCAAAAGCACACTAATATTTTCAGGTCAGTATTTTTCTACAGTAATTTGGTATCACGTTGATAAACATCAGCTCATCGCATGGTTTTCTACCATAAACACTTTGGAAAAGGATCTTTCTGTATGAATCATATAGTGATGCTTACCCCATTACTACATGACAGAAAGCAGTATGAGACAGAAGTCAACTCAGCATAGTTTTACTACAGTAAATTTGAAAATTTTATTTGAGAAACAGAAGATATTATCAATGTCAAACATAAAAGTTATTTTTTTTTCACTGGTTCTCCATTCCCAGAACCATCATTCTTACCTATGGTGTACTCTTAGAAAGCCACCCAGATCACCTTCTGAGGTACAAGAAGTAATACTGAACCAAATTAAACTTCTTCCAAAAAACATAGAAAACCCACAACCACTAATCCACACAGTACACGTGTGTGTATGTATACACTATCAGACATCTAAAACAGAAGGCAGTTTTCAAAAACATGCATCAGGCAGAAGGATGCGGACTTCAGTTGTTCAGTACTCACAAGTTATTACTCCATCCTCACTCACGCTGTTTCATACTTTCCAGATGCAGGCTGGCAGCCCACAGGATATGGCCATCTGCAGCACTCACCGTCTAAACTGATTAGATGCAGCTTAGCATTAAGGAGACATACATGGAAGTCATTTTCTATTGAATCTAACATTCTCAACTAACATTTGGAGAAAGGATGAGGAGGATGTGTAACAATGTCTCATATCCTCCTTTTTATGTTTTAGTATGCTGCATAAAACCTCACCTATAATTCACATAGCTAACAGCGTTAACTGAAGTTATAATTTGAGAGAAAGTTCTTTTTGTTCTATGGGAATTAAAAAACAAGTCAGCATTGCAGAAGTCCTTTTGCTTATCAGGGTTACCAAATAGCCATCATTACGGAGTCTTTGGAGCTTCCTGTGCTGAATTATCACTCTAAGATCCAGTTCACAGGTTTGATTTTACAACACTTGGAAGTTGCCATGTCAACTACATATAAGAGCACCATCACCTTGATCCGCTGTACTCTGCAGATGCAACTCAGTACAGGATATGACTCTGTACTTAGACCTAACTGTTCTTCCACAAACATACCGGGTCTGCCTTCCTAATATCAGTAAATACTGAAATCTTCATTCCCCTAACCACTCAATTGCAGTATTTTACAAGAAGCTCATAGAAGGGTTTTAAAAAAGAGTATATACATGACTAAATAGAAATAAATTCATAGTTACAAATCACAATTTCCTTTCTCAAACACGTTCCAAAGACTACTTTTACCCAGGACAGTCTGTGATCCTTTAAACACTAGGGGTTTGTTCAACATTCAATCCAACACTCAGCTAACAAGTATGCAATTACCACAGAAGCCATACTATACCAAACCACTGCAAAAACACCCATCTAATCCTGCGTTGATAATTCATGGATTACTGGAGTTGTACATCAGCATCTCCCAGAAACGGTACACCCAAGTATCTTCTCTACAGGTGTAGTGATGGTATAGCAATTCAGAATTCAAAATTTTGAGTGCGAGAATTTCATACCACTTCCCCAGAGGAGTGGGTATCAAATTTCTTTACCATTGTATGTCAGCTTAGTTGAACAGGTGACTAGTCACACATTTATCTCAGTTTGGGCAGGCTTTTTCCTTTGCCTTAAGGTAGATGAGAAAAACAATACTACCACCATAAAAATCACTCCAAACTACAGCAGAAACTCAAGTCTATAGGACACAAAATACTATCACAAATTTGTAATTAATATATTAATATGACACTACTTTTACTACAAAGATGTACACTACTTCAGTTTCTGTATAATATAATACATGGAAAGAGAAACAAAGAAATATGTCCAAACATGTTTTCAGAATCAATTATCTAAAACCGCTAAGATTTGTTCCTATTTTGGTCTCCTGCTGACTGCTGACAGACTGCACAGATACAGGCCCTGGTACCAGGCCAAATTTACAATTAATCCAGGGAAAAAAGTCAGCATGGCCTTTTATCTATACTTTGAAAAAAAAGAGGAGTAAATTTCACTTATCTAAAATAATGCGGAACAGTAACTGTAAATACATCATGAAAGTAACATAAAACAGCCCCAAATCCCCTAAAACAGAAAAACTAGGTAACTTTTTTTGTTGTTCGGAGAAAGAATGAAGTAAATTGGTTACACTGCTTCTATTTTTAAAACAGTAATGGAATTTCATCATCTAAAGCAACGTGATGCCTTGCCTTTAAAATTTCAGGCCTGGTTTCCTACCTTCTCTATTCAAAGTAAGGATTCTTAATTGCTGCTTTCCTTATATGTGTTTGCATCTTAATTACATTTATTCCAGCATAAAATACGTATAGTGTATGAGACGTTGCTAAGACAGGGGAAACACTGACTTTATTTAAAGACCATTTTGATCTCCAGTCATTTTGCATTGTAAATTCTGCTGCCTAATTCAAATGACTTGGAAAAGTGCCCAACTCTCCTCCCTCCCACCCCATATAACCAGTGACAGCTCCCAAACACGCAGAGCTATAACTACACGTTATCAGGCCTATGAGTACAGATCTTATTACGACAGTGAACAAAATATTTCTTGATCCCATCCACTTGTATTAGTAATGCAGAGTGCAAGGAACATTGAAAAAAAAATGCTTCCTGCAGACTTCTTATGTTCTAGAGTGTGATCTTTAAGCGAAAAATTTTAAATAACGGAGTATTTACATTTCAAATGACTTATGTTCATCATGTTGAATTCATTCCTTTCACAGAACAGAATATTCTTCTCATATAACCATCTGGTTATGGAAAAATTAAACCTTTTTAGTAAACTAATAATTAACATTACTAACTATAGTGTGATGGCACAATAGCATTCCTTGCAAATCATAATTAAGCATAGTCACAGGACAAATCTTAACACATTACACCTGCAATAACCACTTTCTTAAAAATAAGTAAGTCAGTGAAGCATACTTAAGATAAATGGCTTATGCAGTAATCAATCCTAATGCAGATAAGAGAAAAAAACAAAAATAAAAAATAATAAAAATCACACTTCACATACATTGCTGCTCACCTGAAATTCTTTTCCAATAAGAATAGTTAAAAAAAAATACCACAAAGCAAATAAGTGTCTAGGATGCTAGGTAATATTAATTGAAAAACAGCTTACTACATCACAATTTCAGTCCTTGAAGAACAGAAAATTCCCTGTATTTTAACTTACTTGGGTAGAACAGCGCTGCATTTTAATTTTATTTCCATGATCAGAAACCAAAAGAGCACACACTAGTTTGGAGTTCACGTTGAACCAGATAAACTGGAACAAGAGTCATCAATCAATAGTAAGAGGTATCAGGCTCCATACACTGCCCAGTGTCTCTTACTCAAAATATGATTGAAATTCGTGATTCTCTAGGATAACATATAGAAAACAGAAGGAAAGAGAATAGCCATTGTCCAAGACAGGTTACACAGATAGCAAAACGAGTCATTAGAAGCTTAATGACTGAGAGAAGACATCAAGGACCACTTCTCATTGGCCCTCAGTCCTCAACAGATTTCTGTTTCCCAGATTGCATTTAATCTGGAAGCTACATTTATTTGGATGTGTGATATTTCCAGAATATAGCATACAGTTAGCAGAAGGAAAAGCAACGAGACCTTTAAGATTTAACAACATGATGAGGGGGAAAAAAAAGAAAGAGTGATTTACAGTACAACTGCCAACTGATGTATCAGACGGTCACACCTTCAGGGAAGCACTGCATACTGATCAATTGCTTTCTGACAGCACTATAATATGCAGGTACTTGCAGCCAGCACTCATCTTTCTCTATGAATTTCTACCCAGAGCATGCATTAAAGTTAAGAGGCCCCTTTCTAAATTTTTAGGTATTTGGCCAACCCCATGCAAGAATTAATTGCCATTTTATCAAAGGTAACTAATTGATTTAGAGTTTACACACAGCAGGCACTTGAGTATCCACTGCCTAGTTACTGGCACATAGTTACTTATACAACCCTCCACAACAAACCCAGGTTCAATTCATTTATTTCACATGCATCAAATCAGAATATTTCCATTATATGACTGCATGGTAACAGGAAAAAAAGAAAAAGCAATCACAGAGCTAACGTAAGAGCTATTGGCCAGTTTATTTAAGACTTAACAGCTCAGCTTCAAGCAGTAAAACCACCTCATCTCTTTTATGCACAGTTCCAATATTTACCATGATGTTGTAAAAAGAACTAGGGTAAAAGAAAACAGAAGTAAGAAGCCTCCCACTTCACACCTATACCCTATATTCACTCTGGATGTCTGAAACTCGCATAACTTCCTTGTTAGAGCTGGGATGGGTCACATCAGGTACAATTTGATGACAGGAAGACCCCAAGTTAGATACTGAACATTGCAAGCGTGCCTAGTGCACAGCCGCAGCACAGAGCGCCCTGCAGAGATGTGGATGGCTATCACTGAGCAGCAGCAAAGTCACATGGAAAGATTCAGCAGAAATCCCCAAGACTTCTGATGTGGAGACTAAGATAGCATCAAGCTCCTCACAGAGGATTACCCCAGCAGAATAGGACACCCGAGGCCTTGATGAGCACTGCTGGGTGGCTGGCTGTTAGCTGCGTTTAAAGAAATTTAACGCCACAGGTAAAAATTACAAAGAACCAGTAGTCAGCTCTGAAGCTGAGCTTCAGCTGAAAATGGTAGCTGTAAATATTTATTAGAAAGCCTAAAACTTTCAAAGGAATATTCCACTTTCGAAGAAAACCTTTTAAAGCCAACCACAGCAATGCTCGAATACAGTCACCTGAGCGCCCTCACCTTAGCCCTCCCCTCACAGCCCTGAAACTAGCCAAGAATCCCACCTCATTTTTCTGTCATTCCCTATTAAGTAACACTTTATGTAAAACCGTTAAGACGCTGATTTTATCAGCCTCTCCTCTCAACTTTTCAAGGAAAGAAAAAAAACTTTTTCCCCAGTCACAAGACATCGCAGAGACCTCGCAACGTCCCAAAGGCGGGCATCACTGCCAACCGGGGGGCTGGGAATACAAAATAATAATGAGGCAACCCAAAGCCTAAGGTTTATTTCTGAGGGGAAAACCCGGGCCGCGGCGGCGGTCAGGGCACGGCAGGGCGGCCGCCTCAGGCGCTAACGGGCCGGGAAGCGGCGGCGGGGCCAGGCCACCGCGGCGGAGGGACGGTCCCAGGTCCCGAGGGAGGCTGGCGAAGCGGGGCCGGGCACCCCAAGGCCGGCATCTCCTCGCCTTCTCCCTTTCAGCTACGGGCCTGCAAGCGGGCCCGTGCCCCGCGGCCCGGGGTAGAGGAGGCGGCTGCCACCACGGAGGTGCCGGGCCCCAGGCCGGCCGCGGGGCTCGGCTACTCCCTTGCAAGCGCCGAAGGGCGTTGTTGGGCACTCACCCAGGCGGGCAGATCCGCCGAGGAGACGCTGAGCCGCACCGCCTCCTCCTCGTCCTCCAGGAAGGCAAGAGCCCGGCCCAGGCGGGAGGTTTTGCCGCCGCGGTGCCTGCGGATCCAGAAGAGCCCGCACAGGGCGATGAGCACCCAGCTGAAGCTCAGCCCCAGGTAGCCCAGCACGTAGACGGGGAAGATGAGCACGAAGCTCCTGGCGAACTGCGACACCAAACCCGTCACGTCCACGCTCAGCAGCGACGGCGGCGGCGGCTCCGGCACCGAGTCCCCGGTGGCCGCCGCCGCCGCCTTGTCCGCGGACCCCGCTCCGGGGGGCTGCTTCCCCGCGGTGCCGCTCATGCTGCCGCAGCGGCGGTTCCTCCGACTGCTGCCGCTCCTCCCGCTGCTCCTCCTCCTCCTCGCATCCTGCGCCCGGCCCCGCTGGCCGCGCACCGACACCAGCCGCCGCCCGCTTCCGCGTTCGGCCCGGCCCGGCCCCAGCCGCGGGGAGGCGCCGGCCGCCCCCTTCCCTCCTGCCGCCGCCGCCTCCCGCAATCCAGGGCGGCCCCGAGGTTCCCTCTCCACTACCCGGGGCCTGCCCGAGGAAGAGCCGGGCCGGGAGGGGACCCCATCGTCGCTTCCCACCCGAGCTCGGTGGCGGAGCTCCGTGAGGAGGCACGCGATGGCGGGCACCTCGGTGCTGCTTCGTGCGCTCCTCACAGACACGCCGCGGCTTCACAGTCTCTGTAGCCATGCATGTGGTTGAAAGGTTTCCACCTGTTACGCCCTTCTATGGAAAGCTTCGCATTTTTCTTTACAGTTGAGGGATGTTATTAAAAGATGGACTGATACACGGCTTGGAGGATCCAGGGGTTGGTCACTCCACGCCTGAGTTACAACAGGTGCCGCCTGAAGTTTTGCTCACACATCCTCAGATAAAGCTGCCTCCTTTGCCATCTTGTTAATATATAGGAGTACCTGGGGTGGCACCCACAATCCAGACTAGTGGGATTACACAAGTCCTGCTCTGCAGAACTAATAAATCCTGATTTTCTACAGGTTTGCATCCCATGTCCCTTTATAGGTATGCTTGCTTCACACACCTTCCTCCTACCATTCCTTTATCTTGTCACTAATATAACCCCGCCAATTTTGGGAGGGGCAGCTGTTGCTCCTCCTTGCTTATCAGTTTGCTGGTATACCCTTGCTCATTAATCTCAGCATTTATGAGGAGTGTTATTCATCTGGATATAAGTACCCAACCTTCCACTTAGCGGGGCAGTCAAGACTCTTTCTCCTGTCTTCAGCCAACTTTCACAAAGGTTTCAGGGCTCTGAGACTAGTATTTGTAGGCAGGGGAGAGCAAATTTAGCCCATAGGCTAAAAAAGTTCTGAAAAACATGTAAATGACAAACAGGGAAGCTATATTAACTTCACATCCTTAAGAAATGAAAACAACCTGATCTCGGTTATCCAGAGAAATGGAAGGTCAGAAAGGAAACAGCACAAAAGAAAAAGCTGTTTGACCAGTATTGTACAGCAAAACTGGAAAAAGAGTCCAGATCCTGGTACTTGTTGTTCTTGTATCATCTTTCCAAATTCCCTCCATACCTGCACTCAGACACAATGGATGACTCAAAGAAAAATAAATGGCCATAGATTCACAGAATCCAGAGTGGATGAGGTTGGAAGGAACCTCTGAAGATCATCTAGTCCAACACCCCAGCCGAGCAAGATCACCTAGAGCATTGCGCAGGATGGCATTCAGCACACTGAGTATCTCCAGAGAAGGAGACTCCACAACCTTCCTGGGCAACCTGTTCCAGTGCTCTGTCACCCTCACAGCAAAGTGCTGCCCTCTCATATTCAGTCGGAACCTCCTGTGCTTTAGTTTCTGCCCATTGCCTCTTGTCTTCTCACTGGGCACAGCTGAAAAGAAACCAGCCCCCATCCTTTCAACACCCTCCCCTCAGATATTTATATGCACTAATGAGGTCTCCACTCAGTCTTCTCTTTTCCAGGCTAAACAAGCCCAGTTCTCTCAGCCTGTCTTCATACAACAGGTGCTCCAGTCCTCTAACCATGTGCTCAAAGCCCTCAGGTGCTCAAAGCCCTCCTCTGCACCTGCTCCAGTAGTTCTATGTACCTCTTTTACTGGGGAGCCCCAAACTGGACGCAATACTCCAGGTGTGACATCACCAGGGCTGAGTAGAGGGAGAAGATCACCTCCCTTGACCTGCTGGCAACACTCCTCCCAAATGGCTGGGAAACTGCAGGGCAGCATAATACTCTATAAAAGGTTTTTTTTTGTTGTTGTTGTTTTTTTTTTGTTTGTTTGTTTGGTTGGTTTTTTTTTTTGAACTGGGGATATCAAGTGTGACTGTGGCCTGTGGCCCATTTGGATACTGATAATATCAAACTACAGTAGATGTGGTGGGGCATTGTTTGTCTGTATGGTTTTGTTGTTGATTGTTAGTTTGCATTTACTATTTTCCTAAATACTTGGTTTGCTTATATAAACTTTCTTGTGAAGTCTTCAGTCCTAAGGTTGAGTAACACCTAGTACAAGTGGCTGTATTCTTTGAGAGCTCCTTCAATTACTGAACTTCCACGGTTTTCTCATTGTTTTAAGCCCTTTGTTGTAGGTCTTGGACTCTGTTGCTCCATTTTACTTCCCTATTTAGCTTCACAGTATCAGAACCAGGATATAACTGTGCCACAAACCAAAATGAAAATTCAAAACAGGAGAAAAAAAAAAGTGATTGAATTAACATGATGTTATGCCAACTAACACTTTACCATATGCAACATTTTATTTTGCTGTCCTTTATGTGTCAGTGTGTGTTCTGCAAATGAGCTGGATATAGAACTGGTAGAGTACCCCGTACGGTCAATAATAATACATTGGAGAAGCACAGTAGAAAAAAAAAATGAATCTTGTAGTAGCATTTGGCATGATGAACACATAATTGTAAGCCTGACAACCTAGCATTGATCCTGGCCAAACTGATGAATTAGTCAATACAGAAGTCTGATTAATTAGAATTAAAGGTGAGTGATACAATGCCAATCAAATAGGAAAACAAAAGCGAGATCTTGCAATACTAATTTGAAAGCATTTATCTGTAACATCAAGAGAAAGTTCTGATAAAGAGGTTACAGCTGACTTCTTAGAACTTCTGCAGATAACCAACTTGGCCTCACACAGTATTTTGGTGAAGAAACTGGGTGGTATGAAATTAGCATACCATTGTTATAATAGAGACCAAAGAGTCTTGTTAAGATACAAACTCTGCTGCTTGAGGGTTAAAGTCACTCTTTTAGAGCACTTGATACAATGTTCCTGATAAACAGAAGTTATTTGTTTATTCTTATCCTTTTTGGTGTTGGCAAATTGCTTAATAATTTGCTCCAGAAACTTGGGTTTGTTAAGCTAATTCACTTATTTCCTGATCCTCCTGTTTTTTGATACTTACAATAGCTGTCTTCTTGAACATGTCAAGAACACTTGAAGGTACTTATACCACAGAGATCGCTCTGGCTTTTCCCTAAGTATCCTATAGTGAATTATTTCAGCCACAGAGCTGATTACATTTATCTCAGATAATATTTATTCTTTTCATATCCTGCTTTGTAGGCCCGTTGTCTCCTTGGATTTTTTTTTTTTTACTACAATATTTACAATTACTACAATATTTATATAAATTCTTAGTCATTTTTGTTTGTTCCCCTTTTTTGTAGGATTCATTTTTTATTTGTTTAAAACTCAACAGCCTCCGTTGAAGTAAAACCTGGGATTGCAGTAGTTTGCTATGATGCCTTTTATACAGTAAGTACCAATAATATATTTTAACATATATAATATATTATATATGTTATTTTATATATAGTAATATAATTTAAAATAGCTTACTAAAAAGATTTTATTTATAAATCTGTTCTTTTGGGGGGAAGGGGGGATGAGAAAAATTGCCAAATTTTAGTTTATAAAGTGAAAAAGAAAAATGTAGGTTTTCCCCAACTTCAAGAAAATATGTTTTGGAAGCAATTTTAATTGTTGCTTCCAGATTAACAGTAAATCTTCCTGAAAACCAGTACTTGATAGTTATTTGATTTGACCTTATTTTAGTCAACAGCTTTGTTTCAGTATGCAGCTTTTCTCTACAGATTTTTAACTACTGAATAGACATCTTTAACTATGAATAGAAATACAAAATTGTTTACACGGTTTTTAGTTAAAAATTTTTAAGCTTTTAGCTAAAAAAATGGAATTATTAATAGAAAACATATTTTTATTTAAGTATACGTCTGGCTTTGATTTGGTCCTGCTGTTTCAACCTGCTTCAGATCATCTAGCATATAGCACAGGTATTTTCTGCCTGCTTCAAATTATCTAATATGTACCAGAAAAAGATTGAGAAGACTCTACCATCCCTGTTCAGCATATAGAGCTTCTGTTGTTTGGAACAAACCCATATATGTCTGATCCCTGGTATCACCCAATCAGCCTTCATTTTCACTGAATGCATAAATTGTACTCTCATGATAAGATGCTCAAATATTTATTGTTACTGAAGATATATATACTTTCCACTATAATATGTTCCTAAGTTTTCACCTGGATCATCATCTATTTGTTTGTGGCTGTTGTTGTTTTCCCCCTAACAGTACTCTTACAAGTTATGGTTCAAAACTAAAGGCACATAGGTCACTTCGGATCTGGGGGGGGGGGGGGGGGGGGCGCCCCCCGGCCGGGGGGGGTGATGGCTACAAAGCCTAGATCCTGGTAAGTCTCTTCCATCATACCAAACCTACATTTTTTTTTGTTTTGTTTTTAAATAAAGGAGTGATAATTTTTAAACATGGTGTAGGGTTGCCATGTTGTCCCAGTGAGAGTACATATTTATAGTATTTTTTTGTTGTAATTCTGTGGTATGTCACTCCATACACAGATGGAGAAAAAAGCAATACTGCATCATAGGATTAGAAGAACATCCGAAGACAAATAATAGCACATTACTATAAAGTGTAAAAAGCTGTTAATGTGTATTCCTGTTTTTCAGATAGCAGTGCAAGTGAAGAACAAGCCACAAAACACAAAAGCATGTACTACCTACAATCTTATTAAAATTCTCAGGGCTACCAAAGGCCCAGCTTACAACATACTTTTATTTCCAAGAGAACGTAGGGCATCCTTGGCATCCTTCTATGCTGTATAATGATAGAAGAGATGCGTGTCTTTTTTAATTTTTTTTATGTGTTCACATTACTCTAATACTCATTTTTAGAAAAACAGTAGAACTACTAACATTTTCTTTTTCCTCACTAGATTGGTGATAAAGTGTCATTTATTTTGATTAATGGTGGAAAAACAAAGACATGCACAAATTTAAGCTCTGTTATTCCACAGGTGTTCCTCCAACTTGTGTTCTCATGCAGCAGTTAAGGTTGTTTGATGCTGGCTTTAAGCTTTGCAAAATTCTGTACAATCCCTCTAGCGGTGCCTTCCCACATCTGTGATTTCTCTTCTGCTATTGCAAGTCAAGCTGCTTGACTAGTGTACTCTGCTAGGGAGAATAAAAAGTTATTGGCAGCCAAAATCGGTATTTTTGGGGGGTACCTGATACATATGCATATTCTAAAGAAGTAGATGGTACATCCAGAACTTGAAAAAAGGTATTTTGTTCTGTCCCGTCTTTGGTATTGCTGTCACATTTACTACATTCAGGTATATGTGCTTGCTGTATTATTAAAAACAAGTTCAATTAGAGCACTTGAAGCTTGTTTTTGTCCTTCAGCTTTGGTGTGGAGGACATCACATGTGCAGAATATCCTTTACTGAGCAGATGCATAGTTCCATGTACTTGTAACAGTTCACCACCTTGGCTAAAAAACTCTTGGAATTAATCCAGGATGGTTTGCATTTCTGTTTTTTCAGGGAAGAAGATATAAAAAATGCTTATGTATTATTATTGCTCTGCCAAAGACTGCTAAATTATTCATATAAATGTTTATAAATTCATAGATGCTTAGTATAATATAGCTCTTAAAAGCCATGATGTTTTTTTCTTTTTAAATATCAATGTTTTTATCCTAATTGCTTAATTTGCTTTACTGATACATGATAAAGGAAAATACTCCATATTTCAGACAGAAAGACAACTTTTACAGCATTTTTATTTTATGTTACAAAAGCAAGGAAACATGGGTGGGAGCAATCTTCATCAAAGCTGTACGTATTTGTATATATTTGCCAACTGACTATTTAAGGTCAAGGTTAAATTTTATCTCTGAAGTCAATGACAACTCCTGTTGAACATCAGGATTGTTTCTCACATGCCGAAATGCCTTTTGCCCCCCCTCGATAATCAGCTTTCTCCAAACGTTAATAACAAATACTTCAGTAAACTCACTCCCCTCTTTCATGTAGTCGTAACTTTTTTTTTTTTTTTTTTTTTTCCCCTAATAAAAAAACAAACTTCAAGCGCTCGGGAGTTTTCAGTCAGCCTTTTAATCGCGCAGCAAGTTAGCAGGGTGCAAATATTCGCCGTGCAAGCAGCGCCCGCTTTCTCCGCAGGCCGTCCCTTGATCCCTGCTACAAAAAATAGCTCCGATGCGATTTATGAAATCATTATTATTTTACATTTGCAGCTCTTTACACGTGCCGCTGAGACGCCGCCGTTTCTCCTCACGCCGAGGCCGGAGGCAGGGGAGCGCAGCCGGCCGCCATTTCACGCCGCCCTCCCCTTCCCTTCCCTTCCCTTCGCGCCGTGCGGCCGCAGCACCGCCCGCTCCGGGGCGGGCTCCCCGCTCCCTCCCTGCCCGGCCCACCGGCGCCGGTCGCTAGGCGAGCCCAGACGCCCTCTCGCCGCCGTTTCCTGCCCTCCTGGTGGCGGCGGGACGCGGCTCCCCGCCGCCCCCCACCATGGAGGGCGATAAGGTGAGGGGCCGGCCAGCGGCGGGCGGGGCTGCGGGAGCGGCGTGAGGGGACCGCGGTGGGGCCGGCCCGCCTCGCCCCCGTGCCCCTCAGGAGGGCCTGCAGGCGGGGGGGAGGAGATGGGGGCGGCAGCCGGGCTCCTCCGCTGCTGGTCGAGGCCGCTCCTCGCCCGGCTCGGCCCTGGGCGTGAAGGGACGCGGCCAGCTGGCCCCAGCGCTACTGCTGCTGCCCTGGGGCTCAGGTCTCCCGGTTTTTGTCACCGCAACGATGAGACTGTCACCCACGTAGCATGAGGAAGCCTTTATTCCTTATATTCCCTGGAGGAATAAGGATTATTCCACTAGAGTGGAGTTCCACTAGCTCTTACTCTTCTCGTTGGTGTGGCTGCATCAGCCGCTGACCTCCTTGCTGAAGGGATCTGGTTGATGAAAACACCCAAAACTGTTCGTGATGCAGATAGTAAATGAAAAGTCTTAGATAGCTGCTACCTCTGTAACTGCTGAGGCTTATAGCGCTTTAGGGACCCACATAACTTTTGCATGGTGCTGTTGTGCTGTGAAAAGTTTGTAGAACTCCAAAATAAAGGGGAAAAAAAAAAAAAACTACTACAACATATCATTGTGCAGTTACGTTACATCTTCATTTCTTCACTTTAAAAAACAGTGGCATCGTATCACTTTTTTTGTAAAAATCATGGACATTTTTGCAAAAAAATTGTAAAAATAAAAATAAAAATCATGGTATAATTCTTAGAAAACATAATTTAGAAAACCAGTTTTGTTATTACTATTTTTTTCAATCTGGATTTTACAATTAATTAATTAGTGAACATACAGAATAAAGTACTGTGAGGAAAAATGAGTGGTAAGGTTTGTGATACTTCATTACATTAGATACACGCTTTCATTTTGTTGCTGTTTCACTACCTGTGGTGCATCGCAAACCTCTTTATTGAAAAAAGATGGGTTAGTGAACTGTGATGGAATGCTAAACTTTGATCAATTTTTTTTCAGGTGTGCTGGCATGTCTTAAGACTGCCAAAGATCCAGAGGCATTTGTACAGCCACACTGTTTGAGAAAGCCTCCTTCTATTGTTTCTATTCTGTCAAATCAAGGTTCTCACTCATGCTGTTTGAGCTCTCAGATACGTAACTCATACTGGAAATGAGAGAGAGAAATATTTACATGTAAAGAATAAAGTACTTTTCTCTGGCTTTGAGACTGCAGAAATATATCATACTGCTTTTGTTTCTTTTTCTTTAGAATCACAGTTAAAGAGAATCATACATTTTTAATGACGTTAAGAATAACATATTAAACAGAATTTAAGTTCTGAAAAACTCCAGTCTTTCTAGGTTATGAGTGAAGATTCTCCTCTTGGTATCTTAAAGAGGTTGTCTGAGGTAGCGAGGACACTTAGTTTGCTGACTTCATAAGGCAACACACTTGACCTTTAGTTTAGGGGACAGATGCTTAAATGTCAAATTGTTTCATAGAACTTCTTGAGTTCATTAAATTGTGGCACTTAATATCTGCTGATGAGCTCCCTGTGTTCTCAGGTGCATGAACTGAGTTAACCTCAGTGTGGCTTAAATAACTAATCTTAATTTGGATTTAAAGGAGTGTATAGGGACTTTTAAATTAGTAGACAGGGGAGCAACTTAGATAAATCCTTTTAAAGTTTGTCCTAAACATTTATTTCTGTGTGTACAGCAACTCCTCTGACACTTTTGTACTTACTGACAGAGGGACAGTGCTCTCAAAGGTATTACTTTTCTTCAAGCTTTAAAAAGGGTCCCTCTCTATTTGTTAGTCTGCAAAAGCAGAGAATGAAGAGCAAAATCATCATCATATATAAAAAGCATCATATTCTGGTGGTGGTGAGATGAAAGTTGTTGACCTCAGCAAAGTGGCAGATGTATGTTTTTGGGCACTGGAAAATCAAGTCTAAGTGTTGGCTACATTTTTTTTTTGCCTGTTTTAAAATAAATCTCAAACTTCCTTATCTAATATCTATTGACTATGGTCTTTTTAGGCTATTAGCATCATTAACTTTCTTACTTTGTTTTCTGACATGTACCTAAATTTTCTCAAAAAATTTAACAATCACGTATTATATATTTGGGATTTTATATAGGATACTATGCTACTTGCTATATATAGCTTGATCCTTTCCTTTGAAAAAAATATTCTTTGTTAAGTGATTTCTCACTGCAAATCAATTACTGCCTTTTGCTGTCTTTTCTGTTCTAGAGAAGAACCAAAGAAGATACTTGGAAATCAGAAGAACTTAAGAAACATCTTAGGGTAATTTTATTTTATTTTTATTATTTTTGATACTAAGTTACCTTACAGAAATCACAGAATTATTAAGGCTGGAAAAGATCTCCAAGATCATCTGGTCCAACCATCACCCTACTACTGATGTCACCCACTAAACCATGTCCTTAAGCACCACGTCCAACCTTTCCTTGATCACTCCCAGGGATGGTGATGCCACCACCTCCCTGGGCAACCCTTTTTAATGCCTGACTACTCTTTCTGAGAAGAAATGTTTCCTAATTTCCAACCTAAATGTACCCTGGCACAGCTGTCATTTATTGACAGTCTAAACAGAGAAGATTGACTACTTGTTCCACTAGACACTATGCCTTGTCCATCCTCTTTAATATCTTTATTGATGATTTGGGTGAGGGAATTGACTGCACCCTCAGTAAGTTTGCAGATGACACCAAGTTGGGGGGAAGTGTCAATCTGCTGGTGGGTCGGAAGGCTCTGCAGAGGGACCTGGATGGGTTGGGTCGATGGGCAGAGGCCAGTGGGCTGAGGTTCAACATGGATAAATGCTGGGTCCTGCACTTTGGCCACAACAACCTCATGCAGTGCTACAGGCTTGGGGCAGAGTGGCTGGAAAGCTGTGCAGAGGAAAAGGATCTCTGGGTGCTGGTTGATGCTCGCCTGAACATGAGCCAGCAATGTGCCCAGGTGGCCAAGAAGGCCAATGGCATCCTGGCTTGTGTCAGATGTAGTGTGGCCAGCAGGACCAGGGAGGTTATTGTCTGCCTGTACTCAGCACTGGTGAGGCTGCATCTCACGTGGTGCGTTCAGCTTTGGGCCCCTTGCTACAAGAAGGACATCGAGGCCCTGGACCGTGTCCAGAGAAGGGCTACGAAGTTGGTGAAAGGCCTGGAACACAAGTCTTGTGAGGAGCCGCTGAGGAACTGGGGTTTTTTAGTCTGGGGAAGAGGACGCTCAGGGAAGACCTTATTGCTCCCTGCAGCTACCTGAAAGGAAGGGTAAGAGCTGGGAGTCGGCCTCTTCTCACAGGTAAGTAGTGATAGGACTAGAGGGAATGGCCTCAAGTTGCACCAGGGGAGGTTCAGGTTGGAAATGAGGAGACATTTCTTCTCAGAAAGAGTGGCCACATAAAACAATGGGATATGATTTGCCCACGGCCCAAATCCAAGTTACAGCTCTACATATACTTACTCAGTTTCCTACACACATATTATATATTGTAATTGCTGTCATTATCTATTATGTTTGTCATGTGCTTTTAAGCTGGTTAATTACTTTCTCCAAAAGCATTTGGCCAAACGTATTCAGTCTCCAGTTAGTAACACCATTCGTATTCATTTTGTGCTGTATTTTTTTAAGAGGTGTTTTGTAGTACGTGTATTTCTTTCTGTGTCTTGTGCAGATCCTCGTTAATTCTTTGACAAAAGATATCCAGTTGTCCATCTTGTCCACTTAGCTTTCTGGCAAAGCTCCCTTTTGCTTTGATGCCAGTGCTACAGTATAAGTACTTTGTACTTTTTAGATACTCAGTAACATTTCCTCTACTTCCACATAAGGTAAAGCAAACATATTTGAGACAAAATGTCTTGGTTCCAACAGAAGTAGTGTGGTTGGGCTTTCATTTCTGTGAAACAGATGGATAAAGTTTAATTCAGTGTACTTATTGACTGCAATCAAAGAAAGTTCTGTTTGTTCTGCATTAAATAAATAGCTAAAATCGTGGATGTAGTGAAACTAGTGGGAGTTTTGGTACTTGATTCAAGAAGGTTCAAATATAATCTGTTATAATGTTAAAAATAAAAATAAAGATAGGAATAGTAGCATCATCATGGGATCTAGGGCAAAAATTTTCTTTTACAACTTTTATATGCTGTATTTTGCTTTCTCTTCAAGTAAAAACAAAATCTTCTATTCTAAAGGCAGTTGCAGGATGCCCAGTTATCTGTCATTGCTCTTTATTTCTGTTACGTATTTTACAAGATGGCACAGTTTCTGTCTACGTAAGCTATCACCTTTAAGATACTCTGATAATTTTTTGTCCTACTCTAAACAGGATGCATAGTTCTACTATTTGTTTTACCAAATTCTTTCTACAGATGTTGAAAACGCAGCTTATGAATCTCACTTACTAGTTCTCTTTACAATAAATACAGATACGGTGTTACCAATTTTACATACAAAGTAAGCCTAGAGATATATCAGCGTTTTAACACAGCTAGGGAAATCATATTCAGTTAGCAATCCAGAAATTGATTTTTTCCCATGTATATACTATATCTAAATAGATTGCTAAATTAATTAATATATTACTATTATTATTTGTACTCCAGGCACCACAACCTGAGGGCCAAAACGAAGACAAAAAGCACAGAGAAAAGAAACTGCAGAAAGAGAAGGCTGCTCATGACACAGGCACTCATAAAGATGAACACAAAGACAGAGGGAAGAGCAAGGAAAGAACAAGAGAGAGAGAGAGATTTAAATCTGTTGAAAGAGACAGAGATAAAATGAGAGAGAGAGAAAGGGGAAAAGAACATCACAGAGAACGTGACAGAGAGAGACACCAAGATAAGCTTCGAGAGCTGAGTTTGGATAAGGAAAGATACAGTGTACCGAAAGATAAAGACAGGGAGAGTGATAGAGAACATGATAAAAAGCATAAAAGACATGAGATAAAGCAAATAGACCTGCAAAATAATCTGAAACCATCTGAAGCAAGAGAGAAAGAACATTATAGAAAAAGAGAAAAAAGCAGACATCGTTTGGGTATGTTGCTTTATGTTGCTCTTTTCCTTTGAAATATTTGATATTTAGGTAGAAGTACTGTGCAGCCATACAGAGAGGATGAACACAGGCAGGTTGGAGTAACTACTGAAATATAAATCTTTACAGAATCCTGTTGTATCTTAGTTTTATTTTGGTGCTTTTTTGAATTTTGTAGCTGGTTTCCTTTCCTCTGAAGAGGTAGTGAATTTCACTGCTTTTCTTGGTCAGTTGACTTGAAAAGAGTAAGTACCTTCTTGCCCAGGCATTCTCTACTGAATGATCAGTTTGAATTCCAAATTTGCAGGGTTATTGCTGAAGTTATTAGCATGTGTCATTTCTCTTACCATTACAAAAGACAATTGAGAATAGACAGGTTCATCAGGAAGGAAACAGGAATAACCAGCTTTGGAGAGAGAATTCCAAATGAACGATCTGTTATTATGGAAAACTATTATGTTTTAGAAATCAATATCCCTGAAATGCTTTTTTCTAGTCTGAAGTTAATTATGTACAGAGTTTGAGTATAGTAAAGTCTGCTCATTAATTTTTACATGTATTTTTCAGAAGAGGAGAAAACAAGAGATGAAGAGCGAGAAAGAAGACATACAGGAAAGAAGGTAAAGAAAGAGAAAGGAATGAAGTGTTTTGTGATGAAATAAGATAAAATTGCAAAATAATGAAGAAATCAGATCCCACTCTCTAGAAATTCAAGAGTGCCATATATTCTCACAGGTTCTCACAAGTGTACAAAATACGTAACAAAATATATCTGAACCGTTCTGTTTCAAGGAAATAATTCACTCCTTTTTTTAAAAGTAAAATGAAAGTTGGATAGCAAACAGCTTTATTTTTGTACAGCTTCATCAAATTTTTCTGTCTGCTATATCCTTAATTACAAGGATATTGGTAAGCATGCATCCTATTTTATGATAGACTACCTAGTAAATAAAGAATTAAATTATTGTGTAAAGATTACATAATCCAAAGGCTTTTCTGTAGCCAAGTATGAAATGTTTCTGAAGAACTATTCAGAATCTCAAGTGATGTGATAATTTGTTAGTTGCTTTGCTATCATATTTGATAAAAAAAATTGGCTGGAAGATCCACACTGGCAGAAAGAGATTTGGTACTTAATAAATCTGTCTATTTTTGGCCATTAAAATGATGGATTTTTAAAATAAAACAGTCTAGTAGAACTTTCTAACTCTTTAATTAATTTTTCTCATTGCAGGATAATAATACCAAAAAGAGAATTGACAAATTTTTAGGTGAACGGGGACACAAGTTACAGAAAGATCAAGAGCTGGATAAAGAAGAAAAGAGGAGATACAGGGAAAAACAAGAACATTCTTTTAGGCCAGGAATAGAGAGGCTTTCAAAAGAGAGAAGTCATAAACCTTATGACAAGGAAGAAGAATTAAAGCACAAGTCAAAGGGATCGAAAGAGGGATCTTCCCATGGAGACAGACGACATCCAACAGAAGCTAATAAAAGAGTAAAAAGTGGAGAAAATGAAAGAAAAAAGCAGGATCTTAGGGTTAGTTTTTTAATGCTTAAATGCACTAACTTATCACTCTAATTGTTGATATATCGTGAAATGATATATAATGAAAATAATAGGATTGTATGTCAATATTTTTTGAAATTTGAGGCTAAGGTTATAGGTTAACGTATTACATATGCATTTAAGTGTCCTAATCCAGAGCTGATTCTACCCGTGAAATCTAAATGGAAAACTTGTGTATGTTAGAAATTTATTTTTTTCATGCAATTTTTGATTGCTATGACTTTGAAAATTTTCATTAACACTGTGAAGCAGAGATTAAAATCCATTACAATGTAGTGACTGCCTGAAAAAAATCAGGATTTTTATAGAGGCTATTTTGATGTTTATTATAAAGGCAGCGTGTACATCTAACTCACAATTAGGCACATGAGTATAGATCCCTTATATTTGTTTGTTGTCTCAACTTCTGAAGCCATTAAATATGTTTTATATATAAATACAGAGCATGATGATGTATCATAGAGATTTAATCAGAAACTTGGAAATGTTACTGTTTTCTGTAAGTTCTCATTGTACTAGAATGAGAGAGGAAATCTGTGGCAATTTTTAACTCTTAAAATCTGAGATGAGTTTTATGGCATGAAGAACAATTCAGGTGGTTTAGGGTAGTTTCTTCTGCTTATTAAAGAGTGAGTATGTACATGCTTCCCAAAGAAAAGGTCAGAAATGTATGTTCTAGTGAAAATACTAGGCATCTTCAATGTAAGGACCCTCCACAAATAGTTCTGTAACTGACTTTCTGCACCAGAATTCAAAAGTCTGTCAGCAGCTTGCTTGGGGATGGACTTCCTTAGAAATTTACTAAAGTAACTGTTACAAATAATAGTCACCTATCTGATGCTTCTCTTTCAAAGTTCCTTTTTTCTGATAACCGCAACTTTATCTTGAATCACCTATTTAGTACATTTCCAAACATAGACATATATAATATACAAAATATAGACTTTAAGAGGCAAGTCATATACTGGGAATTAGAAGTGCATGAGACTCTTCTTTGTCTCTGGGTTCAACAGATGTGGATTTTTGCAGTCTCTACTGTTAAAATACCATTCTTTGAAGCAGTATGGCCACATTCAGATGCCTATGGAGGATAGCCCTTACTCCCTACCAGTTTTTCAGCCATATCTGGGGATTATTTAGGAAAATGCATAGGAAATTTGGCCTGTGACAAAACAGGACCAATGACTGGGCTAACAATTCATGTGTGGACGAGCAGTTTACAGTGGGCCCAGAGCATTTTTTAGCCATTGTTACTAATGCAGTGACATGAAGATATCCTATAGAAATTGTGAATGTGTGACTTCTTTTACAGAACAGTGACTACAAAAAAGAGGAGAATCAACAAGAAGAAAAAACGAACTATCAGCATGTAAGGTAAATTCAGAGATTTAAAATAAATGTATTTTATATGACTTCTACAAAGATAAAATCACAACTGAAATATCAAGCGCGAACTCTTGTTCTCATAACATCTAGGGCTTTTCTTCCAAGATGATTTATTTAAAAATTTGTATATTTTTATTCCATTTAATTATTTTTCTACACCAGGGTAATATTAGACATTTTGCAGTCCTTGCAAACAACAGGTATGTTGATATAGGCACTTAGTTTAGGAAATAGAAATGCTGTGCTCTACCACCTGAAATTCACTATGCAGTTGTGGACAAACGTATGATTCGTGACAAGCTATGTAGGACCCTCTTAAACTGTTTATTTCAGTATGAATATCTCTACTTAGCTGCTCCCCTGGATGATATTTAAAGTACTACTGTTGTTGTAAAAGAGAAAGGTCAAGGCTGTCCTAATTAGGAAGAGTAAAATTTCAGAGTAATATTTCCAAATTTTCTTATTAGCAAATGGAAAATCTCTTTTAGAAGTTTTCTATACGTTCTAGTTCTCTTTGCATTCTTTAATGCTTTAGCCTTGTGAAATTCCTATACGACTTTCTGAAGTATAACTCGCTGTTTATGTCATCAGTCACAGTTCTCATTCCTGAATGCTAGTTTAGCTTCCTAGCTCAATAGCAGACCGCTGTGCTGGTGTCTAGGGACACCGACAATGACAGTGAAGTCCCTACTGCTGTTGGCTAGGTATAATTACAGTTTCTTAAGAATGAGACAAATCACTTCTGTGTTAGTCAGTTTATCATTGTGGAACTGTATTCCTATAAAAAGAAAACAGAAATAAACCCTCTATGTTGGGATGCTTCCTAGCAGCAGCACTCAAGCAGCGCAGACTACAGAAGGTTGGATTTTGCAGCTGTTGCTGATGGGGTGTTGTGGGGTAGATGTTGGCTGTGCATAACTGGTAAAAAGGAGTTAGCTATTTCTGAATGGCAAGGAAAGCATTATAGCATACAGGAATGTCCTTAAATCCCAGTTCAGTGTCAAGTAAATTTTTATTGTTGCCTTTTCATGTTCAGTAGTCCAACCACTAGTATATATGAACACTCACTTAGTTCTTAAGAACTCAGAACGTTCCCTTCTTGAAGTCTGATACTCAGCTTCTGAAATAATCAAACAAATTGCTACAGAGCAGAGGTGGTTGCTGATTTTCTCCTCTTCTCTGGCCCTGATTGCATTGTCCTCATAAATAAAAACCCTCAATGAAACACCAGGTTTGAATGTCAGTCTGATTTACAACTTTAGAGCATATTACACCAGTCTGATCTTGATCTACAGTTGGCTGCAATTACTAATAAAACTCAAAGATGTGTAGGTTTCATATTTTTTTCTCTTTAATTTTTCTTTTTATTGATGCAATTATAGGCGTTACTCTTGAACAAGTTTTTTTGCAATTCTTGGCTGATTAATCACTTGCTTTTTCATTATTGTTTTATATCATAAACAGATCTATAAAAGTATTTGTAGAAATATTTTTTTTGAAAGTTTCATTTTTTCATTTTCAGGAATAAACAGCAATTTTTTCTAAAAGCAAACAAACAAAATAAAACCAGTGCTTTCTTCCGAGTTAGCAAATGAAATTGTCATTCTTTTTTCAATAGGACTGCAAAAGATAAAGGAAAAAACAGTGAAAAAGAGAGAAGGGACACAAGCCAAGAGGTAAAACTATTTGGTTTTGGATCTTAGAATGTTGTGATTTTTTTGCGATTAATGACAATTACAATACGTATTTCAATACGATGCTATTCTAAGATAAAATAATGTTTATGTATATTGATTAATCTTCAGATATTTATTACTCTGTTTTTTTGGATATAGCATTAGAAAATAGATTTATTCTGTATAAATTTGTCAAGCATTAAAAGTAGCCATCTATTCAACTTTATTTCAGTATCTTCTACTCCTGGAAAAGTTAAGGCATATGTAATATAAATCACACATTCCTATATTGTATCATTTATTTCTATAAACGGCTGACATAGGCAAATAAAATGTAGTGTATGCCAAATAAAATGCAATTAGCAATGTAATTTGTATATGTTACTTAAAACAGTTGCTATAAGAGAGAGGAAAGTATTTTTATAAATGGACAGTTTTTAAAAATAATTAGTTAACGTAGGTTTTCAGTGAGTATAGAATACAAGCTGTATAGATTTGGGTTAATTTGGAGCAGACTGTGCAGATACAACCTAACATTATCAAAAAAAAAACCAACAACTTTAAAATATTTTATGATACTTTGAACTGTTTGTAACAATCCTCAAGAATCCAAATTCTCTTTTGGAATGTTGTAGGATTGTGGTCCTGATCAGAGAAAATATGATAGTACCAACTGAAGACACGTTTTTCTTTATTCTTATGGCTATGGACAGACATTTATCTTTCATACATCCTTCAGCCATATACTTTTCAAAAAAGATTCTATTAAAACCTGACTATTTTCGTGCCATGAATACATCTGTTTCAAGGCTGACCTAAGACCTCTGTTATCTGTTATTCTTTCCTTCTAATTTCCAATACTATTATTATAATATAAAATATTATATACT
>CM021732.1:10425121-10455658 GCA_011075105.1 Heteronetta atricapilla
ATACTATAATATAATAGTATAATACTATTATACTATTATTATTGCTTTAGGGCTAGCATTAGTTCAAATACTTTTTTAGGGTTTTCTTACCCTAATGAGTTTGTAGGAAGCAAGTTTGTTCTTTCTCTTACTTAATTTTGCTGACCTTTACAAACCAAATTCTTCATTCCTTTCATCATCCTAGCAGCTCTTTATTTCAGTTTGCATTGATTTTTCTTGAATATGGGTGGCCAGACTTGAACTCTGTCTTTTCATCAGTGCTTTGCATAATACTTTACGTGACATAAATACTTACATGTTCCTAAAAGAAGCCTTCCGATGTATTCTTTGACTTAATTGGTATGGCTCGGCTCTTATCCCTGTGGTGACTAATACATTCAAACTGTTCTCTTCCTCTATTGCTTCCAACAGCTGAGGTCCAGATTCAGCTCACCTTTAGGCATGAGTTGTCTGGTGAGAACCTAAATTTCCCTAAATTGCCTCTGTAATTTGTGGGGAAAAATAAGCAGTTTGGATTTCTTTTCCGTTAACTTCTCTTTGTTCATTGACAATGGGAGGCAAACTAGGAGGATGAGATGCTTACTTAGGAACTAACTCAAAAGGAATAATTGTTAAATTCTATGCGTTTGCACTTTGTTCTGTTTAATTTTATCATATATTTTTTTACTCCAAATGCCAGAGTCATTCAGGTAGTCCAGCTTGTCTTCCTCATTTTGCTTTGTGTTGACAATATATTCTCCACAGGCCTTGTAAAGTAGGAACCTTTAGTAGGGTCCCTATATACCCCTTATTTGGGTATAGAGATGTTTTATTGTAATCCCCTAAAAAAGTTCAACAGCATTATTTTGCTGTTACACCATCATGAAAGCTACTGTATACTACTGAATTTAGAGGCAACACATCAGTTTTTATGTCTTTTCTGATAAAATTACAGGTGGGGAAATCAGTTGTTCCTCCCAGTGTAGAGCTGAGTTCTTTGTCATCTTAAATGATTATTTTACATCAGTAATAATCACTAATACACCTTTCTTCATATTTCTAAACTGAATTTGTTGCATATCTTTGTGAAAATGTAGAAATACCTGAATAGAACAACTATTAGTCTATCTTTATGCTAAGATTTAGCAGATTAAAAAAGTAATTCTTGGTAAGATTATATAACAGTTTCATTTATTACTTTTGTTTAGGAAATTAAAGGTACACACATCTCTAATTCAGACACAGGATTTGATAACTTTTCAGAAAATTATGAAGATGATTTTGAAGTAAGTAAAATCATACAACTGTCCTTTTTGAAATAATTCTCAGGTATCGAAATAATGGTTAATTTATTAATAGAAATGAAAACTGCAGGTTGTTACATGGTTTTTACTTATACTTTCTGGGTAACAGTGACCTTAGCTTGTCTAAATAATATGTAAATGCACTGTTATGTTGAAGCTCTCTGCTATATACTTAGATTTCATTGAAGGTTGGGAACTAACTTTCTCTTTCATTGAAGTCTTCATACAATTCTTTTTCTACCTTCCTGGATTTCAATTATTTAAATAGCTTACTGTGAAAAATGCTGAATATTTTAAATAATGGCATCAAATTATCAATTTAATGAGAGAGAAAAGGACTCATTACTTTTCATTGAAAAAAATCCTTGGAAAAGGTATTGATGCATGGCAATCCCTTCACTAATTTGTTTAATTGGATTCCCATTTTTAGCTCTCTTTTGTTTAATTTAAAATTAAGGTAGAAGGGTTTGCTGAGTGGGCTTTCATTGCTAGCTGAACCAACAACATTGTCATCTTTGTTCAGCCAAGGTAGAATTCATCTCCACTTCGGTTATGTGTGATGTCTGCCACTGAGACATTAATTACATTCCCTTTGCATTCAGTGGAGAGAAGAAAGCACTTTTAAGGCTTCTTTATATCATTTGTTAGATGATTACTTTAGCATGAGACATATTGTCTTAGCTGTGCTCCAAAGAATTATTAACGCGTGTGTCTAAGCATGCACACAAACAGGTAGAATGGAAGTTACATAAATTTGAGGGTGCCATTGAAGAACAGCTTGAATTTAAACTACCAAATAAACAACTTTATATGTCTATGAATCATTTATGCTGCTGAACACCATCATGTTCTTTCTTTAAAGAACACATAACTCACCTGAACCTACAGTTCCTACTTTAGGATATTAAAAAAAAGTCTATTTTGGGCACTGAAGGACAACACTGGGGGATTTTCTTCTCCCAGTTAAAATTGCCATGCAATCAACACGTCATTGTTTTTATATCAAATGGTTATTTTTAAGTGCCTTTCAGTCAGAGGATTTGTAGCCATCTGTATGATACTTTTGTTTTACTGCTAGTGCATTTCATAACTTGTTAAAAAGATCCTGAAAAATACAATATCTGCAATCCATGTTTATTACTACTATTAATTCTAAAGGATTATGAAGATGATTTTGATGATGATGATGAAGGCAAAAGTGGTGAAGAAGGAGATGCAAAAGAAAAACTAGGAGAGATTCCTTTTTCCAAAACATCAGAAATTGAAGAAATTCAAAGAGCAATTATTGCAGAAAATGATAGAATTTCTAATTCACTGCCAAAGAAAATCAAAAATGAAAAAGAGGAACCAATCATGGGTATGTGACTAGGCACCAGTCTTTTTTTTTATTAAATGTATGAGTAACACATACAACTTATGAGTAAACATGCCACTTCTTCTGGAAGTCTGCTTAAAGGCAGAAATCTGGTCCTTTGGATGAGTCACTTGGGTTTGTGGGTAAGTGCTGTAACTTTTCACATTGCTAAAGAATGATTCAGAGGCATTACTAATCGTTTAAAATGTGAAGTATAAAAATTTACAGACTAACATTCCATGTCTTATTTTGGTTAAAAGGAGAATGAGAGAGTTTAGATTTTGAAAACTGGAGGAGTGCAGTTTGGGTCTTCTGGTGATGTTAATAGGCCTTCTTTAAAGCAAGGTTGAAGCCACTACTCTGGCTGTGATAATGAGAAAAATGCATCTACTACTTAAATGTGTAGTTCTATGTCCCTTTTAGGATGCAGGGTTTTTCTCTGAAAAGTAACTGTGGAATTGCAGTTTTACATTCAGTTGACCTGATACCTCTGAGTGCCCAATCTGTTTGTTTAATGAATTGCATCTGTTGTTCCCCTTTGCACTCTCTGCTCATGTGAATCAGTACAGAATCATTGTGCAAAAGAATCTTAGACAGGTTTGTACTCCAGTTATCATACAGTAAAGCAGAACTAACAGTCATGGAAGAAGATAGTATGGAGTTTCTCTAGGTCTTTATAGCATTAATACATATTCAGTTAAGTTGTCATTGCAAGTCAGAACCACTATATTGCAATATGGATTTCTTCTTGCAGATTTATGCTGTTCTCATTATTTTTCTAAACAGTATGGAATCAGTAACAGAGTTGAAACTGTAGATCTAATAAACAGTATGGAATTCTAATAAATAATATATTAGAATATATAGAGAGAATATAAATTTTGAGCTATAGCACTTACTGTTCTATTGCAAATTACACAACAATCTTTTTTGACAAAATTTTGATTTGTTTTAGTGAAAATGTTTATTGATCATCCTAGAAATAATTTTTTGAAGGTTAAGAGCATTTTAAAATACTACCTAATAAAAGCAATCTTCCTCTAATGTAGTGAAACATCATCAATCCTGGCTGGAAGTTAGATATTAAGGTCAATTGGCTACCACCTAGCCAGTACAGTAAGTAAAATCAAGACGACATCATACTGGACTTCCTCTATTACTTGTTGCTTTTAAAACAACAGTTTTCAATGTTTTACTTATTCATCCAAGGGCATCACTTATGTTTCTGTTAATGAGGTCCTCTGGTAGCTGTAGAGATGACTTCATATTTAGAGGTGTAGGATGCACCTGGTGTAGCATGTGTGAATTTGATACGATTTTTCAATTGGACATACCCTGCATACAGGGTAATGACAGAAGAAAGGAAGAGTCACTTTCTGTATCAGTCTTCTAAAAATGAAAATTACAATGGTCAGTCATCCTAATGGACTGGTAAAGGACCATAATAAGGGAAAAAGACTGTCCCATCACTAAAGTTAAAAAGCGTACTGTACTGATAGTGTGCTAGAGGTTGTGTAATGTGCAAAGTAAATTTTTTGGTAGCTTTGTGGTAATAAATCTGTTGCTTTTTGTACTTGCTGCTTTACATTTCAGTGCAGTGTAAAGTGTGAATTATAACACTAACAACATTTTATAATATCACAGAAGGGCAATATCCTCCTGCCAGAAACGCGTTTTGTGGAATATTCATGGATTTCGAAAAGGCAAATCAGCGACAAAGTAGCAGAAGTGTGGCTAGTAAGCAGAAGTAAGTGTGTTTCAAATAATCCACATAAAATGTCACCTCAATATGTGAGATGTCATTTTTTTCATATTTGAAATATATGAAGTTTCCAAACATGGGGGTTTTAGAGTCAAAATATAATTTTGCAAGTAATTAGTTAAGTAGGCTTTGGTATATGTCATTTTACAATGGAAATTTATCTGTGTATCAGTTTGTGTAGCATTTTATTACAGAATGAGTTGCCAGCATTGTATTATATTTCTCTGTATGTTTCATCAGTCATTTAATTAGATACTGACTTGCAGTACTAAAGAGCAAGCCTTTTAGCTGTTCTCAGGACTCTGCAGAACTATAATTTTTGAAATATTCAAGATGCTATATGGTACATACTGTTGCCAAAATAGCATATTCCCTTTTAGGGATAACACCAGTTGGTGTAAAAACATGTTATTACTGATTTAAAATCGATCTAGATTGGAGACTTCTAAGACACATCTGTTTTAAAGAAACAAAATGATGCTTGTTTCTTTTGGAACTTGCCAGGAATTCCTGATTTATTCGAAGCTCTGTATGTCTCTCTGATTTTCAGTTAAATCAATTGGATGCATGAAACCAAGAACATTCATTTATATTGTTAATACTAGATTCCATTGCTTTGTGGCTGCTCATCAGTGGCTTTCACATACGGGAAATGTTATTGTCTAGGGCAACTCATCTTGCTTAAATTTATATGTCCAGATATTATACGAATTCATTGCCTAGCCCTTCTCTTTACATAGTGGAGAAATATTAGGAAATCAGGAAGACCTCTCTCTGAAGAATTGCCTTTTGAAATGTTTGTCACCCTCTCCTGATTATAGAGGGAATATGGGCAAGCAGTTCAGATAAATAACTTCAGACAACTGAAGTTTAATAGAGTGAATCTACCCATCATGGTCTGATTCAAACGCTTTTCACACAAATGTATACAGCACCACTGTGTAGAACATATATAGATAACTATGTATATAACTTTCTGTACATGCTAACAACATAGCTTATGAAGATAACTAGCATTTTCATGGAAAAAGGAAGGGTTTCTGGAGTTTAATGCTGTGCTAATGCATTGCTACATATTAATAGACTGAAAAGATCCTATAAATGAGCTTGTACTCTGTACTTGCATAATTATATGGCTAATTCCTTTAATGTATGAATTTGTCTGAATGTGTCATTAAGATTTGTAACTAGGAAGCAACTTGCATGCATCTGAATTATTTCTCAGCAATCTGTTCCCACAATGGTTGTGAAAAAGTAGTATATGAATTGTATGAATGGTGTGAAGAAGAAGTAAAAATAATAACATGGATAAGAAAATGTAATAGATACAGTTTAGTAGCAAAAAGGAGATGGGAAAATTTCCTGTATGCATACAGAGAAATCCCCCCTAAACCACTGAAGGAGCAATTCCAGTTTGCGTTGCTCTAGTCTATTTCCTTTTTAAAGGCTTGTCTCACTGAGAAGAAATTGCAATTAAAATATGCATCCGAATGACTGTTTAGATATGTAATTGGTACAGACCCGTAATTGTGATTGGATTGTATTTATCCTAAGTGTATTTAAAAAATCTGAAAGTGAAAAAAAGACAGAGAAGACAAGAAAAATTTCCTCATTGCCAAGAGATCTGTACTATGGCAAGAGCATGAGATTAACTAGTAAACAGACATCTGTATGTAATTCAGTGAGTTAACTCTTGAAATAATATTTTCAACAGTTTTATGACATTAAAATGGGTAGTTTATTGTGTAAATTGTGACAGAGATTGATTGTTTTTTCATTATCCACACATCCATACAAGTGGAACAATAGGATTTCAGATAGATCAATGGATTTTTAAATAGGCAGTACTGTACAAAATCAAGTTGTTTTTCCTGTGGAATAAAACATACTTGGTCTTAACTATTTTTGTGTTTCTTTCTTGTAATGCTTTCTAAAGAAAACGGATTGCAGAACTTCTCCCACTAATTGATCTGGACTTCTCAGTTACCTTTTCATTATTGGATTTGCCTCCTGTAAATGAGTATGACATGTATATTAGAAATTATGGTAAAATGAACACTAAACAGGTGAGTAACATACATAGTAATATTTAAATTTAAATAGAAGTTGTGTATTTTTTCAGTAGGGCTAGTACTCTTGTGCAAAATGTGGTTAAGTATGCATGCACAGAATGGTTACACTGTCTGTGTCAGTGTGTTTAGGTCTGAATTTGCAAATAGAAGAGGTCAAGCACATCAATTTTAAAATGAATATTTAAATGCTGTTCAATTATGTGTTGTCATTGTTCACCATGTTACCTATATCATTTTATTTTTACCTATATCACTTTGTCTTTATACTTTAGGCATATGTTCAGTGTAATGAGGACAATCTTGAGAGAGACGTTCAGACTGAGGAAGTTGAGACATTGGAGAAGTGGACACAGCATCCAGGAGAAAGTGCCCTTGTATCTGGAGGTAAAGAATGTTTTAATCTTAGTCAATTTTGGATGCATGCACATAAACTTTCTCTTTTGAATCCTCCTAATGTCAGAATTTGTATCGTGGCAGGCTGTGTTGTAGCAACTTGCAGTTGGCACTCTGAATCCCCTGATGGAGAGGGTGGGGAATAAGTGGCAGAAATAGTTTCTTCCTCCTGGATCGCTGTTTCTATTGGCAGTGGGTATGATTCCCCAACAGAATTTGTTATTCAGTACTGTAATTGCTGAAGAGAGGTTGATTCCTGCCGCTCTCCTCTTGTTTAAAAATTACATTGTTCTCATGGTTTTCTTAATTAATTCCATTTTGAATCAAGCTTCAAGTTTGTTTTTTGTTGTTGTGTTTTTTTCATAGGTCCCATAAAAAGCCAGGAGATGTCAGCCAATGCAGCTCTAACACCAAAAATTGATTCACAAAGATTAGCGAATTTCCTGCGGTCTGCTGGCCAGGTACACTTAGGTACTTTATATCTTTTGTGAGTTGTGTGCAAGTATACTATACCATGTGGTACATCACTCACAGTACTTGTTATGACTAATTTAAATAAATTACTTAAATAATACTCATTATCAGTGAGATTCATCTCTCTTCAAAGGCATGGAACCAGAGCTATGCAACTTTTACATCTGTGTTAAGCTGTATTTGCAAAAGTATAAAACTAATAAGAAAGTTGATAAAGGTTTATTAAATTCATCCACATACTTTTGAAAGCTAGAAATAGCAAAGCTGAAAGATAAGACGACCCTTTTACTTCTGTAAATATAATTATGTTTGAAAGGTGATTGCTGTTTTGCTAGAGGAAGATCAAGTTGCAACACAGCCCACATGGAAACTAAGATCTCGACAAACCAGTCTGTCTATTAGTGATAGCTGTTTCCAGTTAAATACTAACCAGCCATTCCTCCATGGTAAGGGAACTTTATTATACACCTTTTAGTATATAGTGTGAACTCTTCCTTAAACTAAGTACCACGTTCTTTATCATAACTGAATTGCAAACAGCACATATCAGGATATAGATGATGTAAAGCTCACTTTTGTTGTAATTATTCTAATCTTGCTGTAATTCGGTGCAGAATGGTTTCAAATGGGTTACATCAGAGCATCCTAGCTGCAGTGGAACCAGAAGTATAGCCAGTGATTAGCAGGATATCAGAGTGTCCTGCATATGTTTTCTTGCCCCAGTTGCTGAAGATCCATCCCACAAAGTATTATTTCACCCAGGTTTCTCAGGCTGAAAGTAGGGCCAAAGTTACAGATAAAGCAAATTCAGAGGAAGAATATAGCCTGATATATTTGAACTGCAGTTGTATCTTCCCCATATAAACAGTGACAGTTCAGATGAAAAGAGAAATGAAAAATATCTGTAATTGTGTGTGGAAGACCTATTACAAATCAAAAACATACATATCCTAACATGAACATGTGAGATGAACCAGAAACCTGGCCTGTGCTGTTTCCTGTTGGAGACTTAGCTTAATTTTCTGTCTATATACTAATATCAGATCAGACTTTATTGGCTTGCTTATGCCCAGAATAATCATACTATTAACTTCCTGAATCTATGCCTTTTTGCTTTCTTCTTTACTTCTAATTTTGTTGGATTCATTTTCCAGTCCCTTCTTTTTTCTTGTATAGCTTCAAAAGCAATCTAGTATTAACAGAAACATTCTCATAACTATGTCTTAGGTTCTTTGGTTGTTGCTATAGCAGCTAATTATGGTTTTTCATCTGCAATGAATTTACTTTTTTATTTGTTTCTTTGTTTTCTTGATTTTTTTTTCAATGGTTTAGACCGGAAAATATGCTGCCTACATGTGTCTAACGTTCAGAGGCAGGCACTACTTTCTGTTCATGGATTACCTGAAAAAGCAGGTGTTTCTTTACTGAAAAGAAAGAGCATCATATGTGTTTGGAATGTCTGGCAGCCGTCCAGCCCTCAGAAAGTTTTAATATGTGACTCAGAGGTATGTTTTAAAAGCATTGTATAGTCACCCATTGAGTAAATGACTTTATTATGTGTGTGTGTATGTATATATATATATATAGATGGATATGTATTTGTCTTGCTGCAAGATACATCATCTTCTAAAAACACATCTGAGCCTAGTGCATAGAGTGCTAACCTCATTCCACTTTGTGCTCTAACACCAGAATTTAGAGAAAGTTTTCTTTTGTTGCTGTTGTTTTAATGTTGACTCCCTTTCATGGATCAGATGTTGTCAGGACTTTTTGCTACTCTTTTAAGTAAATCGTCCTTCTGCAGCAAACACCTGTAATCATTTTTTTTTTTTCTGGTTTTGCATGCCTAAGAAGAACATATTTCAAGCTTATCATATTTTAGTCTTTTTCGTAATATCAATGATGTATATTCTTCCTACTCAACAGGTGTTATGTTGCTGCTTTAGTCCCAGTAAAACAACATTAGTTTTTGCTGGAACAATAGATGGTTCGTTGTTGGTGTGGGATCTTCGAGAAGACTCAAGAATGCACCCTCATATGACATTTGGTGAAACTGACTGGACATTTAGAGTTCCAACTTTTTCCACTGGTTAGTATAATTCTGATATTGAATGTATTCTGATTAGTCACCCTGTGGGCGGTAAAACAATTCCACTACAAATTCTACTAACACCAATTCTCAGTAGTCTAGTTCAGGCAGTTCAGAGATGATATTAAGTCTAGTAAAAAATACTAATCAATAATAGCTGTAAAGAAATGTAAGCCAGTTAAAATGTGCATCAAGCAATGAGAATAGGGAGGTGAACCAGATATAGCACTAAGGAGTATTGTAATGTTAAAATGGACTTCTCATCTACTACCTCATCTGAAAGCACTAGATTAACCAATTTTCATCATTATCTGCCTTAATATGTTTCTTTTTTTATCTACATTTAAACATACATATTAATTTCGATTAAAAAAAAATCAAAGTAATGTAAGACTGTAAAGCACACAGTTTTTTTGAACACCACTTAAAGGTCACAATCTGTGCAAATTGTCACCTTAATGTTGATGTTTCTTCATATGAGATATGTAAAGCATATACATGCATAACTTCTGTTAAAATCAGTTCAATGCTACTCCATAGGATCTAGAAAGCTATTCATCTCATCCTAATGTAGATATCTGTGTATGGTTAACTGGATAGATTGTACAGATTAGATTTAGTTCACTTACAGATCTTCTACAGCTCATTTTTATGTAGATACCTTTATCTCAGTCTTTGCTTTGAATCTCACCCTTATGAATTTCTGAAAATTACCCATGTAACTTTATCACTTCTGAATTCTCTGTAGATATTCTAAATGTTGAATCAGGTTTATGCTTGTTTATTGGCAATAAATTTATTATTATTATTATAATTTTTGGGAATCACATCATTGCAAACAAGTAGCGTATAAAAGCTGAGTGTCAGAGGTAATTGATGTAATGGACTAAGTTGAATTAGAATAATAGAATCATAGAATATCCTGAGTTGGAAGGGACCCTTAAGGATCATCAAGTCCAACTCTTGACACCGCACAGGTCTACCCAAAAGTTCAGACCATGTGACTAAGTGCACAGTCCAATCTCTTCTTAAACTCAGTCAGGCTCGGTGCAGTGACCACTTCCCTGGGGAGCCTGTTCCAGTGTGCAACCACTCTCTCTGTGAAGAACCCCCTCCTGATGTCAAGCCTAAACTTCCCCTGCCTCAGCTTAACCCCGTTCCCGCGGGTCCTGTCGCTGGTGTTAAATGAGAAAAGGTCTCCTGCCTCTCGACACCCCCTTACGAGGAAGTTGTAGACTGCGATGAGGTCTCCCCTCAGCCTCCTCTTCTCCAGGCTGAACAGGCCCAGTGACCTCATCCGTTCTTCGTACGTCTTCCCCTCCAGGCCTTTCACCATCTTCGTAGCCCTCCTCTGGACACTCTCCAACAGTTTCATGTCCTTTTTATACTGTGGTGCCCAGAACTGCACACAGTACTCGAGGTGAGGCCGCACCAGCGCAGAGTAGAGCGGGACAATCACCTCCCTTGACCTACTAGCAATGCCGTGCTTGATGCACCCCAGGACACGGTTGGCCCTCCTGGCTGCCAGGGCACACTGCTGGCTCATATTCAACTTGCTGTCTACCACGACCCCCAGATCCCTCTCTTCTAGGCTGCTCTCCAGCGTCTCGTCGCCCAGTCTGTACGTGCAGCCAGGGTTTCCCCGACCCAGGTGCAGGACCAGGCACTTGCTCTTATTGAACTTCATGCGGTTGGTGATCGCCCAGCTCTCCAACCTATCCAGATCCCTCTGTAAGGCCTTTCCACCCTCATCCGAGTCCACAACTCCTCCAAGTTTGGTGTCATCAGCAAACTTGCTCAAAATACCTTCTATTCCTACATCCAGATCGTTTATAAAAATATTGAAAAGTACCGGCCCTAAAATGGAGCCTTGAGGGACTCCACTGGTGACCGCCCGCCAGCCTGACGCAGCCCCATTCACCATAACCCTTTGGGCCCTGCCCGTTAGCCAATTGCTCACCCATTGGATGATGTTTTTATTTAGCTGTATGGTGGACATTTTGTCCAGTAGGATCCTATGGGAAACCGTGTCAAAAGCCTTGCTGAAGTCCAAAAAAATCACATCAGCTGGTTTCCCTTGGTCCACCATACGGGTGATCTTATCATAAAAGGAAATCAGGTTAGTTAGGCAGGACCTACCCTTCACAAACCCATGCTGGCTGGGACCAATGACTGCTTTGTCCCCAAGGTGCGCCTCAATAAGTTTGAGAACCATCTTCTCCATGATTTTACCAGGCACTGACGTGAGACTGACAGGCCTGTAATTGCTAGGGTCTTCTTTCTGACCCTTTTTGAAAATCGGCACAACATTTGCCAGCTTCCAGTCTACCGGGACCTCTCCAGACTCCCAGGATAGTTGAAAAATAATTGAGAGAGGTTCCGCGATGACGTCCGCCAGCTCTTTCAGCACCCGGGGATGAATCCCATCCGGACCCATGGACTTGGAGGGATCCAGGTGGAGTAGCAAATCCCGCACACGTTCAGGGTCAGTTGGGAGTTTGTCATCCCCACCGTCCCGGTCCTCCAGCTCAGGGCACCCTGGGTCCCGAAGCCCGTCATCGGCATTGAAGACAGAGGCAAAGAAGGCATTAAGCGTCTCTGCTTTGCCTATGTCATTGTCTGTGAGGAGACCTTCCCTATCAAGGAGCGGCCCTATGTATTCTTTAATTCTCCTTTTTCCATTCACATATCTAAAAAAACCCTTTTTATTATCTCTCACAGACACAGCCAGCTTCAACTCTAGGTGTGCTTTAGCCACACGAATTTTCTTCCTACAAACACGAACAGCATCCCTGTATTCTTTCCATGTCACCTGGCCCTCCTTCCAGTAGCGAAACACTCTCTGTTTCCACCTATCTCCATTAGAATGTCCCTGGTCAGCCACGCCGGCCTCCTGCCCTGCTTGCCTGACTTGCGATATTTAGGAACTGCCTGATCTTGTGCTTCTAGGAGGCATTGCTTAAAGAATGACCAGCACTGGTGGACATCGAGGCCTTCAAGAGCAGTTTCCCAGGGGACCTTGCTGACTAGTTCCCTGAGCAGCCTGAAGTCCGCTTTCCCCGTATCTAGGGATGAGGTTTTGGTGGCACTTTTCCTTCTGTCACCGTAAATTTTGAACTCAACCACTTCTTGGTCGCTATGACCGAGGCGGCCACCAATCACCACATCTCCCACCAGACCCTCTCTGTTTTCTAGCAACAGGTCTAGGAGGGCACCTTTCCTAGTTGGCTCCGTTAGCACCTGCACCAAGAAGTTATCATCTAGGTGCTTCATGAACCTCCTGGACTTGCTCGTGTCAGCCGTGTGGCACTCCCAGTTAACGTCTGGCAAGTTGAAGTCCCCCATAAGGACAAAGGTAGTTAATCTCGAGGCCTCTCTTAGTTCTGTAAAGAATAATTTATCGGCGCTATCGTCCCGGCCAGGCGGTCTGTAATAGACTCCCACAATGACATCCCCTTTATTCGTTCGTCCTTTGATCCTTACCCAGAGGCTCTCAACTTTGCCATTGCCGACCTGAAGTTCCACACAGTCCAGCCCCTGCTTCACATACATTGCCACCCCACCACCTCGCTTACCCTGCCTGTCCCTCCTGAAGAGCCTGTAACCATCTATCGCAACACCCCAGTCACAGGACTCATCCCACCAGGTTTCGCTTATGCCGATGATGTCGTAGTTGCGGGACTGGGCCAGGACTTCTAGCTCATCCATTTTATTCCTCATACTGCGTGCGTTCGTGTAGAAGCATTTCAGGTGTGTCTCCTTACACTCAGCACCTTGTGGATCTGACCAAAGGACCTCACTGGCACACAGCCCCTCTGATTCTAGCGTACCATCCCTTAGGTCTTCACCGGCGTGCCTGGTTTTAGCCCCTTCCCCCTTCGACTCTAGTTTAAAGCCCTATCTATCAGCCCTGCCAACTCCTGACCAAAGATCCTTACCCCTCTCCGAGAGAGGCGGATCCCATCCGGTGCCATCAGGCCCGGTGTAGCATAGACCTTCCCATGATCAAAGAACCCAAAGTTCTGCCAGTCACACCAGTCTCGAAGCCACAAGTTTATGTGAACAGCACACCTTTCTGCTTCGATCCCCCCTATCGGAAGGACAATTCTGACTTCTGTAGTCAGAAGTCCATTACTTTTAGCCTTTAGTTGAAGGGATTCTGGAGCCCAGTAGCTCTCTGCTATTAATCTCATGTTGGAGCAAAACCTTGAGATACACTTTTCTGACTTTTCATATGAGTAAAATCTCTAACATTGGTGCCCATTGAAAATCATGGCATTAGGAAATTCAAGGTTCCTAACATAGCACCACAGGAAGAAAAAATAATGTGATAGTCATTTGTTCCATTATTTAGATACAACTTAAGTTAGAGTTACATATTGGGAAGCCAGAAGAAAGTTTATTTTTCAAAAGGTTTGTGGGTTACCTTTCATCCATTGACATTTTCTTGTTGTTGTATTTCTCTTTTTCTACACCTCTGGTCCCTTAGTCTATGATCTAAAAGCTTTTCTAAACTTTTTCTTTATAATCCATAGGTGACAAATTCAAAAGCTACAGAACTTTATTTACAGCATGTGACTGACATACTAGTAGATCCAATCCTAAATACTTAACTCTGTATTGAATTTGTGTATGAGATCCTCAGAGTTTATGAATCTGCTGGAAATAAATGGGTCTTTATGCTTATTATCATTGCTTTTCAGTGCAAATTTAAATAGAGGATCAAGTCATTAATCTAACTGAAGTTTTCAGTATCTATGTAGTTGTATGTTGAGAGACTGGGAATGAGGTGTATGTTCCAGCAGATTGACCCTTGATTCATCTCAATCTCATTTGTAAATTGGTGCCATTTTACTTGTGCCCTAGAATGAAGAATAACACACAACACTAAAGGTGTTTTTTCTCTTTTTTCTTTTTTTTTTTTTTTAATATAATTTTATTATTGCAAAATGAGACCCTTTATTTAATTTTCCTTTTCTTTGGTGCATGGGACATAAGAACACACATGGGACACAAGGATACAAAACCATGTACACACACAAAACTTTTGTTCACAAGCATATTTAATTGCAATAGCCATGTTAAATATTAGCTGGTTGTTGATGGACATTAAATTTCTTTTAGTAGAGTGAAGACATTTGGTCTTGTGTTGCACAGTGGGCTAGTTGTCATATGCATGTTTACAATTTCATGTAGTTGCTTAAATGAGCAAGCAGATTTTAATGCTGTATTCTTAGGAAAAGTTATGCCTTTAGTCTTAAATGAGATTAACTTCAGTGTGCAAATCCAGAAATCAGGAGTATCTGACAAAGAATACATATTGAAATAGCTCTGAATACACATTTATTTTAAAATGTTATTAAAAGGTAAATGCATACTTTTTCATGGTAAACTGTTTCAGGATAACTACTGTCTGTTAAATAACACTTTATAAAAGCAATTTTCCTTCAGTTTTGTCTTTCCTTTTTATTAAGCAGTAATTTATTTTTTCCTCTGTTACTGGTGGAGCATGAAATTAACATAGCTGTCTTCATGCTAGCTCTGAAATGGCAAATTTTAATGAAATGCATTGTACAGTGGCATAAATGATGCAGCAGGAATTTGGAAAATGAAACAGAAGGTAAAACATTGATTTGTCTAGTAGTAGTTTGTTAATTTGGGAAAGAGTTTGCAATATGTACTTGAGACTTTTACAAACAAACTCATGAAGTTCATTACTTGCACATCTTTGTAATCATCATTCTCCTATAAGCTAGTAAGTGAGTAGGTTTTTGTTGTTGTTTTTGATGAAAATTGTATATATACTTTTAATTATTCTTAATTACAGATGGTGTTCTAAACTCAGTAAACCACACCTCTCCTATAGTAGCAGTGGAACCTGTCTCAACCTCTCTCTGCACTGATCAGAAATATGGGCTCTCAAGCTTCTCTTATCAGGGGGGTATGTAAACTGCTGTGGAAAGGATCAGTACATCTCAATCTTTAGGTATCCAGTAAAACAAATATACCATAGCCAAATTCCAGTTTATAACTGTGTTCTGGCTTCTAAGTTCTCTGTAGTATCAATTACAAATAACATGCACATTTACTTGCTGTTCTAATTTTTATGGAATGTTCATTCAGTGCAGTTTCACATCCGATGAGTGTCCTTGTTTGTTAAAATGTGTCTTGAGATATTTTGTTCTTCCATGATAAAACAAGTTACCACCAAAAAACTGCCTTTAGAAAGCTGCTAGTCCTCCTGTAATGTCCAGAAATCCCTACCTATATCAGTGCAGCAATTTGTGTGTATCTGACAGCACTGAAAATGTCTGACTGACATTGATGGGTCTTCCTGTGCCTTTTGCCTAAATTTTCTTATGACCAACCTTTGCAAAGAAACTTTAATACTCATGCCTCCAAATTCTTAGGCAGTGTGCTAGAGGAAAGCTCATTAATGCCATTACAAATTTTCATTTTGAAAACCATAATTGTCCAAAGAAATGTTCTACACATTCCAGGTTTTACTAGATTTCATCTATTGCATTTTAAGTTCTGTTCCAAAGTCCATGCAAAATCTAGACACTTTAAAAAATGTGGACAGAGATCATCTGCCTTTCCTGTAGGTGAAATTGAACACATCAGTTTCTTGCTTTTTTCTTATTTGGTAGAATTAGGGTGCTTTATGTAGCTAAGAGGAACACAAAATTTTAGAGAACATATTAATCTAGAATATGTTTTAAATCCTTTGATATCATTCAGGATGAAGGTTAGTGTATGAATATGAGTTGTTACTGTTCCTTCCATAGAAATGTCAAGCCCTCCATTTCAGATAGCTTCAATGGATGAAAATGGAATCCTCAATATGTGGGTAAGTAATACATGTATGAAAAGAGAGCGTGTTAAATGTTGGAATAATAAAATACCTCTTGAAATACAGCAAAACTAATCTTGGATTTCTGATGAGAATTTCCTCCCTGAAAAGTACAGCAAAACTAGCCGTTCTATTGGAGAATTCCAATTCTCCACAAAATCTTTGACCTGTCTCCCTAGTGCCAGGATGTTATCTTTAGGCAAAACTGCTAACAGGTGCATGAATTCATGAAAATATGCAAACAGTAATTCAACTTCACAGGAATATGTTCAGGTAATTCTAAAAATTGAATAATGGACCATGGTCCTCTTTCACCCATCTACTTTATTTTATTTGAATCACAGTGGTTTCAGAGACTGTACTGAATGTATGTGAGCAGTCATATTCATAATTGTAATAAATATTATTTATTATAAGAGTCAAAATGTGGAAATCTGTGGATAAGATAACCCTGCCTAAAATATGACAGGCAGGTAAGCACCAGGTCCATTGCTCTTAAATACTGTCCAGCTCTTCTTTCTATAAGATGTTTTCAGTCTTATGTTTTTCTGCTGAAGCTTTGGCCCAGGTACCCCTGAACCTGTTGTTCACATATGAATTATCTTGCTTCATATGAATTATCTAGCTACGTGAATAATAAGGGGATAAAAGTATTTCCCTTCTGTAGCACTAGTTAAGTCTCTTAAAGCTCTAAGTAACTTCTGTAGCAGTGGGTTTGAGCCAAACAGACTTTCCATTGGAGTTCATGGAAAGGTGGTGAAAAACACAGGAAATGTGTTACAATTCCTTACTTGGGGGATTTAGGCTGTTTATTTGTTTGTTTGTTTGTTTGTTTTTGGTTGCCAATCAAACCAACGTGAAGCCAGTGAGCAATTAAGTATAGGAGGTGGCTTCCCATTTTCTGCCAGTAGGGAATTTCCAGCAGGCACACGAAACTATTTTTAGCGTTGCAGACATTGACAAAAGATAGTAAATCTACCTGTAATAATCGTAATGTTAGACTTAACTCTAAAGGAATGTTTAGATGGGCACGTCCTACGTTATTACAGGTAGTTAAAAAACTTTAAAGTCTGGTAAATACTTATTTTTTATTAATGTTGAATATTGACTTTTCAGGTACTTGTAGAATTGAAGAAAGTTGATTTGTCTGGTTCGCAAACTGATTTAGGTAAGTACTGTATAGTAGAGTACTGTATGGGTTTTGAGATGATGAAGTTCCTAACGAGGAGGAAGAATCAGTGGTAACATCAAACGGTTTAGAAGAAGGAAAAATTGTTGAGAAAAAGACCCATCCTGATTGGGACACATATCTTCTATTTTGGGTTGTAAGTTAGGTATCATGAGCCTTATCTTCACTGCAATCTGAATCTCATCTGCTAATTCTGCAGTGGCAATTACTACCACAGGCAACCACATTTCTTAGAACGTCAAAACAGACACCTGTGTCCTCAACAACTTTTTTTTTTTTTTTCCCAAGGAGTACAAGGAATACAATGTCATTCTTGGTACGCCTGTTCTTTTTTTTTTCAGTTTTAACCAAACTTATAATTTTTTGTTGTTGCCTTCATCTCCATTTTGATAATTATCCTGGAAAGTCTCTTCCGATTAAGGTACTTAATTCAGTGTGAGAGAAAAGTTTCTGTAAAAATGGTAAGAAGCAAGTCCACTCAGTCCTCCTTGAGTCATCTGAATAACTTTTGTTCTTTTTTGTTCTTGGAACAAACTTAGACTTACCTAGCTGGAAAAGGCTGTCAGTAAAATCCTGATCCATTTTTGAATGCAAATATAAACAATGAAGCAATGCTAACAAACAAGAATTACTGATCAGTTTCATAGTTTATAATCTCCTGTGCCTTGTCCCTCTATGTTGAGTTGCCAAATCTGGATGTGTATGTCTGTGGAGAGGTGTATTTTAAAGCTAGGCTGTGGTAATGTGTTGGACACAACTTTGCTTCTGCCAGCACTTGTTTACTTTTCATCTGCAAAAAGTTCTTGGGTTTGAATAATTACACTTCGGTTTGAATCATTACACTATTCTCTACTAGCAAGTAGTATGGAATACCTTAATGGAAGCATTACTACCATTTCTTATTACCATAGTTCATGGTTAAGGATCCAAGTGACATAAATGTGCATTTTCACCATTGATAGAGTGAGGTTTTGTATAGTGATATTGAATGATCTTATGTGCATACTGTAGAACTGAAACACATAATTGAGATCACATATTTCACTTTCTATCCTCTTCCTTTGATTTCTGTCAAAGATTTCAGCTCTTCAGATTTGAATTCTGACATAAAGAGTTCAAATGATTTAAGATTCTTATTTATCAAAAGCTATTTCTGCAAGAAACAATTTTACTATGAAGTACCCTTACATTTATTAGTTTAGGTTTTAATTTGCTGATAGCACTTCCTTAATGCAAAGTTCTTTAATTAGCTTAAATGATTATTTTATATAATTTTAGGTTTAATTCCTGGAGGGAAAGTGAAGTTAGTACATAGTTCTACTATGGAATTGAATAGCAGGTAAGAAAACAAGCCTTTGGGCTTGTGTATCTCATAAAGCTAATTGTTATTTTACACATGTGATACACGTGTATCTTATAAAGCAATTTTTTTCTATACTTTGTTAAATTATTGTTATCTGATCTATTTAACAATATTTTCATATATATATATATTTAAAGCACACATTTCCTAGAGCTATTCATAAAAATCTTAGATCAAGAGTTTCTGTAATGTACTTGCATATCTTTAGGAGAAAATTCCTGTACATTTTTGTTTTCTTTTACCTTTATGTTTTTCATAGCCTTTTCCCAAAAGATGTGCGCCTGAGAACACCCCAGACACTGACTATTAAATTTCTGTCTTCTGATCCTAATCATTTCATTGTTGGAACAAACATTGTGAGTAATATGCTACAATTCATCTCATTATTTTTTTTTCGAATGCTGTCCCATTACTTTTTTTTTTTTTACCAGAAGACTATATGTAAAATTTGTAATTTGAAAATATTACTACAGCAATATTACTACTTTTATTAGCTGTAAAGGACCTTTTAAAGTAGCTGCTCTGTGCAATATTTAAGATGTAACTTTTGAATTATGAACTTCTAATATGGATAATTTTGTTTTTGTTTTAATTCTTTTTCCTTGTGTTGTTTGTAGGGTCTGATAGGCCATGGTACAAGACATGATTTAAAAGTTCTTCCAAAGTTATTCAGACCCCAGGAGAGTGGAATAAGATCGATATGTGTCAATGCAATTGATTTCTTCCCTTTTGGAAAGTCACTTTTTTTGGTATGGAAACACTTTAATTGAATACAAGTTTCATTTTTAATTACCTAAATTTTCCAATTTGATGGAGGGAAATTTTCCAATTTGATGTATTTAATTAGATGTGATCGTTGCTTTACCTCACTAGTTCTAACCAGAAATGAAGGATAACAAACTTATTATGTCCTGATGTGACTTTGGATATGTGAAAGATGGAGGATCTGGCTCACAGAAACAAATGTCAGGCTTGCTGAAGCCATTAACTTTGTAACTTACTCTGATTTACTGAAATTCAGCATTGCTAGCAGGTCTTCTGCTGTGAGTGAAACTTCAGCTGTTTCTCACTGTTATCATGTATCTCTTAGTGATCATTGGAGACAAGATATCTGTGAAAGAAATATCTATGGAGTAGCTGTGGGTGCTCCATGCCATACTTTCCTCTCCACTTCATGGCTTTGCAGCTAGCCTGCTGACAAGCTCTTGGGATATGCCTGGCAGCACATGCATCCTACATGTGGACAGTTACCTTCAAATCTGGCCTCTGCAGTTCAAATTGACACACAATATTTTAATTGTTTGCCTTTTCAAAGTTTATTCAATGTAAATTGGCTCTGGTAGGATTTTCTAAATACCTAGACCTGCATATACTTGTACTTGATCCTCTCTTAAATAATGTATTATGTCTAAATATGCTATGGTTTACATTGGGATTGCCTAAGGTATAAAATGAATCTGTTTGGCTACTGTGTATGTATTTTGTGTCATCATGTGCAGAGTCAGAACTTTCATTTACCACTGTGGAAGTTTTCCCTTTTTTCCAAATGCATTTATTTAGTATGATACTGACTTCTACAAGTTAGTATTTACAAAATCCTCTTGAATGTAAATACAATTTGCAGAGTCATCTTTAAAAGTCATTGTAATTTGAAAACCCTAGAAAGTCTTCCTTACATGGAGATGGCCCAGGGTAGTATGAAAAAGTTCTTTTATGTTTTCATGAAATAGTTTCTTTTGTACCTACCTAGATCACAGCAAACTTGCAAACGTTAAATACTAGGTAAGACAAAAGGTTACAACAAAATGCCTGGAAGCAGGGATATCTGCCTGTCTTTGGATTCAGCTGTTCATTATGAATCAGTTTAATATCATCATACTGTTAAGTACAGTCTGTCCTACTGAAAGCTGTTCTTGATTTTACAGATTACATGTGTTAATTAAGTAGCCTTCTCAATTAGCCTCTAAGCTCTGATCTCACCCCAGGCCAAACTACTATCGTGTTGTGCTGATCATAGTATTAGTGAAGTTGATGGTTGGAGATATTTTTTTTTAAAGGGGAATCTGGGGCTTCATCCCCAAATCAGTGGATTAAATTACTCTGTATACTCAATGGTATACAGTAAAATGTGGTAGAAATGTATCACTTAAGTCAGATAACTAATTTTATTTATATACCTGGTATTTTCAAGAATTGATTCGTGGTTTCTATCCTGCTTAGTTTGTTTTCCTCCCAGGACATATTTTGTTTTTGCCTATGATACAGGTTGGCTGTTCAGATGGAAGCATTAGATTACACCAAATGACATCAGAGTATCCTCTCATGCAGTGGAATGACAGCACAAATGGCCAGCCAATTATTGCCCTGCAGTGGGCTTTAACAAGACCCGCAGTGTTTTTTGTCCTGGATGCATCATCTAATATTTACATTTGGGATCTCCTGGAAAATGATTTGTTGCCTGTGGCAAAGCAAAGTATTCCATCAGAGAAGTAAGTATATTACATTACTGTATTTTTAACAAAGTATTAATAATATTATCATCTACATTTTGGTTAGCATTTGGGGTGAGGATTTTTTTGCTTAACATAAAATCTTAATTAGAATTTGCTTTTCTAACTGTATTTTATAAACTGCTTGAAAGAGACACCACAGCAAGTGTAATTTCAGATTATATTTATGTATTATTTTATATAATCCGACAAGAAATACTGTTAGTATAAATCATATTCTGAAATGATGTTATCAGCGGGATGGATGCGGACAACTTGCTGTTTATATGTAGAGAAAAATTTTGTTCCCACTAAACTCTCTGGACTGCTTAAGCTCAAAGATAACTTTTCGGAATCAGGATCAACCCCATAAATATGCAAGATATGTTGGAGAATATTTTAAAATGCCTATATTACCATATGTTTACCAATATAAATAAATATATTGTGTTTATTGTCACAAAGTAATCAACATTTTTGGCTAGCATATATTCACCAGGACTAATACCAGGGCAGTCACACAATGCTGTTCCTGTAGTGAGTGTAGAAAACTGGGTATCCTGTAGATTGATTCAGAATTGGAGTTTAGTTTAACCTTTCTGAATTGAGGAATTTCCTTTCTCCCTGCTGAGTGCCCTGCTGGGAATGTCTGTCTTCCCTGGGCTTAAGTTAGTCTTGGAGACTATCCTAACTAAAAATTTTCCTTGTAGTTTTGCAAGATACAGCAAAGTGCTGCTAGTTTTGGGAGAAAGTAATACATTTTTTAAGTTGTTCTATTGTACAGTTTAGGAAATACCATAAAAAGTATCCAGTTCATTTTTACAACCTTGAAATAACTTCAAGTCATGATTAGAAAATGATGAAGGGATCTGTGAGCAGGGGCAGAGCTTCCTCTTATTAAAACATTAAATGGTTGTGACTGGTTCAAAGCTAAATGCTGGGACTTGAAAGGGAGAAGTATTACACTATGATGATAAGCAGAAAAGAAAGAATCAGTTAACGATAAGTAACTTGCTAAAAACACATTTGAAAAGATCAATTTTCATTCATTTTGTTTCAACCTACCTCCCCTCCTCCCTTCTTTTGATTTCAGAGTTGTAACTATGGCTCTACTTGGAGAACCAGAAAAAACAAATGGATTGTTAGGAATTGTGCTGGCCAAGGACTCTGGACAGATAGATGTTCAATGTGTAAAGAAGAAGTGGGCGTTACCTCAGCCTGAGGAATCTGAAAAACTAAATTTGATTTTGTTGCAGTCATTTTAGAAGCAGGACATCTGTGTGAATTTATTATTGCAAAATATTTTTATGATTTTTTTTACCGTAATTAAAAGATTTGTAGTATAGTTGTTTATTTGTATATAACTTGTATAAATTTTAAAGAAAATGGGTACGTTGTTTCAGATGAAAAGATATATTTTATTTTAAAAAATGACAGAACCAAATTTTGCTTATAGTGCTCAAAAAGATGATGAACTTTATTTCCTTACTGAAAGAATTCTAAATATGTTTATTTTCAAAAAATATTGAAAATATATTCCTATAAATTACACTACTGTTTTTCATTATTCTACTCAGAAGTAAATAATAGCCAACTTTTGTCTGGTGAGCATAAAACTGTGCTCCTGTGTAAGCAACATGAATGTATTGCAACTTGTATCTCTGGGCCTTTACAACACCAATGCTTGGTAAAGATTTCTTATATCTACCTTGAAACACCATGCAAACAAATTTCCATTTCACAATACATTACTTCTGATTTCGTCCTTGGAGCATTGCTAAAGGGATACCTGAAAGCTCAAGTTGTTCTGATATACACAGTTTGGATCAAACACTGGAAAGAATCAGCTTGTGACACTTACTGAAATTCTAAATCCTTTGTGATTTCTGATGTAAAACAGAAAACACCTGTTTAATGCTGTAAATCATTTCAAAGCTCTTGTAGTGAGGCAGAGGATAGTTGTCTCTAACTTTATTCTAAATTTTGAACATTATTGGTAAAATTTGGAACAAAATTAACCACAGAAAATACCTTTAACTTTTGTAGCCTAACAACTTCCAATTTAAAGATCATGAAGGAAAACATGCTCAACCAGAGCAGAAGTTTGGGGGGAAAAAAGACAATTGGAAAAAGTCGTTCTAATGCATTCAGAATTTAGTGTATGTATATTTAAGCTATGTACTTTCTACTTCTAAAGTAGATTTAAATCATTCGTAAATTTCAATTAATTCATAACAAAGTGTTTTCTATCTGAACCGTTACTTAAAGTGAGCAGACTCAGAGTGGCCACATGATGGTGCCAAGTCACTGCAGTAAAGGGAGAGTGCTTTATATAAACAGAGTACATCACTTGGGGAATTAACTTGTGTTCTTTTGCACATTCCCCTCTCAAAAGCTGCAGCCACAGTCCAGAAGGCCGGATGAAGTACTGCTTCATCAACCCCTAAAATATGTTGGAGCATATTTTTAAATGCCTGTATATAGTATGTTTATATTGCTTCCTTTCAAATATCTTATTGAAGCAAGTAACCTCAACAGTTGCGGTGTGTCATGTTCTCAGTATTATGTTCTCAGTTTTAGGTTAGGTGCTTCCAGGTGGACAGCTCTGTCTTCTTCACGTCTGCAGTATATGTGTGGATCGAGGCACTAGAATAACTTTAGTAATTCAGGTAGAGGACAAATGGCAGGTACTTTTTGTAGTAAGGTAGTGGAGCATGACTACTAGGATCCATAGAAAAAAAAAAAAAAAAAAGAAAAAACAAAAGACCACAAATCTCTCTCCCTCTCTCTCACACTCACATGCATGGAACCACCACCCTTTTCCCACCCCACCCAATTTAAGCTCAAAATAAAGTGTTGAAATTATACCGGTCTTCTGAGAGAAATTGTTACTTGTCATCATTTCATCACTTCCAGTGCTTACCATCCTGAATGTTCATACTGAGGAGTCTTCTGTGCATGGAAAATGTAAACAACGGGTTGTTTTTTTGTCTATCTTGTGCTGTATGCAGTCAACCTCTCCCTCTTCTCTGGTATGCTAAAAGAAAAAATGAAAGAACAGTGATTACCTTCATACAAAAGTACCTGTCACTACCTCTGAATGGTTCATAGGTATGCTTGAATTCAAAGATCAAATTCAACATATTTTAGTCCAGTTATGTTTGTACTGCCTGGAGACTTGAGTGCAAGTCAGTTCCTACAATGAGCCAATGTTTCTTGCCTAAAAGACCAGGTTTCTCCCTTAAACTTCAAATTGAAGTAATAATATGACTGTATCTTGTGCTGGCAATGGCTATCTTGAGAGCATGAGAAAAAATGTATGGAAGTTGCTGCTTTTTTGCTCATTTTCCCACTGGGTAAATGCAGACCATGAGAGTGGCACTGTGTGTAACCTAGCAATGGGGCTTATTGATATAAGCATTTTTGACCATGAATATGTTCAGAAAAGTAGGAAGTACTGGTATGCTGTAGTACAAAGAAAGCATTCCATGTGTAAGCACTTATGATTTTTTTCAAACAAAAAAGTACTTAATTTTCCATTGCCTACTTTGAATGATTGTGAAATTAATATTGTTAACACAAGGTATTGGATTTTTCTCATGTTTCAGAAGCAAGTAAAACAGTGATTAATTAAAAATGAAAAGCTGTATATGAAAGAAAACACATCCATTGTTGATTCCAAAGTGTTTTCACATTTACAGCATTTTTCCTGGCAGCTCTGGATCTATATGCACACATTCTACTGAATGATCCAAGCACAAATCCAGGCTGATCAGAAAATGGATTGACAGCAGCCCTGAGGAGAAGGCCCTGGGGGCGGTGGTTGATGAGAAGCTCAACATGAGCTGGCAATGTGTGCCTGCAGCCCAGAAAGCCAACCGTGTCCTGGGCTGCACCAAAAGCAGCATGGCCAGCAGGACAAGATTCTCCCCCTCTGCTCTGCTCTTGTGAGACCCCACTTGCAGCCCTGAGTTCAGCTTGGGCACCCAGGACTGGTTGGAGTGGGTCCAGAGGTGGCCACCACGATGATCTAGTGTCTGGAGCACCTGTGCTATGGAGTCAGCTGGGGTTGTTCAGCCTGGAGAGGAGAAGGCCCCAAGGAGACCTCTCAGCGGCCTGCCAGGGCCTAAAGGGGGCTGCAGGAGAGCTGGGGAGGGACTCTTGGTCAGGGGGTGAAGTGGATAGGACAAGGGGGAATGGCTTTAAACTAAAAGGGAGAAGATTTAGATTAGAAATTAGGAGGAAATTCTTCCCTCAGAGGGCAATGAGGCCCTGGCCCCGGCTGCCCAGAGGAGCTGTGGCTGCCCCATCCCTGGCAGTGCCCAAGGCCAGGCTGGATGGGGCTGGGGGCAGCCTGGGCTGGTGGGAGGGGTCCCTGCCCATGGCACGGGGTGGGATTTAGATGCTCTTTACGGTCCCTTCCAACCCAAACCATTGTGTGATTCTATGATCTTAATTTAGGAGGTAAAAACCAGTACTGTGAAACATTTAAAATAGTCTCAATAATGTATATATCACCTTTGGGCAATTTTGGAATACGTGTTTTTTTTTTTTTTTTTACAGCATTAAGTGTGGTTAAAATTAACTGACCCATATAATAAAAACTTATATATAAAAGCAGAATCACTATCCACCCAACTTTTATAAAATATCATATCTTGATCTTAAGCCAGCAAATCCTGGCATCAAAGGCTGAAAAATTTTAAATATGCAAGATGCCAGAAAGTTTTGGATAAACTTCTGCTTTTATTTTCCACTTTATGAACATGCTTTGAAAGCCTTTTCTATTTAGAACATAAATATTAATATTGTTTTCATTGGATTTTGTCATCTCACAGATGGGAAAATGAAGCTTTCAGTAGCTAAATAAGAAGTTAGCTGAGGAACAAAATTCCTGAATCAGATGGCTGATTTTTTACAACTGTTTAGAAATGCTTTTATTAATCTGTCAGCCTATATTTGCAGTAGAGCTTGGGAGACTAGAAATAGCATGGCTCTTCTTTTATACCAGAACACTTATTTTTAATTGCACTGAAGGTGACCATCCTACTAAATGCAATTTTGCTTTAATTAGTCGTGGCTGTCATTTAGCTGAGATGTGTTGAAAGTCACAGGAGCATTGCAGCTTCCATAGCAAAGGCAAAATATTCTAATAGCTAGAAAATTTTCAGCAGAACACAGATAAATCATAAAAAGTTATTCTTTTTAAAGACAGATATATTATTTTTATTTATTTATTTATTTTTCCTGAGGGAGATGGATCTATGTTTATTCTAGGTGTAGAAATGGCCTGGAATAAAGCAGACAAATCTGAAGTTTTACTGAATGACACAGGCTGTTGGAATAGGCCTATCTATAGGATTCACATAGTCAGGAAGTGACCAGAGTTTGGCCATCAGTAGCACGTGCAGTGGCATGCAAACAAGGGAAATTTACCAAGACACTGGGACAGGAAAATAGCTAATGAGCCATATTTTCATTGCTAACTTAATTTCCAATCAGCCTTTTCAGCTGTCTGTTTACAGACGAATGCTTCTTTGTCCGTGTGTTTCTGAGCCTCTTTAAAATCAGCTCCCCTTAAAAATCAGCTAGTTTCTCTTTCACTAGTGGTTCCTAAAGGTTTTGGAAAGTATATTGATAAAAAAATATATCATCCTAAATCCTGATGTTGTATTATTCAAACTGGTGTAGGAGGGCCTACATCTAGATATTACAACAGGTAAGTGGTGATTTAGGTGTTGCTCTGTGAAAACCGAGTAGCATGTGGAATTATTCATCCTCTTCTTTATTTAGTGCTACATGGAATGTCCCACTGGAGCTATTTAAATATGAGTCCTGTCCAACATTAGCTATTTTTCAAGTCAGCAAATGCATTTATGCAAATAGCACTTGACTATGGCTGGGGAGAGGAAGAGATGTCCCCTTCCTTACTTGTAGGGTTTCCCACAGCCTTTCCCTCCCCACAAATTCTGTGATTCATCCAGCCTTTCCTTCCTATGTTCTGCAGCCACTAGTAACACACCCATTGTACTGGTGATGGAAAGATGCCCATCAATCAGATAACCTGAGATCTTGGACTGTTGGAAGGCTTCTTAATAGCTGGGAATTTTTACTTCCAGAGTGGATAGTGCATTGGCAGCTGCAATGCAGCCTTCCTCTCTGACAAAGTGCAATAGTGAACCAGCCCATAATGAATTTATTTATTTATTCTTATATACCACATAGACTGAATTGAAGCCAGTAGTAATCAGTGGAAATGTTTCTATACATAGCTATGTTTCTTCTATAAAGACTGGAAAGTAATATGAAATAAATTTCCCCCGGCAGGTCTTTATTTTTCCTGTTTTCATATACATGTATTTATAGGCACTGAGGGCCCTCCTGCATTCCCAGACACACGCTCTTTCGTCTGTGTTTGCTCTCAGAAACTAGATTATTTTCTCCTGGACAGCCAACACTATTACAGTTGGATGCTGGTGACTGTGACACTTGAGAGACGTAAAAGCACTCAATCATTTTTCTGTAATTTAAAGGTGTTTTAGGTGGAAAAAAATTCTCTGAACAAGTGTTGAAGAAAACAGCTTGTAAATCCAGTAAAATGCTCAGAATGAATTGAGCTGCACAACAAGAAAAGAACTGGTGTCTGTGAGGTCAGTCTCTGCTAACAGTGATCAGACCTGGCCACCCCACCTTGCTGCTGAGGTGCCGCATCTGCACCCGGAGATTCTTCTCTGTCCCAGCTGCAAGGGGGTTATGGTAAACACTGAAAACTGTCACATGCCTATGTTATTAAGATATTTAATGTGTATGAGGCATGAGGAGGTCTAAAAGATCTGGATTTCATTTCCACCCCTCAGCATTTCCCATGTTCTGAGGAGCACTGGCCCCAGCCAGGGAGGGAAGAGGTTATCCGCAGCTGTTCCTGCCTGGCTGCCGTTCAGCACGACCTCGGTGCGCCCGAGCGTTTACAGCAAGATAAGGCCAGCTCCGAGTGTCCTGCTTTCCATCAAATCCACTTTTGGGACAACAAGGGAACATATGAAACACAGATGTAATTGTGCCTTCTTGTCCTATGTGGTGATGCTAATTCAAGCACTCCAGGGCCTGCGCTGTGTACACATTTTCCATTTGTTGCCAGAAACATATTTTCTTCTCAGAATATGGTTTATTGATCTCAGTGGCTTGGTGCAACATTGTTTTGAGTTAAACTGGCTTTAGACAGACATGACAGCATCGGGCCAGACGGAGAGAGGTATTCTTCAGTGTGATTCTTCAGTACCATCAAAGGGCTTCATTTGAGTGCAAAGAAATCTGAACTTTTGTCTTTGTATGGATTACTGACAGTGTCACATGCAGACTAATAAAAGCACCAACACTTGTACATGGTTAGAAAAATATATATGGGTCATAGATCTAGTTGAAACTTTTTGACATTGTGCCTTTAAACTGACTGAATCTGAGCTTAAAATAATTTATATCATATTTATAAATTAAAGAGGCCTAAGTGCTCTCTTTCCATTTTACACTGGTGCAACCCAATTGAAAACAGTGATGATATCCTAGTAAAAGCAGGAATAAAGTAATTTTGTAATAGTCCATACAACCCATTGACATTTATAGCATGATTATTTTTCACCTTTATCTGAACCCTTACTTCTATTGGATTCATTAGCTTTTGTAATATATTTGTTGCCTTTTTCTTCCCAGATGTCAAGTGGTTTTCGCTTTTCAGAGTCTGAAATATAACAGCCTCATTGGAAACTAATCCCATGCACAGGTCAGACAATCTGTTGCTGCTGACTAGCTGACGAGGTTTAATACAATGAATTAAGAGCAGTTAGAATATATTATTAGTTTTCTAATGCAGCATGGCTACAGTTTTCTTAAGAGGTCTTTCCTCATAGCCAGGAGTTCTGCCAGGAGCTCACCAGCTGATAATTTCATTGCCATTTCTCTTTTCTGTTGCCTGTCTTGCGACTAGGCAAAACCATTCAGCTCGTCCAAACCGCAGTTGTTGCACATCAGGGGTTTCATAACCAGCCTCAAACTCAAACTGCAGGGTTTTTTTGTTTGTTTTGTGTGTGTGTGTGTGTGTGTGTGTGTGTGTGTGTCAGAGAAAAAAGATGTAACACAGCAGCTGGTTAAACACATATTTTAAAACCTGCATTTTTAATTCAGTTGGGTCTTCTAGGAGACAGAAGAATGGAGGGCTGGGTAAAATGCCTCTGTTCAGAGACACAGAGAAGCTCCTCCAGAGGCTTAGAGAAAGGATAGTCCATAATCAGGTATTTGCTATTGTCTTTAAATAGCAAAGTCAAACAATGAACTCTTACATTGAGCTACTCAAAGACTTGAATTACCGTGACCCTGCTTGGTACTGCAGACTTCAAATGCTGTACCTTAAAGGCAAAGAATTAAGAGAAAAAGTTAATAAACTTTCTTCATCTAAAATCATCTTTGACAACCAGTCAGGAGTCAAGTTCTGTTGTGCTGTTGAAATAAGTGACCGGGAAAACACCCTGTCCCACAGAGTTTATGTGATTTAGGTGGAAGGGATTTTTGTTGATTGCTGCATTTATTTGCAAGGGTAACACGATACTCTCCAAGCCCATGCAGTTGAGCCAAAGGGCAGACTGATTAATTCCAGAGAAGTAGAGTAAAGAAAAAAAAATAGATGTGAAACCACCCTTCAAACCTTCACTGGGAAGATTAACGATTACTAAGGTTACTTTAGATATCCAACTATTTTTCACATTAGAGGACAGTGTCAAAGGGCCTCATTTAATTGATTGATTCATCCAAAATGATGGAATTTGCACTGAGTATAATGAAATTCCTTCGCTGGAATTGTTGGGGTTTGAGCCTAGAACCTAGATTACAGAAAGACTCTGCATTACTTTATATTTCCTGAGTTTCCTTGGGCTTTCAGTTTACCTGCTCAATACTTAGCATTTGGCTGTTCAGAGAGGTCATTTCATTAAACAAAGACACAGTTACTACCATCAGGACTGCATGGGGTCCCTGTTGCGCAAACAGAAATGAAAACCACCTACCAACAATTTCAAAGACTAGTAGTTTACATTTGTTAAAGCTCCAATTCACATTCTTTTCATATTTTACAAAGATAGGGATTGCACAATGTTCTACATTTCATCCCTGTCTTGAAAAGAAAGAAAAGAAAAGAAAAGAAAAGAAAAGAAAAGAAAAGAAAAGAAA
>CM021732.1:10455668-10570024 GCA_011075105.1 Heteronetta atricapilla
AGAAAAGAAAAGAAAAGAAAAGAAAAGAAAAGAAAAGAAAAGAAAAGGAGAAAAAAAAGAAAAGGAAAGAAAAGTCAACCAAACACTCCAGCTGTTTAGTGTCTTCATTGGTCCATGAAGTTTAAGGTCTTTTTAAAACCTATCCATATATGAAAGTTGCCATATTTAGACAACAGATCAGTCTCATCCCATCCACATGTGCCAATAGCAAGTGCTGAAGAAAGAAATACGGAATAGCTCAGGAAGTACACTATGATATTTTTCTTCCAAGTATGGTATGTCTTCCAAGCCTCTGGCAATCTGTGGCATAGGAATTTTCTGACTCAGATGGTAACAGATCACAGTGTTTAAGTGAAAGGAAGGCATTTTTTCCCATTAATTCATCTAATAGCTTTTTTAAAACTTTTTTTTTTTTTTTCCCTTATTTTGGCCTCCAAAAATTGTGGTAATATATTCCACCAAATAATTACACTGTATAAATAAATACCACTTTTTTAAGCCTACTGGCTGATCATTTCATTCATTGTGTCCTAGACCTTGTGTGATCTGAAATGGGAAACTAGCTGGCAGGTAAATAAAGAAAGGTTTGTTTCCCATACTGTCCCTGTGTATTAATGACTCTTCATAGAGAAACTGTTCCAAATCCTCATCATCCATTTTTATGTTGAGATGAGTTGTATTTAGAGCAGGATTTAGGCTCAAACGTTGGCTCACTTTCAACTTGCCCAGTAGTACAATGGTGCTTTCTGTGATAGTCACACCTGGGAATACCAACAATTTGCATCTGACCCTGCTGCAAGGACACTTGTTTAGATAAGGAAGACAGATGTGTGTAGAAATCAGCCTTAAGCAGAGCCTGCGAGTTTCGACACAGGCACAGTGTCGTTGTAGTCTATTTGACTCCAGGAAAGGTCAGTAAAGGAATATGTTGTTACCCTTTAAAATACAGAATCCATATTTTGGTGTAGAATAAGGCCAGTGATGGGGTAGGTCCAACAGGCTGTAGCTGACATCAAACAGTCCATGTTTGATCTCCCCCAGAGACATGAGGAAGGCAGTTTTCCTTTAGAACTGAAGATTTCCAAAGCAGAGAAGAAATGAAGGAGCGTTACAGGTGGGACAGGACAAGCTGAGGTTAGTAAAGGGGTTACCATCCTTACAGAGAACCTGAAAAAGAGCAAATGCCCAGTAATCCAGTGGAAACTATGGCCTTGCAAGTTACAGGATCCAAATCCGCCCAAACCTCTGGAAGAGACAAGCTCCAGGTTCTTGTGACTCCTGTCACTCCTTTGGCGTAGCTGTTGGTGTACCCGGTAAGCCTCATCTGTCAGGGGATGGGCTGTCTTTGAGCTGCTGGCTGCTTGACTGACTTTACACAGATTTGTCATTTTGACAACATTAAGTGTGTGCCCTTTTAGTGTTTCGGTTTTGAATGTCTCCAGAGAGATGTTCCATTTCAAAGTGCAAAAAATAAAAACAAACGGATATCCAAGCCTGAGCTAGTTACAGGAGGCTTGGTAGAGCCTGTGATGGGAATCAGTCCTCTGCATTATGCAGTGGAAAAGCTGGGATACTGTGGAAAGGAACAGATTATCTTTGACTTTATAGAAGACAGTAATTCAGTTTTTATTAATCATGCCTCAGCAGGCATCTTTTTCATGTAAATGATACTTATTTATTCCATAATATGACCATTTAAAAATCTTTTCATATGGAAATTACAACATCAGAGCAAGTAAAACTAATACTTTAGCAGCTGGCAACTGTTGGATTAAACTGGCACTTAGTTACTGGGAAATTGTTGGAAAAAAACACAGTTTATTGATTGGTATTGATCAGCATTGATCTTTGAAGGTGAAAATAATGAAGAACAGTGACATCATTTAATTCCTATGAGAGAACCAAAGACAAGATATAGTTGTCTTCTTTTTAAGACTCACTTTCAAATATTCTGCTGAAATATTGAAGTGAGAAAGGAATATGGGAAATACTGATCAATGGAAGTTTTAAATATAAATGGTAACTAAATAAAATGTTATATATATACACATACACACACTTCCCTGTATCTAAAACCTAGATAGCTTATATCTAAATTTAGGTAATTTGGAGATTAAATTTAGAGATCTAAAACGTCTATACCTTCACTCCACCTTTACGGTTATATATATTTCAAAGAGGGAGAAAAAATGTTCCTCTGTGATGTTTCATAGAGCTTTTTATGATATGATACAGTTGACATGCTTCAATTGTAATGAAGAGATACCGAAGGAAGATTAGTCTCTGTAAATCTCATAAATGCCTTCATCTATGTCAATGCAGATTTAGAATCCTCTCTCCCAAACCCATCATCAGTGTGACAGATTAGGATTCTCATTATAGCTATATTTTATCTCCAGCTCTCAAATGACAGATGCAAGGTACCAGATTCACAATAAAAAGTTAGTTGTGGAAAGCTGCAGAGCACAATTAGAGACAAAGTATGTAATCCTGCAGTGCAGCATGATTGGCACTGCCTCAGAAAGGACTGCACAGCTCTCCACTGCTCTGTCCTTCAGCTGTACCCTAGCTTGTGCTGAAACTGGTACCAAAACTCTATAAGCATATCTAGCAAATAGGTTCTTAATTGTGTTGAAAAGGCTGGCAGATGTCAGAGGAAAAATCTGCAGTGTCAGGCTTCTGAAGTTCTTGATATTGGAATTATTTGCAATATTTCTATAACTTGCATCTTTCAGCAACTGAGTGAGGATCTAGTGTGTGCTCTCCCTGAGGATCATTAATGTCTGATCTTCAAGAATGGATGTGTTAAATTTTGGTTAAAAGTGTCACGATCCAAGTGAAATGAAACAGCAAGGGAAGACTAGGAGGTACATATATTTCATAAAGAGCTTCCTTTTTGTGAGTGCATTTGAAATCTTTTTTACCTTACCTCCATCATGCCTCTGACAGACTGCATTAAAATACATGGATTCTGAGGGGTGTGAGAGGGGAAGGAAGTGGTGCTACTGTGTCCCAGGAGCAGAATAAAAAATGGACACAGATTTGGGGTGTTTGAATCAAAATCTCTCTGGAAGACACTTTAATTGGTGGCCTGGGGATTGCACCTTGGGGGTGCCAAGACTGAGCATCTCCATTCAGACAACCAGCAAAACTCTCCTGTGACAGCACTACCCCAAGTGCTGCTCCTTTCTTGGGGGGAAATCCCAGGCCGCTGGCTGAGGCTGCCTGTGATATAATGGCAACAGGTGCTGAGAAAGCAGATGAAGACCACAAAAATGTAATGGGGGTGTACCTACAGACGGTATCCTAAGGCGTCTGTTCTGCCTCTTTTCTCTTTCATCCCATAGTAAAGGTGAAGAGTGAAGACACCATCTGGCATGGGAGGAGGTGGCACCTACATAGACAAGTAGAGGAAAGGTGCTCGTGTTGCTGTAGAAGTGGATCAGGACTGTGGGGACTTTCTCCTTTTCCTCCTCAGGGGTTATTAATAAATACACCAAGGACCGTGGGGACCTGCCAGTGAAGGAGGAAAGGCATGAAGGTGGGGAGCTCACCCACATGCTGGTGACAGGAAGGCACAGCAAGGCAAGCCACTGCTGTACGGGGAAAGTATGTTTATGCTGCACGTTCCCTTCTCTCCCATCAGACATTTCTGCATCTTACCCACACGCTCTCAGCTGCCTGAACTGGAACCCACAGCTGGTTACCTGGTGAAGCTTTCCAAACTTCAGATTTGTTCCTCTGCAGAAGTGATGCCTCCCAACTGGATCCTATAGAAGAGAAATCAAAATGTACTAAAAAAATACAATTCTTACAGTTGAGTGACTTTTTATAATATCAGACTGAATGATCAAAGGACAGTCCTTCTACTTGAAATGCTGTTAAATACTTCAGCATTTTCTGATGCATCATCACACCATCTGCCATCATTTGCATTCATGAGAGAAGAGGGAAAAAGAAAAACCAAAAAGGGCCTAATAATCAGAGCAATAGGGCTTCAGAACAAAAAAAAAGTACAAGTTCAGATCCAGTGGCGGAATTCAGAAAGTACAGGGTGGCCCTGAATTGGCCCTGAAACATAATTATAATAGCTGGAACACTAAAAGATATCGGATCAAAAAAAAAAAAAAAAAAAAAAAAGCGCACACTAAACAACTAGAAATAGACACTGATCTTAGACTTAAAATGGGATTTTAAAAATATATTTTGTTTATGTGTCTCTCTGCTGTCATTCTGTCACTAGAAATCTGATTAGTCATCCAGCTGAAATGAATCATTGCAATGTTTTCCCTTGCTTAGTGAGAGTTAATGGCGACTCTAAAGGAGAAGCTCATGAATGCGGTGAACACTGTCATACTGGACAGATAAAGCTGAGTGAAACAACAATCCCCAAAGGATTAACAAGCCCCGGCAAGTATTTAGGAGTTCTTAGGACCAAGAAGGTTTGACAAGGAGTTTACTTATGGATATACAGCACTGCTACCATTGCCCTGAGCTCCAGGTAAGCCTTGAGCAATTACTTTGTGCCTTAACAACCCTGAGGGTTACCCTCTGATGTGAAGGCAGATGCAGTAATTTACTTGGGGCATACAAAAAAGGCTCTCTGCTCCTTGAACACTAGCTCTCCAAGACTTTTCCATAACCTCTTCCCTTTCCATTTAGGTACATACAAACTACCAATGCAATTTTCAAGTACATTAGTCCATGTTTGGTAAGTTATTTTTGGTTATCCCATCTACTGAAATTCATCCAGAATCCAATCTACTATGCCAGCAATGTAAGAAATGATGGGAATAGGGCTTAAGCATTGCATTTCTGCTCAGCTTGTATTTCAGAGTTTAAAGTTAAATTCTACTATATATATATATATATATATATATATATAAAATATATTTTTGTGTGCACATTCTAAAATTCCAAGATATCTGTAACTCCTTTAGAGACAATGGGTCTCTGTCTTCTTCCAAAATTAACTAATTTCACCCCTTCATCAGCTTAGCACTAGCTGACTGATACTCATGGTTGTTCCCATCACAAAAACATTAGTGACTGATTTAAAGCACTTCTGTATTTTGGCTTTAATGTCCTCAGTGATTATTTTGTCAGTCTGTCACATCCACTGTATTTGGGTCAATACCCAATTAACCAGGTTAGTGGGCAAACTGTCAGAAAGTTTGATGCTTGACTTAAGAGCGTGGCTCATAAAGCTCTGCTACTCTAGAAAAATTAACAGCTGAAATCACTTTAAAGTAATTTTCTGTTCCAAATTAAAGTGCATCTTTGCAGCATAATTGAGTAATTTAATTTACAGACATAGTCATTATTTATGGCTTATCATTCATATCTTATAAGTAGTTTGCTGCAAACTACATTTGTAACTTTGATAGGTACATTAACATACATAATTTAAATCAATAAATTCTTAAAACTTGAACACCCATAATGGCCTACTTAGCAATCACTGTGACACCTTTAAAATGTAGTCAAAAGTACCATGATTGTCACACAGGCTGTTTGCATTATAGCACATTTAAATATTAATTTGCAGTAGTAGCAATAGCATCACCTAACATTTTGTTTAAAAATATGTTTCTAATATAGAATAAAATTGTCAACAGGAAGGAAGGAAGGAAGGCAGGAAGGAAGGGAGGGTAAATATTTGATGCCAGTTACATAAATGATAGTCACATATATCCAAATGTGAAAAGCTGCCCTTACAGAGCTTTGGAGTCTATTAAAATGTGTCTTGACATATGCGTAGACTAAACAGACTGCAGTGGTTTTTCATGCATTAAAAAACATGGATTTACTAGCATTTGTTTTCCATTTGTCTTGTAAAGTTTTGAGCAACATTTGAATGAAAGTACTGATTATGTTTTCAACCCCTAACTCCCATGACTGCTCCAGCAGCATTGCAAGGGTCTGCTGAAATTTCATGCACTATATTTAATGCCTAAACAGCACAGAAACAGCTGCCTTAAAAACACTTTATACAGAACAGCACAGTCATCCCTGCTGATTGAATCAACATTTTCATGTTGACCACCCAGCTATGATACTGTGAAAATAATTAATTACATGTTTCAGAGCAACACTGCTATGCCACTGCAAGGATGTACACCAGTGGTGTAAATACTCATGTACATACAGAAAATAACTATAAAATACTTACAAATAAATGGAACATAAATATAAAATTCTAGCAGTCTCTCCTGCTCTAGTTCTGTATGAATGCTGGGATGAACCAAAGCGTGAGGCATACATCAGGATGTATGGATGGATGTTAGTGGCCTTGAAAAGCCAGGAGCTCAGGAAGGACCTGGGATCTGGGCAAGATTTGTCTCGATAGGCAGTGTGCAAGATGAGGGACACAGCAAAGAAGGCATTTAAGAAACCTCCTACACCATCACATAAACCTTGTTTGTCCTCTCTTTCTGCAGGCCGACTGGCTGTTCTCCTTCCCTCTCTGGAGCACCCACAGGACATTGCAATTTCACATATTTGTTTGTGCCAGCAGCATGGGAAACTATGCTTCCCATGGTTTGGGCTGGTATCCATCATGCTCTCAACTTGGCAGCAGTCTTCATTGTTCACACTCATAGTTTTACCATATTTTTTTCAGTTTCCTCCTACCATTCTCTCCCCCTGCCACCTCCTTGTGCCAGCACCTTGGCTACCACCACCTGGCCCATCAGGCTGGCCCAAAATCTCACAGGTGCCTTTCCACAGCATCCTCCAAACAGCCTCACAAGCAGGCTGTCTGAAACCCTCTAAAACAAGGGTGTTAGAGGGCTTCCTCTCCCATAAAGCAACAGTGACAATAATCTGTGCTGGCACTATTTTGGATCTTGTTTATTTCAATGCCTGTTTCTTTGGCCTCAATTAAAATATATATAAATAAATAAATATGTTGTCCAGAAAAAGCATTACTGAGAATCCAGATGATGCAATATTTTTGAGGTAAACAGTTGATGATGATATAAAAAGACAAATAAGGCAATCCTTCTCTTTGCTTGCATTTCTGATTTGCCAGTGACACACGGACAGTTTTGTGGGTTTTGTCCACCTAGATGTAAAGCTGGTGCTTTCAGCCTGCTGCCAAATTCCACAACAGAAAATGAGTATTTTTCAATACTCAACTCCAAAGATAACAAATCCATGTCTCACTGTGAATCACCATCAATTCCAGAATTTTCTAAATGTTAGAATGATGATGCCCAATGTTTTTTGCATGTGTTTTTTAGTTTTCTGCCATTTTCACATCCCCAAATACAGTATCTCATAGTCTTCTCAGCACTGATAATGTAATGCATGCTAGCCATGGACACATCAGCGATGTCTCAAGACAGCAGCCTTTAGTAGAGTGCAGTTGATTCTCACTTCTCCCTGAAATCAGGCCATAAAATACATTTTTATTTTTAAAGAGAGTCAGTTCCTAAGAAAATAAAATAAAATCCCTGGAAGAGACACTGTTTGTAAAGCCTTGAGGTCTCCAGCATTTTATTAGAGCTCAGTCTAAAAGTGTTGGCTACAAAGATTTATGCTGAGGGTGCTGAAAACAATCTTCAGAGAAGAATAATAGTGCCATAAATGACAGCGCTGTAACAGCCTGCCTGCTACGTTCACTGAGTAGTTAGAAAAGTAACAGCGATAAGAATTGTACTGTTCATCAAAGTGACACTTGTTTACCTGGACATAAGTGGTGACAAGAGAAGGACCAGTGATGGGGTGTGATCCTTGTGTAGTGTGCGGGTGGGGAAGGCAGGCAGGCTGGAGTGGAAATCGGGAGCTTTCTCGCTGTGTGAAGCACATGGGATGTTTCATCCCTATGAGTTTCAGCTGTGATGCTGATGAATTTACCAACAAATTAGGATCCAGAGATAGCACTAGTCCTTTGGTCAGGAGACAAAATATTTGGAGTCTGAGTCTCACCTACATCCCTCCTGGGGTTTGATATCACTCAAAGGTCTCTTTCAGGCACCCCGGCCATGCCTGCTTTGCCTGCAGGCTGCAGGGCCCGACTTTATTGGCCTGACTTCACAGGCCCTAGTGGCACTACATGAAGGCTGGCATGGACTGCTGGTGGGCCACACGAACGCTCCTGCTGTGCTCCTTTCAGCTCAAACAGATACAGTAAGCAGTAGGCACCTCATGTGAGAGACTGGATGTTGTCTGCTCAACCCCACAGCATCAGGAGATGCGTACATTACAGAGATGACAGATATCAGACCTAGGCACTTAATGGGATTAAGGAATAATTCTAGTGGCTGAGAGAACTGGGGTTGTTTAGTCTGCAGGAGTCTCAGGGGAGACCTTATTGGTCTCTGCAACTACCTGAAAGGAAAGTGTGAGGAGCTGGGGGTCAGCCTCTTCTCACAGGCAGCTAGTCATAGGACTAAAGGAAATGGCCTCAAGTTGCACCAGGGGAGTATTAGGTTGGAAACGAGGAGACATTTCTTCTCAGAAAGAGCTGTCAGGCATTGGAACAGGTTGTCCAAGGAAGTAGTGGAGTCACCGTCCCTGGGGGTGTTCAAGGAAAGGTTGGATGTGGCGCTTAGAGACAAGGTTTAGTGGGTGACATTGGTGGTAGGGGGATGGTTGGAGCAGGTAGATGATCTTGTATGTCTTTTCCAACCTTAATGATTCTATGATTCTATGAAAGAGTGCAGATATCCAAGTCCCAGCTCCTGTGAATTTGGCTCTGTTTGCATCATTCCCATTTGTTAAAATATTGGTAAGAGATCAAAAGCATTGAGATAGCTGTAAAAATATAATGAAGAGCCAGAATCCAATGGCTGTCAGTACTGCAGATCTTACAGACCTTTTCTCATTAAATCTGCATGGAAGGTACCCTCTGGTACTACACTGCCCTGTGGGGCATCCTCAGATTTTGGGCAGCACTAGATCTGCCTGTGTATCTTCGCTGCTGCAAAGGATGTGAGGCTTTCCAGGGTAATGCCCTTTCTGAGGAGGTAGAAATCATCTTGTATTAACTAGAACTGGTGAGGAGGAATTATGCAGGAAATTATTAAAATTACAGGAAAAATGCATTCATAGGTGGTAATATTCTTCAACAAATAATAAGATTCTAAAATATATTATATTCTGATAAGGTAAAAGTTACTGTTCTCTTTATAATGCACTGCTCCTCCAGCTAAGTAAATAGAACAAACTAAGCATCGCTTGCCTGCCATCCAGTATATAATAGCAAGGGGTCAGGACCTGCGAGGAGAATTTTAGTTGTTTCAAAAATATACAGATAGAAATGCTCTAGCTCTTCTATTTTTTATCATATTCTTTTAATAACAAGTCAGTCTCTTTATGGCTTTTTCTAAAAATAAATGTGTTCAGGCAAACAGTACCGGTTGTAAGCTGGAGGTCTGCCTGGCTCCCAGTCCGTGTGAGGTGTGAGTCCCAGATGAGGAGGCTGGACTGCTGCCAGGCTACTGCAAGTTGTGCCTGAGTGATGGTGACTGCCTCCAGCACTGGCTCTTTCCAGCAACAACAGCATTATTTACAGCTATGTGCACATTTCCAGATGGGTCTGGAGTGTGAAAAGCAGTAGCAGTTACACTTGCATTGACTGAAATAGTCCTTTTTAGCTTATGATCCTTGCAAAGCATCTGGTATCTCTGTTGGATTTGGCAGGGAAAGGGCTCATTTTGGGAGAGGGGGTCCAAGGTCCCTGGCCCCTGAGGGGAAGTGTGCTGAGGCTGCAGCTCATCTCTCTGCATGCAGGAAAAGACTATTCTCTTTTTTCCCCTTTTTAGCAAGGCTAAAATCAGCTCACAGCTTTCCAAAGTTTTGCAGAAGAGTGAAGTAAATTCATATCTACACAATAAAATTTAAAGCCTTGCTTTGCGTTATTAGTTCTATAAATCTCTCCCTTTTAAAAACAGTGCTACAGGGAAGACACACAGGATTAGACAGCTGGCTTCTAACTTCATCTGTCAGCAAAAAGCCTATTTTTTTTTTGGTAATATTAGAGTAGCATAACACAATTCCTTTGGTTTCTCTCACTTGCTCATAGGTGGAACTCTGCCACTTGGAGCCATTCCTCTCCCAGGTGGAACAAAGCACTGCAAATATGATCTTTACAGAAGACAAATCCTGATCCTATTAAATGGAGCAAGGAAGAAGGAGGTATCTTCAACACCTCTTTTAAGAGAGGAGGAACTGTCCCCTCACGTCTCTCCACTATGGAAACTCTCTCATTTTAGGATGGGTAAAATCAGAGTCCCCAATCCAGAGGCCAGGTTGCATTTGTGAAGCTCTAATAAATATGGACAATATTTTAATATCAAATTACATTTATTTCATTTTTCAATACCTTCATGGAAACCAAAAGGTCAGGGTAACACCAAGAATAATGAGGATGTGGCCCTAAATTGCCAGAATGCTATTTAACAACTTTGGACAGGCTGGAAAAGGGAGATAATAATCGTCTCAGTGAACATCAACATGGAGAGGAACTAAAGGTTGGAACTAGCATATGGTTGCTACACAGAGGTTAATGTACCTTCTACTCCACAAAGCTCCTAGTAAATATGAGTTATCCCAAATTCAGACCAATTTGGGTACAAGATTTCTGAGAGATGGATGAAAGGGAGTCTTTTTATTATTCTGCAAATGCAGCAAAGAGAGTGACTGTGTAAGTCACACTGGAAAGACTTCTGATATCCAAAAGTACAATTTGAAGTCAATTCCAAAGATTTTCATCTGCATCAGTGAGATCATGATTTATTCCTTTCTCTATCATGATCTCTATCATGATCTATTCCTTTCTCACTGGAACAGGCTCCCCAGGGAAGTGGTCACTGCTCTGAGCCTGTCTGAATTTAAGAAGAGATTGGACTGTGCACTTAGTCACATGGTCTGAACTTTTGGGTAGACCTGTGCGGTGTCAAGAGTTGGACTTGATGATCCTTAAGGGTCCCTTCCAACTCAGGATATTCTATGATTCTATGATTCTAAAACTTATGTGTAAGGGACAGAGAGTGGTGTCCCACAGAGACACGGCCTGCACTTGGTGATTGCTGATGGGGGAACATTTCTGGAGCTGATCAAGGGAAATGAAGTCACTTTTCCAGTGTGGTTGCTAAATTTTATCTAGCCTCACTTCTCACATACAAATCCTGGTCATCTGGCTTACTCATGTGTGCAGGTCAGAATTCAGGCCCATCAAAGCTCAGAGATGTTTTTTCCTTTGGGAAAATGGGGTTAAATGGAGTGAGTGCTTTGTAAGTTCAGCTGGCATGTACGTGATTTGCTGCCAGTGAACATGCCATTTGCTCATCTCTCTGGGGATGGTACTTGCTGACAGCCTGAAGTCATAAATGAAATGATTTTGCTCATGTCATCACCATCCCTCCTGGCCACACTTTTGCTGCACCTATCTATCACACAGCCCTGATATGCTGCCGAGAGCTGAAATTCTTCCCTCTGCAGAAAACAAGGTGTAGACCAGCCCACTCCTTCTCAGCTCTGTCTCTTTAACCACCCTGCAGGACAGGATGAAATGAAGCCTCCTTTTAAATGTTTTTTGACACTTTCTATTACAAACACAGTATGGTGCTCCTGCTCCTCACTGGTATCTGCACAACCTGCCCATCTTCTTTCTCCAGCCTACAGACTCTCAGGGACCAGGTAACTGGCACATGATGCTGTGTCAGAACAGAAATAGCCAAAATACACAAACAAAGATCATCATCCCATCAGCTGTCTTTGGAGACTAGCAATACTATAGGAGGAAGAAAAACTGAATGAGCTCAATTGAGGACGAAATCATTGTAGAGTCAGGGAGTGAAGTTAAGCTTCATTTGCTTTGTCTGTCAGTTCTGTGTACAGTTTGCACATAACAGATGCACATACGCATGCAGAAATCTATATATATTTACAATGATGTCCACTGTGCAAATGCCAAGTTGAACACAAATACCATTTCAGGTATTTTTGTTGTCGTTGTGGTTGGTAACAATTGATTACCATTACAATTTGAAGAATTACTAAATCCTGAATGTCTGCACATTAGTACCATCGGTGTCACCATTGGTGCTTGGCTAGGCTTGCTCCACTCTGCACTTCAGTCATATTTTTAAAGTACAGTGCATCAGTCTGCATAAACCTTTGTTTGGGTAGAGGGAAGGCACAATATGTTTTTCTCCAACTCCTTGTGAGCCCTCAAAGACAAGCTGCCTCTCTTGGCATGAATCCAGATAAAGGTTCACCAAATCCTTGGTAAACTTAAATTTAGTTGACTATAAGTGGATTTAAGCGCATGCTTGAAAACAAATCTGCGCTGCTGGACATGGCCAAATGGTTGCATGTTCTCCATTGTTCAAGAGCTCCTCTCCAGGATTTCTGCTAGATGGCTTTGGTTGTTCTCTCCCCTCAAGAAAGTGTATCTGCTTTTGTACATTGGTCACTGCTCATATCCATCCGACACGTAGAGCAGGAATTGCTGACAGCTCCAGCCTCTGGTTCCAGCTGCGTTTCCCCCCCTTGAGCTCTCTGGCCTGTGCCAGAGAGAAGCCTGAGCATGAGCCAGAAGATACTTTGCATGGACAGTAAGGAGACCACAGTCTTGGTGCAAAGCTGGCTCTTTCAGCATGACAGAACAGATCAGGGACAGCAAACCTGTATAATTTTGACCAATCTAAATTCTTCTGATAAGCTTCCTCTCATTGTACTACTGCTGGGAGCTGTGGTGGCAGTTTGTGTGGACTGTTCCCAGAAGAAAACATACTGCTCAGCTCTCACAGATGGGCAGTGCTCAGGGTTAAAAATACCATTTAAAAACTAAGCAGCTAACAGATGAAAAATAACCTAAGCATTTGTCTCGTTTCAAACAAGTACAACTAGTCATAAATACTGAGCATGTGGGCGTCCTCGCATCAGAGGAACTGTTCACATTACATCCTCAACTGCAAGCAGCAAAGCAAGTTTCAGCTTCTTTAACTGATTGTTTACATACTCTTGGACTGTCCCAAATGAAGTGAGACAAGACAGGTGGTTTCGGCTAACTCATTTTAGTTTGCAATTAACGTAAGCAAAAAGCAAGTGCTGGCTCAGCAGCTCTTTGGAGATGGAGCAGCAAGAAGTGGTTGTAGCCCAGCTTCTGATGATTTCAGGACATCCCAGAGGAAAATACAGCAAGGTCAAGCAGACAAATGTGAAACCTTGGGGTGTACTGTTGCAATAAATTTTCCTTTTGCTGATTCTATTTTTTTTCTTGTTACAGCAAAGAGAGAGGGGGGATAGCTTAAATTTTGCTGTGTAGGCTTGCATTTTTTTCAGGTCTTCTCAGCCTTTGATTAAGAACCAGGTGACTTCATATTTTGTATATGTTCTGCAAGATATCAAGGTATTTCTTTAGGACCTTTTTTATTTTATTTTTATTTTTTCCTTTACAATTCAAAAGTGAAGTAGTCTTTTTTTTTTTTTTTTTAATTAAAAATCCATTCTGTAGTATTCTATTGTGTCTGGATATTTTCAAAATACTTTTATCAAGGTTTTTTATATTTATTGTTGCTAACCGGCATCAACAGCAATACTTCATATTAAATTTGCTCAATTTCTGTTCCTGCTACTTTGTTCCAGCTTTGGAATATCTACTAGAGCCCTAGACAGTTGTTTTTGTCTGTCAAAGTGATGCTTACAATTTCACCTTTATATGCTTAACTTGATTTCATGTATTACTTTTAATGATTTCCACCATCCAGGCACTATCTTGCCAAGCTGACCTTTGAAGATTTATAATATTTTAGTTATAAAAATAGCATCTCATACCTCATAAACAATGTCTGTACCTCAAATTATTAAAACAGTAATCTGTAAATAGCATATGGGGACTCCAACTATATAGCTCTTGTTAATTTGTCTGTAGAAATCAAAGTGGATTTGATTTCACTAACGTCTTGAACATCTCTCTTTAAAGTCTAAAGGCTATGAAGTTCTTAATACATGAGGGTAAGTAATGGAAAAGGAGAGTGATTAAGGTTTGTATTGCTGTATGTAGGCATACCTGTTAAGGCAGAAGTCAAGAGTGCAAACAGTGTAGAAGAGATGTCTAGAAAGGCAATTTGGTTAAGCTGCAAATTTTGGAAATCACACCTGTTTCCAAGCTCAGGGAAATTCAGAATTGGTAAGAAAGGGATATGCCATGTGAAATCCTGAAAAGGCAGTCTGGTAAAGAATTAAAGGATAATGGCATACTTGGTGCCAGGCTGCATGTTTTGCATTGAGGGTCGATCAAACATCATATCTAAGGGAAATTACCTTTGCCTTACGCATGAACCATCAGTTCACATATATAAGGCAGACAGTTGTGTGGTGATGGTAAGCGTGGCACCTTGCACTACAGAGGATGCATCTTTTCTGGATATAGGGGTGGATAAGCCTTAGGCTGAGTGCTTTGGCAGGAGTGATCCCACAGTGCAGAGCTACAGGTGCTAAAAAAGGGAGGGGATGTGATAAGTACATAAAGCTGCATGGAGTTACTGCATAACTTTCATGAGCACATGACAGGCCAATAATGGAGCTAAGGCAGATCTCCAGGGCTTTTTAGCTCTTGCTAACTTCCTGAAGTTATTCTAAATGCATTCACTGCCTCCAAAAGTTGGTAACTTGTCTACGTTCAAAACAGGAACCTGGTGGTGTGGTCTAAGGAACCAGTATTGTTTTTCTCAAGCAATGAAGGTACTTCATAACTGCCATGTCTGGTCAGATAAGCTTTTACAGACTCTGGAGTTTCAGATTATCCAATTAGTTTAAAGCAAGGTTGTGTTCCCACAGCTGAAAGTGTTGGAGTTACTGCAGACAGTTCACAGTTAAACATCCTCCATTCTGAAAGGTATCCAACCCAGATGTGAGAGGAAAACCTTGTTTCTGCTGAAGATAGTGGAAAATTTCCCATCAAGGCCAACAATGGTAAGATTTCATTTTGAAATTTGTGAGACAACCTCTCACAATCTAAAGAGTCATTACCCTGGAGGTGTATTTCTACTCCATGACATGACTGCTGCTGTCCAAGCTGGCGTCTTCAGCTGAGAAACCAAGGGATGCATCAGTCCCATCAGCTTAGGAAGAGCGATCTGCCCTTCTCAACCCTTCCATCAGCACTAATTTCATAGCAACAGGGGGAGTGGCCTGTGATTAGAGTAAATGTTAGTTACAGGGAGGTACCGAATAGGCAGCCTTTCAATGTCTACATAAATGTGCTTGAAGAACAGCAAGCACATTTCTCAACATCTGTCTAGACACTGGTACTGCTAGAGAGCGAGAGCTAGAGATCTTCCCTAGAGGTTTTACGATTTACTTATCATGTTACCTGCTGAGTGGGCTGGATTCTCTTCTGAGATACCCTGTTATAAATTCAAATAAATTATGGAAAGAAGGAATGGGAAAGGCCTGCTGTTCCATTACCCCATTCTGCTTCTGTAAGAACAGCACATCTTTAGCAGATGTATCTCTAAAAGATACACATAACCTATAATCCAAGACATATATCTTAAGTATATTCACGTGTTGGAGATTCTCTCATCTTCCTTGGTGATCTACTCTAGGCTTTATCAGTTCCTGCAGCACACTCGCTTTCCTAACCCAATCTCCTCTGACTACAAATGAAGTTGATTCCATCTGGTTTTACACTGTTGGAAATGGGAAAACATGAATTATTTTACTCTGTAACAACCCCTGCATGTGTATGAAGACTATTATTCTACAACGAATAAAGATAATTTTTCCAGCTTTTTCTAAGATGTTGAGGAACATTATATATTTTGTTATTTTATTTCTCTCCTCTAAACATTTTCCCATTTGTCTAGGGCATTAAGTGAAATGTCCAGAACAAAGTGCTGTTCTACAGCAACAAATCCATTACATAAATTAAGCTGTATAAAGGGAATGAAAAGCAGAATGACTTGCACTGAAAATAAAATTATTTCAAAATGCCATTATTTATTCCCATCACTACTTTCACTGAGTACAGACCAAAGCTAATCTGTCACAGATAGATCCACTGCCAGTAGCACTTAATTTATTATAATTTAAAAGATGATTAATAAAATAGTTATCCTGTTTTTTTCCTTTGTCTTCTTACTGTTCCAGTCCAGCAAGAAGCTTCCCTGGCATTAGTTTGGACCAGTGGTATTATTCGGCTCCTACTGTGGAAAAAGGACCAGTCTTGCTGGTGACCATTTAATCCTGATTTATTTTCTACTCTAAGTACCTTTCAGGTATCACAGCCTTGCAAAGACAGTCTGAAATGCAACATCTCTCCATTTTAATATCTGAATGTCTTCCAATAGTCCACAGGGTGACTGGGCTCACAGCTGTACCTAGCTTCACTGGGCAGCTGGGGGCTGATGTGACACCTGGTATAATAAAGCATTGAGGAACATTGATCACGGTAATGCAGTGTCCTCCCAAAGAGTAATTGCTGTTCAAGATGAGGGCAGAGTTTCTCTGATTATTAGAATATGTAACTGTGGCAAGAGATATATCCTTCCCTCTCTGGGCTAGCATTTACTCTCCGCAGCTGCCTGCCAAGAAAGACATTTAGTTTGAGATTGCTGATAGCATGAAGGAAATTTTCATTTCCCTTTAAGTACAGAAATTCTGCTGTACGACTAAGACTTTGAAATATGTGAAAGAGGCTTACGTGCAATGGGACAGAAGCACTCTCCAGCTGTGGAATTGGCTGAAGTTATGAAATAGGAAGTGCTTGTTTTAAAGTGTGTGAGACATTGTGCTGGCTTGCAGCATAAAATATGCATCTTCCCCTTCCTGCAGGCCTGCACTGTGTGCTCATGACTGAACACAGTGACTGAACACACAGTCCTTGGCCACAGTGGAAAGAAGCTGTCTGGATAACAAAGGAAATGGAAGATTTGCTACTAGGCAGAACAGTCACTACTTGCTCAGCCAGTTGTCCTTAGTGACACTGGAGCGTGCTGTTAGGATGGATGCAGTGATGCTCATGAGGAAGGAGCACTCTAAAAAAAACAGTGCTCAACTTTCAATAGACCTTCCTAAGTAATTATTGTGTCAGTGGATGAAGGACAAATAAAATTTAAAGCTTTTCAGGGAAATGAGGATAATTCTGAAAAAAGCTTTATTAAATGCTGTCTCATTCCAAACTGACTAAATCTTGTGGCCATCACATGCAAATTTACTTAGATGTCTATGCTCCTCTTTCTCTCCCATATATTTACAACATTGTTTAAAAGTATGGTTGAAAAGCCGGTTTAAAATTCAGCTTCATTTGCTGTTCACATTATTACCATGCAAAAACACAATCAGGTTCAGACCCAGGGCCTTGGGCACCTGAGACCCAGGGCATCCTGAAGGACACTTCTGCATGTTCTCCTTGTCAGGTTGGGCTTCAGTTTGTGCACTCAGAGCTGGAAGGAAAAGCTCACAGCTGAGTTTGCCAAAACCACTGAGAGCAAACCTGAGTATGGAAAAAAGTGACCCCATCCAGACCCTGCATCAGGGGGAGCAGCCAGTTACATAAGGGGACAGTGGCTGGAGACAGAGCACGGAAATCTGCTCTGCTATCACCGGTAATGCAGAAGCACCTGAATGCTTTCTGGTGTGCAGAATACATAAGCTTGAATTTCTCATTGCTTTCTACAACCAACCATGAAAAATGTTGGAAGCTATCATCTTCTCAAAAGCATTTTAAATGCCTTTTCTTTTTCCTGTACCATCTCTTTAAGTAAGTATATGACAGAAAAAGCAGAGGAAGAGTGCAATACAGAAATTAGTGTTTAACATGTGATTCTGTGATTCTGTGAAATGAGTGAATGTTACCCAATGGAGCAACGCCTTACAAAAGAGTATAATCTGCTGATTTGATGATAATCAGCATGACTGCAAACAATCTCCACATGAGCATGAAACAGCAAATGCACAGAGCATCTTTGGAGCAGAAGAGAGGCCAGTGCATCTCCGTTAAGCAACCAAAAGACAAAATGTATCCCCATCTCATGGCTACAGAGCTGTATACTTTGCATCATGTGCTCTGGAAGACTGACTGTTAAGTGCTGTATTACTTCAACTGCTCTGGGAGATATATGCTGTGTTTGCTACATCCAAGAGCAAGCTATAAAGTATAACAAATAGAGAACAGCCATTAAGAAGGAACTGACACTAGTTTAGTTTAAATTAGGGAGTAGTCAAGTTATGGCAGTGATACAGAACATATTCCTATAAAAGATGAGGCTATCTCTCTGACTGCAGCAGGGCTATCCTTTTACGTTGCTTTGTGAGGAAAGCATACTAATGCAAGATACTGCTTGGCCCTCATAAAACTGTACTCCATCTCTGAGTGCTTTATTTATGGGATATGAAGTTCAATGGCATTTTAAATGCTTTTTCTTTGGATGGTAATAATGATCTAATGATTATTTAACCAATTTTCTCGAACAGTCCTTTATTTAGGAAACTGAAATATGTGAAAAATATTGCCATGTAAATGTCAGTGAAAGTAATTAAGCAGAGAGGAATTTAAGATTATATAACTTGTTCTCTTTTTTCCTCTCAGTAAGATGTTAAAAAGCAAGTAGGACTCTGATGTCCTCAGAAATATTATGAGATGAGAATATGGCATGATTTAAGAAGTATTTTCCATTTCTTCTACTACAGTTGCCGCATGGTATTTCTATAAAAATTCAGAATGCAGAACAAATGAACTGTAAACTGGAGTCTTTAAATGTAATTTAATGGCAAATAGACATGTCTGAGTGTAAAATCCTATCTCCATTATAGCAGAAAATAGTTTATCAGGGGACTGATAGTCTGAAAGATCTTGACCATCAGCAAATAAAAAGAAAAAATCTCTAGCTGCTAAGCATGTTGCCAGATGACTGTGTGAACCTCTGTTAATGGAAGATTTTTAGTAGAGATGAGGTAATATGCCTCCAAAAAATGGTTTAGCAAGGTTGATCAAGAGAGGTCCTTCAGTCTTCCTGCCACAACAATGCTGAAGTAATGGTTTAGATTCAGATAATCCTTGAGGACAGAGGTTGCAAGGCAGTAGATTTCTTGAGCTTTCTTACAGCAGGCTGGGTTCTCTTCTATGATGCCATGATTCTATGATTTATTTACAAAAATAGTCAAATAAAGTAGGACAAATTAAGATTAAAATATGACAAGGCAGTATGCTCTAGAACTAGAACAGAAGCCCTGATCTTCCTGGTTTGTTTCTTTTGTTTTGTTTTGTTTAAAATTCAGTGTGGCTATCACAAAAAAAAAAAATCTCTTTCTCTTCTTATATATTTATGCTAATTCCAGCATCGTGGTATTGATGTATCTGTATGCTGACTCATTTTTATATAAGCCGTGTTCTCTACTCAATGAGTTATCTCACTGGTTAATTTTCTGTACAGCAGCATATATTTCATTATATGTTTTTCCCTCCTGCAGAGATAGATATCTCTGAAGACACATTTATCACTGATTACTGCAGAAAACATTCTTGAATGTCTGAGTTTCCCTTTCCTTTGATTTCTTTGTTTATTTTTCCTCTTTTCTGTGTAAAAGTCCAAGGTAAAATCTCCTATGTGGCCCTTCACTTAAGTACAATTAATTATTAGTTTCAATTCTTTTCCAGCTATTAAAGATGCTGCATTATTTTATGAATATTTCCATTAATCGAGACCATGCTGCAACTTGTTTTTTTTTTTTTTTTTTTTTTTTCCTTGAATAAATCACAACTAAAGAGACTTTACTCTTTATTTAAATAGGTATTTTACCAAACAAAAAGAAATTAAGAAACTGTCTGTTGCATGTAGTGTTTTTCCATTGTTAAAGGCAGTGTGTGTGTCTATTTTGAATACACATATATACTATACATACACATGCATATGCATACATATATATACATGTATATAACTAAAAGTAGAACAGCATTCTGCATCAGGAATTTAAAAGTTGGTACTTCTGTAGCTGTTCATGTAAATAATATTTTAAATATTATTAATTTACTTTGGTGCAGAGATATTTGCATGGCCTCAATGGGTAACAGACTTTATCTGTTATCTGTGTAGTCCACTGTAGCATGTGGACTACAACTTCCTTGCGAGGTGTGGAGCATCTTGAATCACGGGAAGCACACAGATTGGCTGTTCGTTGTCCTTTGGGAAAAAAAGTGCCAGGGTTTGGGGTGGCTCAACCCACTGTGCACAGAGATTGAAGTCCAGTGAACAAAGTCATTGAGGATATGCTGCAAGTAACATTCCATCAGATTTTTACTTGATATTTTCTGTGATTGTGGCGGGTCTACGTGGCAAGGTTTTGGTAGCAGGGGGCCATATGGGTGGCTTCTGTGAGAAGGATCTAGAAGCTGCCCCATGTTTGGTAAGGGATGCTGACCAGAGCTGAGCCAATATGTGATGTTGTTTTGCGCCTCTGTGAGAGCATATTTAAGACAGGGAAAAAAGAAAACGCTGTGCCACACATCAGCTGGAAGAGTGAGAGGAGTGAGGAACAGCCTTGCGGGTGCCAAGGTCAGTGAAGAAGGAGAGGGAGAAGTGCTCCGGGTGCTGGAGCAGAAGTCCCCTGCGGCCTGTGGTGAGGCCCATGGTGAAGCAGGCTGTCCCCCTGCAGCCCATGGAGTACCACGGTGCAGCAGGGTTCCATGCTGCAGCCCGTGGAGGAGACCATGGTGGAGCAAGTGGACCTGCACTGACGGAGACTGCGGCCTATGGAAGACCCCTGCCAGAGCAGATTCCGGGCCGGACCTGCAGCCTGTGGAGAGGAGACCATGCAGGAGCTGGTGACCTGGCAGGAGCTGCTGCCCGTGGGGGACCCAGGTTGGAGCAGTTTGCTCCTGAGGGATGGACCCCATGGTACGGACCCATATCTGGAACAGTTCTTGAAGAGCTGCTGCCTGTGGGAAGCCCACGACGGATCAGTTCCGCAAGGACTGCATCCCATGGGAGGGACCCCACAGCTCAGGGAACGAGAGTGACCGAGAAGGAGCAGCAGCGAAGAAGGCTATAGACTGACCATAACCTCCATTCCCCCATTCCCCTGTGCTGCTCACGGGGAGGAGGTGGGAAAAGGTCAATAGGGGTGTGGGGGGGTGGTGTTGCTTTCGGTTTCTTTCCTTTGTTTCTCACTTCTCTACAATAAATCTTACTATCTCTCTATGCTGAGTCTGTTTTGCCCGTCACGATAATTATTGTGTGATCTGCTCATCCTTATCTCAACCCTTGAGCCCTTTTCATTGTATTTACTCCTTGTTCCTCTTTGAGGAGGGGAAGTAAGAAAGCGGTTGTGGTGGAGCTTGGCCACCCACCCATGTAAAACCACCACAGTGATTTAGTATACATATTCTCAGATGCTCTCTTCTCTGAAGTGTCTTTGTGTCATCAATGATACCTATGTATCCATAAGGATGAGTTTTTCCTCTGGGGTTCCAGTCATCCTCTGGGATCTTATAACATACTTATGTCTCTCCAGGGTCACAGTGCCAGCCTCCTTGCCTTGCCAAAGGGCTTGATCAGCAAAGTTGCTGAGAACCCACACTTCTTCACCAGCAGACATGACTTGCTTGGTAGTAACGAAACTCAACTGTCATTTTCAGGATATTAAGAATCATATCTTCATCTTCAGCAAGGACCTGGTACATAATGAGCCACTCAGGACCACTGAAAAGTTCTATGAGCTTCAGAATAAACAAACGATTCATCTCCTTGCTCTGTATCCTAGCCATGACTATGGACAGCCCACTCCCACACTGCTGAAATGTTCACCTCCTGCCTTCGGTACAGTAGGAGTGTTTCTCACCCTGTGTTTTATTTTGACTGCCAAAAACCTATAAGGCCAACGACAAAAGGTCTTCTTTCTGTATGATTTTCTGTGAGTGTATTTTATTCAGTAGTTTCAAAACTCTACACATTTTATAAACATTAGCTGGATTTATCGCCTATGACTTCATGCTTCTTCCAGGAATTAGCTCTTTGAAGTGCTTTCCCAGAGAATATTGCAACTGAGATATGTCTGTTCAATTGTAAACTTAATGACACTCCTCTATCTTTTCACATAGATAATTTGACCATTTCCCAGGCTGCTAGGATTTAAACTCATCCCTTAAGCATGAACCAGATCAGGTATCCCTGACCTCTCTCCATGCTTTGCAGACTCCAAAGCCCAAGGTTTCTAGGAAAGAAGGTGAATGTGTCAAGCTAGTACCTGCTCTAAATCCAGTGACTTACTCCAGTAGCTATTCTATCCAACTGCAGATGTCATTACTCAAGAACATGTTGGTCCTCAGTGTAGAAGTATCCAACAAAACTGTAGGATGGAATTGTCCAAGGAATTGATTAACACAGAATTTCTTGAAGATCTATAATGTCCCATGAAAATAAAGATGGGCCCATGGCTTCCTGTTTTCATGATGACAACAAAAAGGAGACAGTCCTGCAGGCATAATATTCCTGTCATTCCTGTCCCTGGCCTCTCCTCCAAAAGGAGCTCTAACTACACAACACCAGGAACCTATTTTGTACAGCACTGACTTGTTTTCCTTAAATTATTATTTAGGCAATTCAGCCACATACATAAATGCTATAATTCACTTGCTTAAAGGTTAATGCCAGACTACAAATTGAGGCAACCCTTCATCCTTCCTAGCGGAGCTGAGCCATTAGACTGAAATGGAAAGGGGGGGTCTTGAACCAGTGTTTCATGTTGATGAGTAGTCTCTCTGGGGTATGGTTACAACCACTGACCTATGTATTTTACTCAGTGGTCTTTAGTATGAAAAACATGAGTACCAGCGGGAATTGGGACTGGAGATTGGATTAAATAATGAATAACAATTAAAAATTCATTATAAATTATTTAATTAATAATTTTAATTACTCTGCTATTGCCTTGCAAAAGGAAATGACACAATTCCCTTGTAGAGAACAAGAAAAGCTGATTCTCCCTGTCTCTAGATGACTCTTTGAAAGTAGTTGTTCGAAGGTGATTGACACCCTAATCTGTATTTTAGATCAAAGAATAAAGGGAATATTGACCTATCTTCATGATTCTGACCTTAAGAACATGATTCTGACAAGAACACAGATTCTTGTGCTATCAGTCTGTCTTGGCATACCTTCTGCTTCTTCTCTTTGTGCCTGTGTTTTTTGTGTGCTTGGTCTGCCATTGTACAGATAATCATAGAACACTGTATCCAACTGCAAGAAATAATGAAAAGACAAAACCAAAAGACAAAGTACTAAGTTTTAACCTGCTTTGTCAGAACAAGGTTAAAGGTTCTGACAAGGTTAAAGGTTCTAGATGATCTTAGAGGTCTTTTCCAACCTGAATGATTCTATGATTAGTAGTATGATACCGAAATGTGCTTCTGGGACTGGACAGTTGAGTAAGATGGCAAGCTGAATAAAATAGTTCAAACACAGTCACTTTGCAGTGCAAAAACACTCCTTTAATGAGAGAATAAATATCACTAAAAAGTTAAAGAACAAAAGTTTGGTTCCAGACTTACTAAGATGTTCTTTTTTTTTTTTTTTTTTTTTTTTTTTTTTTACCTCAAAACACATACACAGAAGATAGAAAACTGAAAAACATTCACATATTTGAAAGCTGTTAGGAATTTAGTCTTGAATTTTATCCCAAATACAATTTAGCATGAATGTTTTACTTGTGTAGGTGCCCTTTGTGTTGTTCTTACAGATAGCACCATTGTTCCCACAAAATATATTACATTTTGTCCTTCTTTAATGATTAATCACTCCACTTTCCTATTATCAAAAGCAGCAAGTGGGATATTAGTTTCTTTCCCCCCTGATGATCAGAACATTTTAAGCAGTTTCCTTACAATAGACAATATGTAGAAATAGAGACTGGTTGCTGTGAATTGCTGCTATGGATACAAGATTCTTATCTCTGTTGCTGTTTTAAGGCTACATGGAGTGCTTGTTAGCACATTAACCGAAACACATTTAACATTAGGTGTAACTGCAGTGCACCAAACTATACTGCCCATCTTATTTGGTTGAAGTCCATTCTGCAGAAACAAACATCAAAGGTCTGTTTTCCCCTCAAATTCTAAATTAAATGCAATTATAAATTATAACAAGTTACTATAAAAACAGAAACAAAAACTAAGATATACAAAACCACTAGTGTAGATGTTAATTTAAGCTGACAAACAGCCTCAAAGGGTGGATAAAAATGATCAGAACTGAATAAAGAATCATTTCGCGTACATATAAACCTTTACCCACAATATATCAAATATTTTCAAATAACTCATTAAACAAAACTTGGAGGAAATGAGCTTCTGATATTCTTTTTATAGTGATCTTTATGATACATATGTAGGTCAGTGCTGTTTTATCACAGAAAACTCAATGGCACATCTCACCTCTCTTTGCTATGTCAAAAACCTCAAACATAAAAGCAGCAAAATGAACAGACAAATAAACAAAATCAATTGAATTCAGCAGCAATAGCATGTGGGTTATATTTCTTACCAAGATTAAATAAAGGGACACTTAAATGACTGCTGTGTGAAATGACTTTGTTTCTTTCACACATATATTCAGTATTGTGTGAGCAATGTATCTTATATGAGGAATAATAAACAAAACAACTCTTGCATTTGTTATTTGACTGTAGTAACACAATAGCACAGTTGCTGTTAGTGAAAAGCTCTAGATGTCACTCTGCAGCTCTCTGAATTTTCTTTCATTTTAGGCTCCCTGAAGGTGACATTCTCAAAGGCCCTCAACCTTGAGTCATGTAAGCTATGCAAGTGGGTATTTGCATATGTAAACTGTGCACTAGCACACACGAGTGTGTATTATAGGTATGAGCTGAATTAGTCTGCTTGAAAAAATCACAGCTTGAGTGATATGTACACTGAACATTTGTGCCCAAAGAACATTTCACATGGTTATTGAGCATTGCTTTTAGTATCACCCTGTGAGCCCAAAGAAGTGGTAAAGAGAATCAATAGATGATAACATTTTGAGTAATATAATATTTTGCAGGACCAAGAAGTAATTCAATAATATTTAACCTGTGTTGTATGCCCTCCCTTCACTCTGTTGAATAATGTAATGCTTATAAAATAAAATTTCGGGACCTTTTCAGGTTCTTATCAGTTAAGAGAGTGTTGTATGGAACTAGAACACTGCAGTCTGGGACTTGATTCAAAGTCTATTTAAATCTCATGAAAAACAGGTGATGACCGGTCAAACTATATCTCAGGCACATGCTGCATCTGTACGGGACACTTAATTGAATATAAATGTTTTGCCAGAGAAGCAGGCAAATGAGTGCTTTGCTTAGTCAAGGCCTATCAAAAAAATAGGATTATCCTGTCAGCACATAACAGTAATTATCTTACGCTGCTTGGCTTCTGAGGCACTTCCTTGTAACTTGAACTAATTCAATACTAATTCACTGAAAACACTGAACCAGGGATATTAGGCCATTAAATTAATTTAAAGAGGTTTGTAGCAACCGGGCAGCAACTCAGCTGGTATTGCATAGATCGTCATCATTGGTTATCGCTGGTGTCCCTACAGACTGATATGTTTCACTTGGACTTTCATTGCTGAGGATGCATCAGTTTAAGTATGAGCTACTGAATGTGAGATTAACAATCCATATATTCCATATATTCTGGTTGTTCTCTGCAGGCAGCTGATTAAATAATTTTGAAAAATTATGTGTTCTTTTCTTTTCTTTTCTTTTCTTTTCTTTTCTTTTCTTTTCTTTTCTTTTCTTTTCTTTTCTTTTCTTTTTTCTTTCTTTTTCTTTTTTTTTTCTTGATGTTTGACCTCACAGCAATTTTATTAATGCTGAGATATTAAATGATCATAAAACTAAGCTTTGTTTGAAACTCATTGGGCAGATTTTGAGACTCCGTGAAGCAATTTAATTGCCTACTCTACAAATGGTACACGCCAAGCAAAACCACAGACTGCAAGACACTGCACAAATACAGGCTTTGTTTAAAAATCGTCAGAGCAGGCAGATTTGGATTTATCTGAATGGATTTATTTACTGTGACAATTTATGCCTTGACTCAGTTCACTGAAGTACTTAGCAGATGAGGCATTTCATAGATTTGCTTTGGAGTAACCGCATACTAATGTTCATAGACAAGCCTCGGCTGAGAATATATTCACAAACTTGTTGCATTTTGATGGAAACCTTCATCAAGCAAACCCGTGCATGGGAACTGTTACTCTGTGCATAATGCATGATTAACGGGCAAGTGAGAATGGGCCTTGAATGATGTGAGTGGTTCTTAATGAAGAAAGCTACAAATAATTTATATTAAGAGTGAAATTTATTATCTGGCATTGTTCAAGAGTAATCCTTTACTAAGTCCTTTAAAAACAGGCTGTCATGGCCCTGAGGGTGTCCCCATGTTAATGTTTTGGCTGCCACAGCCCAGTGCTTCAGGCAGTCCTGTCCCTGGGCTGGGGAGAGAGGCCCCCAGCCCACCCTGTCCCCAGGGAGGTGCTCCATGTCTGAAGCTGCGGCTGCCCCTGGTGCCCCCTGGCTGCCTTGCTCCTGGATGGGGGCCCTGGCTTCCAGGCCAGGCCCTGCTGCCCGGTAGACAGCCCCCATGGCCTACAGCCCAAAGAGGAGCCGCCATTCTGCACTGTCCTGGCCCTGCCTGCAGCCCGGGCCTGCAGGGGCAGGTGGGAAGAGGCAGTGTGTTTCCGTGACATTTTTAAAGATTTAAAGACTTTTATTTTTTTGTTGTTGTTTAAAGAATTAAACATGAACAAGACTGCAAAGTGTGCCAGATAAATTCCAGACAACCACATTTTATCTAAGACATCTGTGCAACAGTCAGATTTGTTTCACAAATAAATCAGCCACTGCAAAACCCTACAGGAATGGAAGAAGTAGCTCAGAAAGTCAAGTGACTAAAAGAGAAATTAAATCTGCCATTTTCAAGTTGCTTTGAGGATTTTCTATCACTCTGGAAAAGGCAGAATAAAATCATCTAGTGTGGAGGAAAGTACAAACGTGCATCATGGATAGTAGCAAATCATTTCTTTTTGAGATGAACCTGATAACAAAACAATTCTATGAATATAGTGTGATATAAACTCAGATCCTTCAGGGAGTGCATAGAAGATACACTGCCTATGAGAGGTGCTGGCCCAAGTGCCATGCATACTATCTTTAAGAAGCATATAAACTCATTGTTGTACATCATTTGCCTTTCTTAATAAAGGTTTTATTCTGATTCAACCTTCCTTGTAAAAGCCATTACAATTTAGTTTTATTCTGATTCAACCTTCCTTGTAAAAGCCATTACAATTTAGTGAAGACCCAGTGAAAACAGAGTTTTTGCTCTGATGTGGGGCAAATAAACTTTTCCCTCTTCTCACACCAGGGGGAAGTGCTTTACAAGCATGGAATATATTGAGTTAAAGATCTGAATTATAATGAAACTTGTAAAAGAAATTAGACTGGGGAATGTGCAAAAGAAACCTTTAGTCATAACACTGGCAGGAAGATAAGCTCTGTGTATGCACAGAATCTTGCATGACTATAGACTGGGGAGTACTCTAGAGAAAAACAACCCATTATCTTCTTAAATTGTGGCTTTTGAAAGAAATGTTTATTGTAAGAACACAGAAAATGAAATAGAAAGTTTTGTGTCAGAGAATTTGGAGTCATTTGAGTATATAGTACTAAAACCTTGTCTTGTTAAAAGTCAGATTGTTCTAGGTGCAATGACAAAATCAGGAGCAAAAAGTTGAACATGAGCAAAAGATGATGCAAGTGCCTCCAAATAAAATTCTGTGAACTCTTAAACCAACTATATAATAAAGTGAAAGTAAATTTTGTATTCCCTCTCCCACTAGTGCTCCTGCTGAAAGAATAGCATTTCTATCCTTCCAGCTTTGTTTCACATGAGTTCTGAAAATATAAAGTATCACAATTATTAGTGCATAGCAATTATGAAATAGCCAAAGTCAGAGTAGCCATATGAAGTGCATGTTGGAATGACCATCAAATCAATATTAGATACAGGAAAGAACCTGCAATGTGGAAGAAAGGGCAAAACCAGCCTTTATAAGAAAAAAGAAAAGAAAGAAACAAACAAAAAGAATCAAATGAACACATGGACAAGCTAGATAAGTGGGACCATGTGAACCTAATGAGTTTCAACAAGCCCAAGTGCAAGGTGCTGCACCTGGGTAATGGTAATCCCAGACATGAGTACAGACTGGGAGAAGAACTCATTGAGAGAAGCCCTGCAGATAAGGACTTGGAAGTTCTGGTAGATTATAAGCTTGACATGAGCCAGCAGTGTGCATTTGCAGCCCAGCAGGCCAACTGCATTCTGAGGAGTGGGCAGGAGGTCAAGGGAGGTGATTGTCCCCCTCTGCTCTGCCCTTGTGAGAACCCACTTGGAGTCCTGCTTCCAGGTCTGGGGCCCCCAGCACAAGAAGGAGGTGGAGCTGTTAAAGCGGGTCCAGAGGAGGGCCATGAGGATGATCAAGATGCTAGAGCACCTCTCCTGTGAAAACAGGCTGAGAGAGCTGGGGATGTTCAGCCTGGAGAAGAGAAGGCTCTGGGGAGACCTCATTAAAGTTTTTCAATACTTAAAAGGGAGTTATAAAAAAGGTGGAGAGCAACTTTTTGCTCAATCAGACAATGACAGAACAAGGGAGAATGATTTCAATCTAAGAGAGGGGAGAATTAGATTAGAAGTTAGGAGGAAATTCTTCACTCAGAGGGTGGTGAGGCACTGGAACAGGTTGCCCAGAGAAGCTGTGGATGCACCCTTGGAGGTGTCCAAGCCCAGGCTGGATGAGGCCCTGAGAAACCTGATCTAGTGGGTAGCATCCCTGCCCATGGCAGGTGGTTAGAAATGAATAGTCTTTAAGGTCCCTTCCAACATGAGCTAATCTATAATTCTATGAACACATTTTCATTATTAAAGCAGACATGGGGAGGACTTTGGCAAAATGGATACTGGCTAGTGAAAACAGTGATTAAAGAGGTATCTCCTCACCCACATCTGTGCTGGCTCTTGCAGTTCAATGGCTACTGCCCAGAATGCCCCAGGACTTGGCAGAGGAGGGAAGCAACTGTGCTGTTCAATTATGCTAAGATGGGGAAATCTTGACTGAGGCTCTGATATGTTCCTGAAGAGAAGACATATATTAACCTTCTGTTATTACCTATTGTTAATAGTCACATATCTGTAAAGAGGAAAGTAGTAGTATTTCTGTTTGGTTTTAAATACCTAACCATTTAATATGCATCTCCCTAACAAATTCCTTCCTTAGATTATTTTTATTCATCTAATTTAATTAATTAACTTAAATTCCATGATGCTGTTCACCTTTTCCCATTTTATAAACTGTTTAGATAGTGCATGATAAGCTAATAAGGACTTGCTTTTAACTGAAATTCCTCTCACCATCTCTCAACCGTTTCTGATCCTGACAGTGAAAAGAACTTTGGCTAATATTTGAGAATTAATATTTTTGTGGCTTTATTCATTTAGAGAAAAACATTTCTATTGAAGGAAGAGACATTCTGTTACAAGCTTCCCAAGTACAGCCATACCAAAAATTCCAAGTAACTTTTTAGTTACTGGGTTTTTGTTTTTCCATTTCCTTAGGTATCAAATTAGTTTAATTAAGGGCTGCCTTGATTTTACTTGAGTGTAATTGCAGTATTTCCTAAGACAGGTAAAACCATGTGAGGAAAAAAGCTAGAGGCTCATCTACAGATAGAAATGGTAAGAAATTTATATTAAATTCATATTTTAATGTTCTGTTTTCAACTGATTATAATCAACTCAAAATACTCCTGCTGTGCCATATGAGGAAAAGAGAGACTAAAAGTTACAGGAAAGAAAATTCTTCTACGAGAAGGATTCACGTTTGTGTTCAGCAATTCCTTTTTGCTCAAATATTTCAGGTAAATCCATAGGACTTCTGTGATATGAGACTTTCAAGGTAGAGTATTCTGAAAAAAGAAATCAAATAGATTACAGATGGGTTTCAGAAATTTATTTTTTGAGCTTCATTTTGTTTTAAGTCAGTTTTGTTTGGGAAATGATTTTTATCAGCTGCTCCTGATAAAGTAATGCAGATGGAGAATAAAACTTGTAGGTGTACATATACATAGTTATAGCCACATGAATATGAGTTATATCCACTCAGAAAGGTTCCTTTATATGGCTTTTGTGGAAATGCTGGCTTGGTGCTCAAAGGTAGTCAAAAGTAAAAGACAATATTAACTAAGGATCTTTAAGATCCATTTATATGTATTTCTTAACATATTTTCACACTGTAGAAATCAATGGTACAACCACTTCTTTATTGCTATGTGCAGCTGTGTGTAGCAGAGACAGAAGATAGAAGATTAAAAGAGAGAAGAACATGATCAGAGGGACAAAAAATTTTTCATATCAGGACAGATTCAACAGCCTAGCACTTTCTCATTTAGAATAGTGATGTCTGTAGAAAGGTATCAAAGAGTCAACTTGTAAATGAGAAAACAAAGGAAACATAATTCATAATTTCTTTGTAATAGTAAACTTAAGGGACACTGAATTAAATTACTTGGTTACAACATTTATATATATATATATATATATATATATTTCAGACACATAAATTCTAGAGCTTGATCTTGATCTTAGAGGATGCTGTGGAAATCAAAAGGATATAGTTGCGTTGAGACTAATTCATGGAGGACAGACCTAGCAACGAATATTAAGTCGTGGCTCAGAATATTAACAGGCTGCTAATAGCTGCAAACTGTGAGAACACAAGCAGGAAAGAGTCATTTTATCTATAGTTTTTATTTTCTTTCCTATCACAGTCCCCCTGCAGCCACCACAAGTTCCTGCCAGACAAACTAATTACGTTTGACTTATCTCTGGACTGATAGATAATGGCATTTATGTACTTATTCTCAAATAAATTATTTCCATGTGAACATAGACTAAGGCTGAAGAGATGAAAATCATCAGGCCTAACAAGGGCAGGTAAATACCTGTAAAAATATTGCCATCCAGGATATTAGGAAATTTACTTCACATTGCACATTTGTAACATCTTTATGAATAAATTGAAATGCATCTGTAAAAACAAAGCCCTTATGAGACATGAATTAAACAGTTTCACCTTGACAAAGAAATATTTAAAAGAATGGAAAAAATCTCTCAATCCTGTCCACACATTTATATAAGCAGTAAATGCAGTCGTAGCCTATTCTTAAAATAAGTTTGCTGTTTTCTGCAATTGCCAGGGCAAAACATTTCTGTAAGAACATAAAGATAATGGCATAGTTAAATTTAGTTGACTATTTTAATCTTAAAACTCTGCCTCTAAACACATGTAATTGATAGTATACGAATGAGTCATGGAAACTTGCTTTTTATGAAGAAAATTACTAATGTTCATTTCTGGCTTTTCTCGTTACTTTTTATATCACCAGTTTCCTTCCAGTATGCAGTTTAGTTATCATCGATCCACAACATTTACAGGAATTTAAATGTAATTCGGATGCTGGGTAACCTGGCTCCTGCTATTTCAAAGCGCTCATGAATTTTCAAGCTATTCTGCTTCCATCTTTGTTCTTTATTAATAGGCCATTATTTACCAAGTATTTAATGATGAACTCCTGCTTTCCCCAGGCTGCAATGCATCACTTTCACAGACAGCCTGCCAGGTCTTCTGCACTGTGCTTCCAGTCCAGCACAACTGCAAAGGTTGGCTGTGGACAACAGGAAAAAAGGCCTAAGTCTGGGAAGACAAAGATGGTCCTGGGAGATGAGCCCCATGGGACTGCCTGGAGGGCTGGTAGATAAACTGAGTGACTCTGGGGTGGAAATGAGTCAGCTGCATCATGATGTTGTCACAGGACCCTGAAGGAAGATCCCCATCGCTTCCCCTGAAGCCATGGGGGATCCTAACTTCTAGATCCCTTTTATATATAATTTTTGAGATCCCCTTCTTTTTAGTTATCCAGCATATGTGGAATATTACTCATGGCTCTTGACCACATGAAATAACTGGTGCATAGCTCACAGGGTCAGATGTATTGACACATTTCAAGTATTCCAGCAAAATGCTCCTGTTGCCATAGCTGCATGGGAAATGGTAAAACAACTCTGCTCTCATTTACAATAATACATTTCAGGGACTTGTGTGCTGGTTTCTATAAACAATAATTTGGGGCTATAAATCCCCCAAATGGCTCCTTTCCTTCTGGCCAGAAAAGAAACTCAGAAATTATTTTCCAGTCATTAAATAGTTACCAGCACGTAGGACACAGGTTTCTGAGAAACAGATTTGGGCTGCATTAAACTGGTTGCACGGGAGTCAGTTCACTGTCGGGGTGTCACTTGCCATTAAAGATGCCAGCTACCAATTCATATCACTCACTGGCACTCAGGTCTCTTAGTCCTCTAACAAGATATCAATAGTCCGTAGCACCAAATCTGTTTCATATGTCTGGAGAATAGCTTTAAAGCATTTTTTATTTTTTTTTTAAAGAAAAAAGTGGACTAAATAGAAAATGGAAAGAAATGAGTTTTGAGTTTGTCACAGTTAACTGTGTTGGAAAATCTCTTATCCCTGTTTGATAAGAGCTGATCTCTTAGGCAAGGAGAGAGCTATATATACTTCAATTAATGCAGATTATTTGGTATGTGACTCTTAAAAAATGTTAGTTAGGCAGAGAAAAAGAAAAGATGAGGATTAGCATAAGCCATGTAGAAAACAAGATGAAATGTCAGGCAATACTTTTTGGGGTAGAGGGAAATATCAGAGGAATTCCTCAGTAATCAGTCTTGAGACTGATCTTTTTAGCAGTGAGAGATGAGACCTTTGTCCAAAAATATAGGATTTTCCTGATGGAACCTGCTGATGGCACAAATTCAAGAAAAAACATTCTTATACAGAGATTTGTTGTGTAATGGAAATGTACTTACAGGGCCCTTGGGAACTGAAATGTTAGAAATGAATTAAGTGTAATGATGTGAAATGGAAGCCTGTTGAGCAAAGGGCTGCTATCAAATATTTTGCCTTCCTTGGAGGCTTCAAATCTTGGCTGGACAAAGCTAAAGCTGTCATCAGCCAGGGTGGCAACAGTTTACCCCTGCGAGGAACCCTGGACCAGTAGCACAGAGATCTTTTCCAACCACTTTTCTATGTTTGTATGAAAATGAAGCAGTAAGACTGGGCTACAATAATCACCCCACAGGCTATGAACTGCCGCCAATTGTTACTCTGAGGAAGAACCTGCAGTCCTGGAAAGCTTTTGATAACCTATTTCCAGTAGAAATAAGAGGTGATTATATGACCGTAGTCATCTGTTCTAAAGAAAGATTTTAACTTTAAAAGGTGTTAACAAAGCACGGTAGGACTATGAGTCAGCTGGGATTTGGGATGCATCTGCCTAGACCTTTTATTTAAAATAATCATGTCGTGAAAACACTGAATTTTAAACACAAAATCACGCATTAGTAGAAGATAAGCTAGACCAATTAACATTATAAAAATAAATAAATAAGTAAAATAAAATGTAAATAAAATATCAAGAAACCTAATATGGAGAGTGTTCTGGAGTGGCTGCTGTCTGGACTGCAGAATACATATCAATGTTACTGTCATACTTTTTTTTCCAAGCTCTGAATAATTCAGGGTTTGAGATACTCAGTCATACTGATACTCTGATAGCAGATAAGGAGAAAACAGAGAATAAGAAGTTTTAACTCAAGAAAATCACATTGCAAAGACTATCTTCTTCAGAACGATTTCATAGGAATAGCCCAGGGCAGTCTCTAAAGTGTCTAGTAAACTTGCACATATTTCTAAAAGAGGAGAGAATTGGCAGAAAAATGGCTGGTTTGACTTTGTTGTGATCCAGAAAGACAGTAGATTGTGTTAGTGACAGTCTGATTCATTCTAGTGCACTTTACATTCAACCCTACAACATGACGACTTCAAACTTTCCAAAATGTCTGTTCATAAGTTTTTGTGTTCTCTCTTGCTTATCAGTGCTAGTCCAGGATATCTGATGGTAAATTTGAGGGTTGTCTCCATGTAAATTTTCACCAAAAGTGCCTAAATGCACCCCAAAATCATACCCTTTATCTTCTTTAGATTAAAATGCTTTTGGAGAAAGAGAAGGGACAGGAGCGTTTTTTTTCTGACTAAGGGATATGACCCAGAGGAAGCCAAGTCTAAGGAAAGCTGAATTCATAGCTAAATAGCAGGGCTGGAATTCAGGAGGTCTGGACAATATCCTGGACTGCCACAGACTTCCTGTATCAACTGAGCATACTTGAAATATTCAATTTTCCTCCCAGGAAAAACACGATTTGTTCTATCAAGCTAATAAACGGGGAGAATTTATTAACAGAAATCTTTCAAGCACTTTGACACATTTATTTGAGATAGTATAGAGCTGCAAAAGATTCATATAAATTATATTTCATTGCTGTGTGTAGCAGGGTGTCTACACTTGGAGCTTAATCTGTTTCTTGGTAGGAGTCTAAATGATTCATGCACTGCAGATTTTAAACATGAAATATTGGCATAATCTTATCTTTCACCTGGTAAAATTAATTTTATTTGAGTTCTCTTTTCATTCACTCTTTAGTCCTAAAATTTCCCTATGTTCATGTCGGTAAAAATGACTAAAATGGCCAAGCCCAGAGGGTGGAGATCAGCAGCACAAAATCTAGTTGGAAGCCAGTAACTAGCAGAATACCTGAGGGGTTCATGCTGGGTACGGTCCTGTTTAACATCTTCATTAATGATCTGAATGGTGGAGCAAGGCTACAGATGACACAAGACTGAGAGGAGTGGCTGAATCACCAGAGTGTTGTGACGGTGTCAAGAGGGACCTGGGGAGGCTGGACAAATGGGCTGACAGGAACTTCATGAACTTCAGCAAGGGGAAGCGCAAAGTCCTGCACCTGGGGGGAAAGCACTGTGCACCAGTAAAGGCTGGGGGCCACCCAGGTAGAAAGCAACCTGGCAGAAAAGAACCTGTGGTTCCTGGTGGGCATGAAGTTGAACTACAAAGAAGGCCACTGGTATCCTGGACTGTGTTAGCCAAAGCATGGCCAGAAGGTTGAGAGAGGTGATCCATCCCTACCCTCTACTCAGCACTGGTGAGGCTGCACATGCAGTCCTGTGTCCAGTTCTGGGCTCCCCAGTACAAGGGAGACCTGGACACACTGGAAAGAGTCCAACAGAGGGCCACAAAGATGATGCAGGGACTGGAGCATCTCTCCTATGGGGAAAGGCTGAGAGAGTTGGGACTGTTCAGCCTGGGCAAGAACAGGGAGTTCTCATTTGTCTATAAATACATGAAAGGAGGGTGCAAAGAGAATGGAGCCAGGCTCTTTTCAGTGGTGCCCAGTGCCAGGACAAGAGGTAATGGGCACAACCTGGAACACAGGAGGTTCTCTCTGAAGCACTTTACTGTTGGCACAGGTCACCCAGAAAGGCTGTGGAGTCTCCTTTCTTGGAGACACTTTGAATGCCATCTGAACATGGACCTGAGCGCCTTGCTCTAGGTGGCCTTGCTGGAGCTGGGGGTTGGACCAGATGGCCTCCAGAGGTCCCTTCCAATCTCAGATTGTCTGCGATTCTGTGATTCTCACTTTACTGATTGCTCCTGCTGTCATAAAACTCAGCTTGTAACTCTGAAAGGCCACAGGTAGGATCTCATAGAGTTCCCACACATGGGTGCAGTCTGACAAGTGTTTCTTTCTGGTTTAAGCAGCCTCTGACCCCCTTTTCCCACTTCCATCCCTATTTCTTTGCCTACACCAACTCTCAGTGTGCCAAAATAACCATTTGTGGGGTGGTATGGTGAAACAGAGCTGGGAAACTTCTCTAAGCTAAAAAGAACCAAACTTGCAGGCTGATTTTCTTTTGGGATAATTATGCAGGGAGGCAGAAGATCAGAGACAGAAGGTCAGACCACTTAACCAGCACACCTTTTGTCTATGCTAAAACAGTTAGATCCCCTTCCCTTGCCTGCTGGACCAGGAACTGAAAAATAAGATAGCGCTCCACCAGTTATCTGCTGCTTGTTTCCAGGAGAGGGAAAGAAACAAACCCCTTAACTGTAAGCCGCACTCCAGTGAAAATAATCTAGAAAATTATGTGAATTGACAACCCCCGAAGTATCAAATTAAAACAGTTTGATTGCTTAATTTACTGCCTGATCACAACTTTCCAATAAAAACAGTTGAGTTGCTCTTTCCAGATACATCCAGAAACAAGCTGCACTTCTTTACACAAAATCATGCAGAATTAAACTGCTCTTCCTTGTACAAAGTCACGCAGAGCTTGCTATACAAGGTACGAGCTGCTTTATTTAAATTCTGCAAATCACCCTCAGAAGTAAATACTGTGAGTTGGAACCCACTAGTACTGCCAATATGCTGTATGGTTTATTAATGAATGGAATGGGATATGAATGGAATGGGCTCCTAAACACTATGTATTAGGGAAAGGGATATTAGTCAAATTAAGTAGCTTTGTTCCACTTCCACGACCTTAGATCTTTTTACAGACTTACAGGGAGGAAAGTGCTTTGAATCTGGAAAAAAAAAAAACAAAAAACATTTAAATTTATTCACAAGATGATGCATAAAGTTTTACTAGAGCTTGTTCAGAAGGATATGACAGATGAAAGCAGAAATATGTGAATAAAGCTATAAAATGGGCAATATTACACAATTACAAAGAGAAAATTTTCCCTTACAGAAAAACAAGTATAATAAGGTATTCCTGTGCAACAGCAAGAAGCACAAAAGCAAGGTTCTGTAGTAGAAAAAACAACAACAATGAAAAAAGCCTTGGTGTATCACAGTGCTTTCATCTGCATAAGCTGCCTGGAGCTTGCTACCTTAGGGGCTGCGGGAGGGTAAGAATTGTCCTCCAATGATCAGCAACAGCAAGAAAATCTCTTGGTGTACAGCAAAGCAGAGCAATACTGAGACCAGAAGCCAGTAAGGAGATGCAATATGTTGGTTTGAAAACTTTAGACTACTGGAGGTACTGTGCTATATAACATGGAAACGTTGCACTTTGGAATGCATTGGTCCAAGCAGGAGGAAAAAAAAAAAAAAAAAAGTAGAGACCATTCAGTAACAATATTTAGATTTTTTCCTGATGCTTTTGGTATAGGCAATTGTGAGATCACTGATGTGATCTAATATGCCATACTGTACTATCTGTAATATATCACTGCATGTAGAAATGTTTGTAAATAGGTTAAAACGAAAATAAAAAATCTTGAAAACCAGCTGGCCTATACATGGTAACTCAGCTTATAACAGATATTTGCAGTCTTTATTATCACTTTATATTGATTATTTCCGTTTGCAGGGTCATCTCATAGAATCCAATTTAATGATTCTTGGAGTCATTAGGGTATAGAGGGTATAGAAGTAAGAGGGTATTTGAAGTAATTTTATGATAATCTGACATTATGCAGACAAATAGAATGTTAGCCCTATCATGTAAATCCACATAATTGTCTTTTTGTCTATTTCTGGAACATTTTGTGTGTGTGTGTGTGTGTAGGCAACCTCTGTTTTTTAATCCTTGTTATTGTAGTTGAGTTTGGAAAAGTCCAAGTTCTAGCTTTTTTACTTTTTCCAGTCAGTGACATGACTTTAACAGCAATTATCTCTTTTGGACGATGTGAGATGTACTAGAAATCCTTAAGTACTTTAAATATGATTTACAATTCTCAAGTATAATCATTAATTGCACAGAAACTTCTGTGCTAATTCTGTAACAGAGATCACTATCCTATCTTTTTAAAGTCCAGTCATCATCTCTGTGTTTCATTAATTTGCTACTAAAACAGCGCGTAATAAATCACAAACAATATTGCAGTGTGGGGGAGAAAAGATAAAAGAAAGTGTGTATGGAAAACAAGGCTGTAGGAAGAAACAGGAATCACTGTAAATGTCATTCAGAATTACTCAGCTGTTCAAGTAGTTATATAGTTTGCTGTTCTTACAATCCATTCAGAACAGCAACAACAGCAAAAAAACATTTTTAAAAATAGGATTTCATTTGGGGTTAGAAGGAAAAATCTAGTGGGCTCATGTCTCTACTTGCTTGACTTCCTCATCTACATTCCAATGGATGAATTTTAGAGAAAGGTAAGTGATACTGGGACCCAGATGGACTTCAATAATGGTTTACTTGTTCAATGTTGAATTTCAGTTAGAAGCGAATGCAGAGTTATTTTTCAGGAAGACAAGGAGAAAGAAAATCTGGCCTACTGGCCCCTCTGCAATTGGCTGGTCATTCTTATGTCTCATGAATAGCACTGTGTCCTCTATCTTCAACATCTGACAGTGTTAGTTTATTCAAGCTTTCTCCTTCCACTGAAACATGGTTTATAGGACTGCTAGAATCTATTTCTGTCTATTTCAAACTATTCCAAGTAGTGCTACAGCAAATCTCCCAAGTTCTTATTAATTAGCTATGATAAAAGCTATCTTGATTTGAGTAACTGCCATCATATTCTCAAAACATACAAACATACATCAGATCCATAATTAACAGTGACCAACAGTACTTGACACACCATGTCAGGAGTCAAAACAAACATTTGCAAGATATCTGAAATAATAAACAAAAACCTTGAGCTATGATAGTGAGACCTTCTGATGTATGAGCCAGAGACCCTGCTGGAATCCACACTGGAGGTCATCCTGCAAAGTCAGAGCTGTCTGCACTGCTGTACAACGGCCCCAGATAATACTGCTGTCCCTTAAACTCATCCACAGATACAAGTAAACTGAAGCCTACAAAAGAACTCCCTTAGACAACACTGGTGCAGCTGATCCAAGCCATCCCCTTATGCTCTTCTAGGGGGGTGTCAATTTATGTCAACACCAAGATCACTGGGAAAGGGTTTCAGACCCCTCTGTGGGAAACTCTGCTCATATCTCCCTGTCTCTGGCCAAATCCATATGGGAGTTCAAGGCTCTTCCCAGCAGCATGGTCATAGGTGTTGGTCTTCCAGCTTTGGTATTGGGCCTCTAGCTTAATGTTCATCTGCTTCCTTCTCTGAGGGGTTTCATGACTGTGTCATCTCAGCTGTAGCTCTGTTCTTGTTCTCCTGTCATAATGATTCTGAAAAGTGTATCCAGAGACAGTAACAAGGTGCAAACTAATGCTAGCAAATAACTAATATGTGTGTAATGTCAAGGGAAATATGTAAAACTTCATAAAGTACTCATAGTATTGCAAAAGAATAAACTCTGTCATGTGGAAGTGCAAAAACAGAATTACAAACATGCTGTACAATAGGTTACTATCAGCAAGGATTCTCAAGATCATATATAATTTGTATAATTGAAACCATGAAGCATAAACATGGAAAGAAAATGCACTGTTGCTCTAAACTTTATTTATGATCAGCAATACCCTGGATGAGCTCCTTAAGATCCACTGATGTATTGGGACTTAAATGTAGGTTTAAAGCTAGAAATATGCTAAGCCTGATATTTCAATGGTTCTGAGAAAATGTTCCTTTGTAGGAGATGGGCACAAGTTCCTAGCTGGTACCATGCTGTCACCTATATGCCTCCAGCAGATACAGTGTACAGTAGAGCACTAGTTCAAAATTGAACACTTAAAGTGTTAAAACATTAAGGTAATGAGATATCCATATGCTTCTTATTGCTTCTTTTTTTTTTTTTTTTTTTTTTTTTTTTTTTCCCCCAGAGTTAAATTGGTTTTGATGAAGGACAGGTTAGCCTTGGGTCAGCCAGACTTAAATTAATAGGATTGCTAGCCATGGGGCACATGTTCTTATGGTTTCATTCCAATGGGTAATTTATTAAAAGTCTTTAAGTTAGCCAAACTGACTAAAGGTGGGATTCACAGTAAACATAATCCTTCACCTGTTATAGTCAATATCCCAGTGTTTGAATTTGGTAATGAGACCAAGAATCATGATTTATATTAAATGCCTCACCAAAAAAAAAATGTATTACCTTATTTGCTTAATGGTGTAAAAATGCTTTCTTGTTCTGTTGGTGCTTTTTTGCATTTTCTATCTTAGCAGATGGATCAGTGTTTCCTGACTTTATTCTTTACTCAGAAAAGTGTTTGTCATATTTGGAGAACCAAAAAAGGACCTTCAGATCACCTAAAATGTGTAAAATTTCTATTTCAGAGGAGAGAAATATAGACCATCAGTTGATAGGTGAATTGTAACTATATTTCTGAGCTATTCAGACTGTATAACATAGCTGCAAACTAGAGCAAAACTGCTAAGGTTTTTTATGCAGTGCACATTTGTTAAAATTTAGCCTCTAGGTTAGCTTCATGTATATACAGTGGAAAGTGCTCTGGAAGACCATTCAGACTTCCCAAGAAAATTGTCCCTAAGGAGTTGTTAACTCAAATAGGTTCTTCAGCAAAGCTCTTGACTTCCTATCACAACCCCTCTTCCATCCACCTTCTGCTACATGTATTCCCCCAAAACAGGCTTCCTTTAGTTCTTCCATCTTCCTACCATAAAATCTTATTGCAATTAAGTAAGAACCTAGTTTTGACCCCATTCATTCCACATATTCGTAACTTCCCCCCCCCCAAACTCTCAAAAACCAATCTGTATGTTTTTCTTTCAATTTATTGTTTTTAGTTAATCTGAATTTTTAAAATGTCCTAAAGCAGTCAACTGCAAGTTAGTTTTGAAGGTCAGAAGCCCCTTTCCAACTTATAAGCCAATCAAATACTCAAGTATCCAGATTGTCCAAAGAAACTACTATTATTTTTTTTTTTTTTTTTAATTTTAAACCTGATGACACATTAGATGAGAAAAGTTAAAAACTACTCAAAAACATTGACAAATGCTGGGAGGAATAATTGCAACTCAGAGGAAATAAACTATTCATCACAGACATTTTGGGAACATATATAGAAGTGCAGTTGTACTATTCATGGATCAGTGTATGAATAGGTAATTGGAAGAACTTTTCTAGGCTAGGGATGAATATAGAGCACAATAGAGGGAGAAGATGATCTAAGATTAAAAATTTCTTCATAGTACTCACATTTTCTTCCAAATTATCTACGTCAACAGTGCTGTCTGTTCACCCAGGCATGATGGAGCCATGTCAGACTGAATCTTCAGCTGAAACCAGTGTCTGAAATGGCATTAATAGAGTTTCTTACAGCCACTGACAAAGTATAAAAAATCAAAGTTTTTTTCTGTGATTTGGAAAAGTCTGTAAATTTTTTCTAATTCTCTGATTTCTTTCCAAAAGTCACACAAATTAATGCAGTAAAGATCCTGTAGGGGAAGTATATGTGCATGGATCATGAGGTTGAATGCTCCACCATTTTAGACTCATACCACATTATTCCTCTAAGCCATATAAATAGGTATCTAAAAGTGGATTGTTTCTTAGATGCCACTAGGCTTTTTCAAAACCTGTCTTCTGGTGATCCCAGTTTATGGGATGCCAGTCAACACCTAACTTCCTATGGAGATTTGCATAGGTAGCAGAACCAAAAACAAACAGAAAAGATCCTCTTGCATTTGTGTGTCCAAAAATAGTTACTCAATATTAATCCTTTTAAATAAAACCCTCCCCCTTCTCACTGAGCTGTTTCAAAGCATTACTGTAAATTCAATATTTCACTGCAGCGAAGCTAGAGAGGGTTGTAAAGTAAATAACTGGATGTCATGGGAGTATGACAATAAAACTAGTGATCACTCAGTTTAAATTAAAACTCAGATTTCACAAGCAGCTGGAAGAATTGGAAAACCTCAACATATCTATAGCACAGCCCTGTCAGACTGCCAACGAAAGGGAAAAGGGCAGCAGCAGTGCCAGGGCTTGCTGAACCCAGCATGGGGACACAGCTCTTCCCCCTGCAGCCCCTTGCAGGCATCAGACAGGTCTTTCGTGCAGCCCTGCCTTGGGGCAAGAGCTGAACTATCCCAGAGGCAGGATCATGGCATTTTGGCTTTGTATTCAGCCAAAAATTAGATTTATAAATAGAATGCTTAACTGAGATATTTAAATTAGATAGAAACAAATTAGACCTACATGATAAAAAGTCACTACTGCCTGCGTCTTCCAAACAGGAGTCAGCTCGTATTTGGGGCACCAGGACAAGTAACCAGAGCTACAGACTGAACAAGGTATATGTTGGGCTTTTAAAGGGTCATTTTAAACTTATTTTAACAACATTAATTCCATATGTTACAACTCAAAAGGGTGTGTTCAAGCATCTAAGTTGATAAATTATTGTCCCTATTCAAGAAACAGGATGTTATGGTCTTTACAGGCAAAATCATGAAACCGATTCTTTAAAGATGTTGTGTTTTTGAGGAAAACAGTACTTTTCTTCATGTTCTATTGTTGAGTAATAAGGTCAAGTTAAGTGTTTTTTAACAGAGGCCATATGGCTTGGATCCTTACCTGAATAACAGAAGCTAGAATCTGCAGGAGTGATTAAAATGTCTAATTCATCACTTGGCTAAGACACAATCATTCTCTACAGCACCATTTTCTATAATACTTAGATTATATTTTAATTTTCAAATTGCTTCTCATGAATACAGCTCTGCATAACAAAATGTACCCTGTAGTCATGATCCATTATTAATTATATTGCTATAAACTTGATTATTGATTCCTTCATTATTTGTGAAGTATTTTTCATATCCCACAGAGACAGGCAGCCAAAGCCCAAGGCACTAATTAAGAGCAGGTGAAGAATGTAAGCAGGAAACCAGGGATAAGCAGTGGCTGGGGGCTATTACTAAATAAAGCCTTTATGAACAGAGAATTTCACAGCTCAGCAGGCTTCAGTTGAAAAGCAGTCTCAATTGCAAAGGCACCAGCTCAGAAATGCTAAAGGACTTCAACATAGAGCTTGGCTCTTCATTTCAGTTTTGTTTTCCAAATCCAATATTCATATGAAATTGAATAACCCAGGGTATTGATTATATTCTCTAGGATATCTCTAGAAAAGAAATAGTTATTTTGCCTGTGTGAAAAATCTGTAACTAGTTTGATACAATATATACTTCCCTATTATTATTTGAGATGATTGTTCAACCTAAATTGCATGTCAGCTAGCTCACTACATACCCCAGCCTACATTAGTAGGGAAAGATGAGGGTGTTAAAATGCATAACAGAACTTAATTAATATATAGTATTTTATTTTATTCCCCCTTGGACACCGGGATGACCTCGGCCATGAAGTCCCCCCCAGCCTCCACTCGGAGCGCAGTGTTGTAGGGAGGCGATACGTGGGCCCTGCCCCTGTACAGCAACCTGCAGCTTGTGGGGTGGACTGCTGCTTTTCCTGAGCACAGGCTGTCAGGGTTCCCGGGGTTGTCTGCTGTGGTTCTGAGGTTCAGCAGCCTGATGGAGGAGAGGCGAAGGCAGCCATATTTTCTTACTGTTTCACCATCCCAAGCACTGACCTCCTCTAGCTCTTCAAATGCCCCAGTTAGAAGCTGCTTGGTACAATCAGAGGAAAGGGGGAGCTCTGTGCTTTATCTAAGCCTGCCTGCAAGCCAGTGGTTGATTACAGAACAGGTAAGGGACTCCTGCAGCTGGTACTGCCTTTTGTGACCATGCAGAAGTTGTAACAGAAGTGCTTACGTCTTGGAGATGCTTCTTCAGTGCAGTCTCCCTTATTCTCTCCTTTCCCTGATAAGCTCATATTTCCTTTTATTCTGGGGACAACCTTTTCTCTAGCTATGGGATTCTTGAAAGCACCAAAAGCATCAAAACTTTTAGGTTTTGCATCTGACAGGACTCAGGCCTGCCATGGAAACCTTGCCAGCACTGATGGGAAAATGATGTCTGGTTGCAGGCCCCTCTGCTCACCTGCACCCTAGCTCTCCTGCCCGTCCAGGCTCATCAGCCCTAAAAGCAGCTCACCTGTGGATGTCAAGGTGACCTGGCTCTGGGGCCACCTGATTTAGCAGGGGGGGAGAGAGGATGTGTGAACAAGGGCACTGAAGTACTTTGCAGTCATGTAATCAAATGTTAAAAGGTTCAGACTGATACTCAGCTCATAAAGGTACATGCATGAGCTGGGAGAGGGAGATCTCAGCTCTCTCTAAGGGTTGGAAGACCCCCTCCTGGTGACAGAACTGCTGTGGTGCCTACAGATACACATAGAAGGAGCCAGACTACCTGGTCCATTAGCGACAGCAAAACAGCTCTCCGCTGTTTTTTGTCGCTGCTGGGCATTGCTGCCCTGGGAGATGTGCTGTCCTGTGGGGCACCTTGCTCCTCCCATGGCACAGCTTCTCCAGTGTGTGCTCACCTCCCTTAGTGGCCTGCACCACTGTGAATCTTGCTCCTGCGAGCCCCCTTCTGTGCTTCTTGTTCCCATGGCAGGAGCTGCCTTGGCATTTCATTTCCCATGCAATAAAATTCAGTTTCAAATGTATTGCTGAGGAACCCTTGGCTGCCAAGGGCAGAAGACCATTTTCAGCTTTGAAAACCTCGTTTCTGAGCACGTCTAGTTTCCAAAAAAATGCACATTATATATATATGAATGCATATCTTCTAGGGAAGAAATACATGATATATAGCATTCCTTCTACAGAAGAAATTCCATAGCTTTATTTTTGTTCTAGGTCCATTATGCTGTACTTCTGAAAGATATCTGGACAACACATTTAAGCAAGATGTAGTAAGGTAAGAATAGCTGCCAGCCATCCAGGTATTGATATATACCTATGATGTATGTATGTGACATTCTTACATCCAGGTAAGCACACCTATTTTCCAGGAAGCATTGATGTATTTTGGGTAGGGACATGTTTTAACATGCACATCTTAGACTGTTGAATTACAAAGTGAAATATTAAGCTAGCCACACCTTTCATCATGGCCCTGACCCTCTGAATCTGTGTGAAAACTGCATCATTATATGCCTTGAAAGAAATAAGAGAAGTTCTGTGCAAAACCTTTAAAATTTTTATTCTCTGATTCCTCTTCGGTCCATTATGGTGTTATTAACTACTATTATCACTGATAGCATAAAGATGTAAACGCTTATTTGTTCACAGCTTTATATACAACATCACAGAAAAGGCTGTTAGGTATGTGACATCAAAAAGTGAAAACAAAAAAGAACAAAAAAGCAAAACGAGGAAATGTATGGTGAATTACAGTATGAAAAGGAAATCTATTTACACACGTTAATCTATACAACATCATAGTCTGTACAATTTGTAAAAAATAATCACATTCATTTACATCATCTTTAATGTTTACTGAACTTGACAAATAAAAAGTTATGAAGACAACAAAAGAGAATTTCAAAACAATGCTCATATCAATGCTCCAGGAGAAAAAAAGCTGCAGGTTTTAAGAAATTTACTACAGTGCTTTGGGAAATAAAGGAGTTTGGGACATTTCAGTCACTGGTTTAGCTGACAATGGAAATACTACCAACTTAGATTTAACTACATGCTGTTATCATTGGGCAGAACCAGGTTCAACACTGAATGGTTAAACCATATTAAAAATGTTCTTTTAAATATTGTGTTGATGTAACCTCGTAACATGTCAAAATTTATTATTAGAATTCTTAATTTAATACTCTTCTTTTTTCATCAACAGAATAGCACTGTATACTAACTTCTGCTATTTGGTTATTTCAGGGTAGTACTGACAGCCCACAGCTTGTATAGGCACTCATGGTAGTGTGAAGGTACTTCGTTAGTGAAGGGTCTTCCTGCACTGCAGACAGTAATTGCACAGGCAATAATCCTTCCATAAATAGGAGCTTTCTCTGCAGGTTATTTGCCAGTTGTACTTTTTTATCAGGCATATTTAATGCTTAATTTTTAATAAAGATGTCTGAACAAAAGCTGTGGAAAGTGAGTTTGGATTTTACTCACAATCACTTTGCTGACATGGACAAATTCAAAGTCAAGAGGAAAAGTTTTTTAGGACTCACAAAAATAGGAGACAAATAATGTCAATGACTCATCTCAGTCCTAACACTTGGAGTGTGAAACCCGTGCACTTGGTAATGCCTTATTTCATAAGCAGACAGATTCTTCAGTTTGCTGAGGCTCTGACTCTTGCTTTCCCCTTCATCATGTTAAAGGCAGAGGGAAGCCTGTCTTGGGATGTATCAGGGTGTGAAGTTGATGCTACAGACAGGCTGGCTGCCTCTGACTTGACTCTAGAATGATTTTTGTAAAGATTTATGTCACCTTTTGCCACCAGTAAGTTATTGCCACTTAAGTACAGTTCCAAGATATGCTTAAACTGAGCACTTCCTCAGATGGCTACATGCAGCACCCATCACCACCCTCGTCGGGTGCAATCTGTTGGGCTCTTGTGCACTCCAGAATGGCATGTGTGGAGTACTTACTTAAATACGTCTAACTCAAAATGTCATGAAAGCCATCAGAGCTCTCAATGGCTAAAAGGATGCTTTCCACAATCCTAAGGTTATTTTGCAAAGCATGTTAATGCACTTAAGCCAGACTCCAAGGTCAACATATTTTAAACAAGTTATTAGTATATACAGCAAAAAAAAAAAAAAAAAAAAAAAAGGCCAGTAATGTTTTCACTTTATGTCATTAACCAGTTCCTGGTCAGCAGCTGAAATGACTGCACAGATTTTAATGGTATGACCAGGTGAGCTGCAAGTGAGAGCAAGAAATGTGGTCAATGGTGTGTGCACTCCTGAAGGGATATACTGAATCACAGAATCATAGAATCACAGAATTTCTAGGTTGGAAGAGACCTCAAGATCATCAAGTCCAACCTTTGACCTAACACTAACAGTCCCCACTAAACCATATCCCTAAGCTCTACATCTAAACGTCTTTTAAAGACTTCAAGGGATGGTGACTCCACCACTTCCCTGGGCAGCCCGTTCCAATGTCTAACACAAGAAGGTGGCATACTTCCACCTTCTTGTGGCTGAAACCATTACAAATTGAATGGGGCACAGACGAGAAACAGGAAAAAAAAATGAGAAAATGCCTTGCAGTTGGGGTTTTAGAGATTTTACATGCATAGTTTTTAGGAAACTAAGACTTCATTTCAGTAGTGATTCAAGAGGCTTCAATTAAAGAAAATTTCTGGTATTCAAGAGCACTTTGTTTTGGAGTATGACCCCTCTACAAAAGACAAAAAAAACCCAAACACCTAGCATAATAGAAGAAACAACTGAAAGTTGAAGCCAAGCAAATCAAAACAAGACAGAAGACCATTGGTTTTATCATGGAAGGCAGTCAACCATGGGGACACCCCACCAAATGAACTCAGGGATCCTCCATCACTTGAATTTTAGAATCACACTTTCGATGGATAACTTTGACCAACCAAGATATTTAGCTTAAAAATTAGTATTTAGGTATCATCTACTAGCAACATAACTGAATGGCCTCTTCTGGAGAGCTCCATTTAACTTGTAGCTTTACATGTAGATGTAAAGTGAGAAATATAAGTTATTTTCTATTCTATTCTAGGCTCATTTTATAATAAGTACAGAGAAAAAGGTGGTTTAGTTTACATGCTTGAGCAAGTGAACATAGGATGAATCATTTACAGCTGGTGCCTATTTCTCTATGATGACTACTGAAGGCACTTAAAAAGAGTCTTTAGCTCAGAAAAAGACATCTAGCTTTTAGATACCTAAACCAGGACAGATGAATTTCACCTGAGTTTATCAAGCACCTAGCTGAAATTCTCAATTCTGAAAACGAAAATTTAAGTCAACTCTTGGATTTAGGTCATGGTTAGCAACTGTCATCTGCCGCTGTCCCTCAGGCATCAGCAGCAGGTAATGCTGATACAAATGACTAAGAACGAATGGTGCCACCATTCAAAGCCATTCAATGGCTTTTCAATGGGCACAAAAAAGCCAGACAGGTTTCCTGCTCTGAAGACTTTATGACTCAGTTTGGACCCTTTCACCAAAGGGAGAAAGGCAGTAAAGGAATAAAGATGAGCAGGAGAACTAAGTGACAAAGCCATGTGAGCAAAACATATGCCTGCCTAAGAATTATGTTTAGGGATGAGAGAGGGCTGAATTATTTGTTTCTTGTATTGTCCTTTTGACCCTCAAGAGTACCACAGCACAAAGCAGGACCATTTAACTCCAGTTTTGTGCAACATCAAATGCAAAACGAAGCCGTGAGAAACTATCTTGTTTCTGTGCATTGTAAAGATGCAAAACACTGATCAAGTATGAGATTCATCAGGTGATTTTCAGTTTGTGCATACATTTTAATATATTGTGTACCTGTGTGTGAAAAGGCAGCCGAAAGTCAAGCAGATCCCATGATGAGGGGGTTGATGTTGGCACTTTGCATAAGGTTATCTGAAGATCAGAATTTTCTGGAAGTGAAGTAAGAACAGTGCCTTCTGTTTTTTTTTTTTTTTTTTTTTAAAGATAGTTCTCTCTAGGATACAATGAATTCTAAATATGTCATTGGTCTCTTACAAAATAGACTGATGGAACTGATTGCTTGAAATCTCTATTTCTATAACATTTTTCTCTCTCTGTGTCAACTCAAAGAACCACCTTTGAACATAAAGTTTGTTTGAATGCTTGTCAGGTGCACCTATCCACTCTAGAAAATCAAGGGGAAAAAAAAGGTACATTTTGCATTTCAAATCTCAGGGAGCTGAGCAGTCCCAATGACACTTGAGGCAAAGAAGCCTAAAGTGTGTAGATGCATTTAACTGAGGTACAGGAGAAGGCCCCAAGATCAAATGTGTCTTCATATATTTGCAGTTTGTTGATAAGGTTGTTTAGAGATCCAGGAAGAAAGCCTGAAGGTTAGTAGATGTTTCTGAGACTAAAGCCTTTGGGAATATGAATGTATATGGTTTAAATACAGGTGAAGGGGTTTATATTATGATCCTGCAGGACTGCCGTTAGGCAGCCTACTTCACTCCAGGATTTCATAGTTCACCAAGTGACAGTCTATATCACTCTGAATAACTGAAGGTGATTGCTAACTTCTTTAAAGTCAAATTTGGCAAAGTAACAATTCATCAACTGAATATTGTTTAACTCAAACAATATGTACTACATGGAGGTTGGTGTCATGCAACACTCTCAAGTGCAGCCCACGGGACAGTCATGGAGCATTTTCTCTGTTTGATCTTACATAACAACATATCACTCCAGGGTAACCCCATCAAAAATAAATTGTGTTTGACAGATAAATAGCTAAAATAAATTAGAACAAGAGGTGTACAGACATTTTAATGGCTGCCAACAATATTCCCAGTCTTGTTAATATGTTCAGGAGTGTACATGTATGCCTGCCAAGACATACCCTTGCTGCCATTCTTTGCTTTCCCTGGCAATATTATTGACCTTGGATTCTGTTGGCTCCCTATGATCTATTATCTGAAATACCAATGCAATTGCTTTTATCAATTAGAAGTACTCATGCAAATATACATTATTCCCACTTGTTATTTAGAGTGGACATGGTGAAGCGTGACATGAGAAGTAAACGTCACTGGGTTTATTTCTTTTAAGACTGCAAATGTACCATGTGTATTTATAAGAACTTATCTGTTCTACATCTTCTTTTAGAAAGTGGCTACATAAGAGGCTTAGTGTTGTTGAGAATTCCTTCTATCTATGCCTTTTGTAGTAATTTTTAGAGATTGTGATTATTATTTTTTTTTTTTTTTCTGGAGTCATGGGCAGGACTGAATATTAAATCAGCTTCGATAGATAAGGAATAAAGCTTAAAAGAATTAAGCTTAAAAAACTTGTATTATTCCTTAAATGAGAGTTGTATCTTTATTGCAATATTCCTTGTTTCAGCTGCCAAGTATGTAGTTCTAGAGATATACTTCAACTAAACTATTATATAAAAATGATACTTTCAACGGGTAAAGTGATCCAAGGCTATTTATCTCATGCCAGACTGCCCTAGCAATAAAGCACCTCTTCAGAAATTCGTTTAATAAAATAGCAACACAAATCTCTTTGATTTTAAACAGAAGAGTACAACTGGTGATTACAACAGCACTATTGGCAAATGCTGATGTTTTAATCAAAACTACTACAGTAGCCATTTCTGTGTGGACTGCAAAGGTAGTCCTACTTTCTGCACCAAAACATAAAAACCAGGCACTTTAGAAGGGGACAACAGGATAGGAATCAAACTCTGTGGAACATCATCTTTGAAATTCACACAATTAGCCAAGAAACACTACTTTTTTTTTTTTTTTTTTTTTTTTTTTTTTTTTCCTGTATGATGTTAATGATTTCCTGGATTAGTACATTAAACTCCTAGTGTAATTAATTATAGCCTTATATTTTTATTTTGTTTTCCATAATGAGGAAGGAATTTCCTGGTCCTTAAGGAAATAAATGCTACCTGAAGTATAAATATAACATAATAAATTTTCCTTCTTTCCCTCATAACCTTTTCAACATGTACCAAAACATTCTGCATTGAATGGGATCCCACACATCTATCTCATAGACTGGTTGGATGGGAAAGGGACTATTATAGCAAATGAGTTTTTGAATAGTTACAGCTAGTAAATGGCAAGAGAACATCAGAATTAATGTGAATGTCATTAAAAAAAAAAAAAAAAAGCAGAAAGTATCCATGGGGCAGGTGTTTCTGTTATTACCTGGTTGGCTGCATAAACCAATTTCCCAAATACCAACATGTAGAAAAGCAAAGTACTAAATTTTACATTTTAGAAAATACCACATTAAGCTGCATATAACAAATGATATATCCCACAGTTTTTGCATGTTTTGGGGGACATAGCTGACTTAGATCATGGTGGTCTCTGTCTGCATAAATGACTGAGCCCTTGAATTGCGGTGGAGCTGAGAAACACTTTCTGATCCATTTCGAGAAATTGAAGAGCTGTGGAGTCTGTAATCTCTGCCTGCTGTCTGCTTCCAGCACAAACTCCGCCATTTTCTTTTCAGCTCTCCTTGCACCTGTGTTAAAAAGTAAATGCACGAGATGGTCTGAAAACATCCTTTTTATGTGAGGAACTTTTCCACGTTTATTGGCTATCAGATGGGGAGCTCTGGGAACAGCTTCTAAACAGGTTTTACAAAATTGAGGAGAAGACTGTGCCTATACTGTCTGTGAGAAGAAGCCCCAGGACCACTTTCAAAATCAGATTTGCATCACTTGTGCTGCCACAGTGGCTTTTATTAAAATACTAGCTAGTTATTAATCACTTGTACTTAAAACCAAATCAAGTTATTTGGCCCAAATAAGGAATCTTATGAATACCAAAGACCAAACTAGCACTCAGGAGACCTGTACATCAATTCCCTGTGCAAGTAAGCATCTTCTTCAGACAGATTCCTCCTGTCATACACTGAATGATATTTAATATATATTGTACCTTAGAAAGTATCTGGAACAAGGAAGGAATCAACAGGAATTCCGTCCATCTTCCTTAGTCAAGATAAGAAAAGCTGCTACATGCCAAGCAGCTTGAAAACCTGCTTCTGTGCTCGGGTTAGATTCTCTCACATTACCTCTGTCTGAATAACTACTAAAAGATGCTTCAATTTCTAGTCTTGTTGCACCTCACTTGCACAATACACATTGCTTGTACAAAGGCTAGAATTAGTTCACACCAAATAAAGATGCCCTTACTAACACTTCAATTTTCACGGAAATAGATTTCAAATGGCTCTTAAGTCTTCACCCAAGTACACTAATTTCTCCTGTTGCACAGAAACGTATATTCTATAAGCAGGAATGCAAACATCTGCTAAATCTGCTAAATCTACTAAATCAGTTTCATGTTACATAGAATGTAATTATTAGGACACATACATTTATTGAAAACATCCTCAGTAAGAAAAGTGAGACTTACCTCACTGTTCAAAAAACAATACAGGACTGCAACAATCAATCCCTGGAAACAGACAATAGTCATTAGTTAGCATGCAGCATTAACCTAAGTCAATAAAGCTTGAATAAAAACCTTAAAATTTACCTGAAAAGATCCCAAACACAATTCAAAGATTATTTTATAATTGTTGGAAGTGCGGTCAGGAAACAGAGCAAACACTGTGTAGTGAACTCCAAATAATGGAATAAGCAATAATGTGGATTTTGCAAGTCTCCTGGGTAAATAAAACAGAAAAATAAATGAAGAAAATGAGTTTAATGATAAATTGTTATTTTACTAAGATAAGAACCTGATGCAACGTCGTTTTGATAAACCTCATATAACTTCAGTTTTATAAACAGTTAGTAAGTGTCATTTATTGAAAATTGTTTTCCTTTCAAGCTTGCTATGAGATTAGCCACACAGTAACATAATAAATTAATGTGTGCAGTTACATGCTGTATTTGATCTTATGGATCTTGCAGTCTTCCAAAAGCTGATAAAAAGTTGCAAGGCCTCTGTAAACCAAAAGACCCTTTTCCTGTTGACCTCTGGACAGCCTTTGGGGTTGGAGTTAGATGGTCTTTAAGGTCCCTTCCAACCCAAACCATTCTATGACTCTATGATTCTATGATTCTGTTCCATAGGACTATGTTTGACAAAGCATCACGAGCTGTGATCAGGCCTTTCGGGACATTTTTTACTTGGCATAAAGGGTTAATATTGGAAATAAATATTTCCTTCATGCAAAATCATAGAGACATTTTCTCTTGTGTAGAAGTTAAGGTCTATGTCCTTAAATTCATAGTTTAATTTCCTTTACATTTGCAACTGTAAGGTTTGCCTGTACATTTCATATGCACAGTATGGAAGCAGTACCTCAAAGATGCAATCCGGAATAATCTCAGATGTGAAATTTTCATCAGAAATTTCAGATTTATCCCCAGTTCCTAAAAACTATACTGATGGTATGAAGCATATACCCATGAATCATTGTAATGTCATCAATTCTTTAATACAATTTATCATGAGACACTACTGAAGATAAGAAGAACTTTAAATTATTAAACTGGGCAGTTTTGACAAACTGCCTGTGAATCCACTGAGATGCTGAATTGCTAATTATCCCTTATCTGTCACTCAATGCACTCTAATAACATCAGTTTTATAGATTATACAGGACCAGTCATGCATGATTATGGATGTCTGGTATCAGAAGAAATTCAAGAAATTGTAATGTTGAGTCCCAGAATTAGTTCATCACTGTTTTGATGAATATAACTTGATTCAACAAAGAAAGGAAGCTGCTGAGATTTCACCTATTTTAATAGAAAAAAGTCAAAGTATTATAAGCAGTTTTACTTTTTTCTGTGTCGGTCCTCATGGCCTGCATATTGTGTCCCAGGGGCTGCATCTGTCTATGTGGAAATAATCAGTTCTGACAGCAAAGTTTCTCAAGAATAGTAAAACCCACACACTTAAAGGAGATATCAGAAAGTGGGACCAATAGGGCTTCTGTGACAGAAGAAATTCATTTACAACTGAAGATGATGATGTTAGCAAATTTCCCATTTTCCCAAGTGAAGTGGAAAACTGATTTCATTTCAACTTAACCCTTCCCACTGCAAAAGTAAAATAAGCATTAAAAAGGACAGAACCAGGTACAAGCAAATGGGACACACAGGAAGGGAAGAAAAACTGTGACTTGAAACAAGTAGTATTTGTTTTAAACTTATCTTTCACTTCCAATTCATTCTTTAAATAATTTTTGTCTAGGTGATATAACTTTCTGTATACTTCATTTACATTTTAGTGAAGGACAGAGCCAGGCAAAAATAGCTTTATTCTTTGTATTTTAGAAAGTGCATTTGCTTTTTGAAAAATGAGCCTCCTAGACCTTTAATTTGATCTGTAGAAGCACTATTTCTTGAGGAGGTTACTCTACTGTTCCCATGGGTATCTGCTAAAGACCATCCTATCAGGCAATCAATTGCTAAAAGCAAAGAATTCACAGTCCTAACAATGAAGGACAAGGTTGCTATCACAAGCACTACAGTAGGCTGTCAAAAATAACGGGACACAATGATAATGATAATGATAGCTAGAGAATGCCTCATTTTCATAAAATACATAAATACCACAGGGAAACAAAGAAAAGTTTGTGTCACAAGAAGTAAACTTGAGCAGATTTCCTGCCCGTATATCTATAGCTATATCTATATCTGTATCTGTATCTATATTTTTTCATCATCGCATTAACATATCATTGTGTTAAATAATACTGTGGTGACTGCATAATTTCTTCTAGGTTGATTTAACTCTCCCGGATGTTCAATTAATTCAGTCAACAAATGCACAAAAAAGGAACTGTGTAGGCACTATGAAGCACAGCCTTCTACCTATCTAGTAGCATCTTGATGCATCAAATTTTTTTTTGCATTTAAATGTGTCACACATTGTAAAACACAAAATGTCTTCTTGGCCTTCAATTTATCCTTTACTGTAGTACACTATGATCCTAGCTGTTTTAGAACAGGAATTCAGTATTTTTTAACTAGAGAAAAGAGGTATTATCCAGGAGCCCACTTCCAAATGACACTTACATGGTTTTGAATTTTCAGCATTCATTTTACTTTTTGTCATTGAAACATCATATTAGTGTCAAAAAGTGCCAATTCGGTGTCTATATCTGGGTTTTCAAATAAGACATAGTAAAACAGAATCTCAATTCTAGGTTACAGTATTCAGCAGTTACGATGACAAATAATAATAACTGATATGGTAATATAACAAAGAGCAAATCCAATTTTACTAATGTATTTAAACTACCACCCAAAATTCTGATTCTAAAGCTGTGGAAAAACAGATGTTAGGATTAAATGATGAAATTGAAACACAAAAAAAGAAAGCCTAAACAGAAATTATGTTGATCTAAATCAGAAACTCTTTTTTTTTCCTCTGTAAAAACAAAGATGCTATTTTAAATCAAAGATGCTATTTCTTTTTAATTTCTGAGAACAACATAACTTCCTCTCAGCTCTTAAAATATATGTAAATATTAAAATGTATTTTGGAAATGAAAAAAAAAATATTTTAAAGTAAGTTGAAGCAATAAATTCTGATCTTCCAAAAACTTCTTTAATTTTGAAATGTAATAACTATACATTAAAAGAAAGATAGTACTCCTCCTATTTTTTGCATAAGCATATTTATTTATGGAACTAAACTGAAATTCAAGAGTAGTTTGTTGGCCTTTATGAAATTGCTTATTTTTTTACTGAATTTGGTATTTGAAAAAAAGTCAATCTCTATTTCAACATAATGTTAAGATATTTATTAAACCACATGTAAAAGTTAGGTACTCCTGAATTAAATGTAGTTATAATATTATAGCAATGGCTGCTAACAGGTTTCAGCACAGTAAATCTTACAGAGATTATTTTGGTTCTGTATGTAATGTCTAAAATTATGACTCACTTGTACTGTGACTGGTCATTTCCTCCAACATCTGGAGATCTTAACTTCTGCAGTAAGATTCTTATAATACTAATGAAAAGTATAAAATTCAACTGCAAAGAAAACAAATAGAACAGTGATTTCTGACTTCTCCATTCCATACACAGCACAAAGAAAAACTTATCAAGTCAGACTAATCCACTCAGCAGTGAGTGTTGTGTACCTCCTGCCAGAACATGTTAAGCTCTACACTGTCAAACCTATTGTTTGTTTTCTGCCTCACTAGCTTTGTTACATCCAGTGTACCTCTACATGGCTACCAGTTCCTGTCTGACTGGCAAAAGCCTTTCAAAGCCCCACTTGTCAGCAATGACCTCCTTCCAAAATCTTAACTGGTCTCAAGACAGACTTCTTGGCAGGATGGAACATGGGGTGTGATTTGGTGCCATCAAGCATTGCCCTACATTTTCCAGTGTATTCACAACTGAAAGCCCAAAGGACAACACAAGTCCCATATAGTTTTGACCCTCTCTTGCCTCTCATCTTGACTTCTATTATTTTCTGTCTGGATTAGGGGAAGAGAAGGTTGTTGCATGGGTGATCTGCCCACTCCCATCAGGCATGGAGATGGCCTCTCACATATCTGTCTGCCTTGGGTACTGATGAACACTGATGAATGAAGAAACTGAATCCTTGCAGTTGAAGATTTTATCCTCATAACCGTTCTCTGAGATGGAACAGTAGTATTGTCTTCCTTCATGGAAGGAGAATGGAGGCATTTCATTATAAACATTATGATCAGGTCCTGATCAGTCTAGAACATTCAAGATAAAAGTTCTGTAGATCCTAAATCTCATTCCCATAGTATCTTTGTTGGCTTCAGGTATCTTGTGTTCACCAAGTTTTCAAGTTGAATGACTTTTTGTGTCTTCTCTGAAATACCCAGTACAATTTGTGATGTTAATAAATGAACTGTGATTGTAACAACTGCATATCCCTCTGTACTTTATACTTTGTTTGAAATGACAAGTAATGTGAAGTGACAGAAACTGACAAGGATTAAATTAAAAACCTGGAAGCTTCAGTATTTTTGAAAAATAAAAATAAAAAAGATGTTAGAAAATATAGGCCTTTAATGAAGTAAACACACCTTTTCCAGGAGGAAGACAAATTTCAAGTTTTACTTGATTAAAGTCTTCTACAAAAGTAATAGGTAGTAGCCAGTATTATTGCTGATTTTATCCACAGAATTACATATCACAGCATAGTGTACAGATGAATGGAGACACATTTGGTATGGTACATCCACTGGAGCTATTATTTGTGAACAAGGAGAGAGCTTCCACTTCATTGTATATTTGTTAGCCACAAAATAGGAGAAAATAGAAATAAAAATCTTTGCTCTGCATTTGCACAGAAGCAGAATAACTTATTGTTCTGGACAGGTCTCCCTATTTTCTACTGCAATAGTCATTTTACTACAACTGTTATCTTTTTGGTTTCTGAGGCATCACATCAGCTGTCAAACTAGACATAGGTGACTCACATTCTTGACTGTCATTCATGTACTACCTTTACATCTGTTTTCAAACATGTCTCTTTCTCTCTGTAAGCAAAATTTTGGATTAATGAAAAACATGCATTCTTGTTTGGAGTTTGTAACACTCCTTGACACTACTGACCTTGTAAATCCAGCCAGAGAAAACTGGGTATTGGGATCTAAAAGTGGCACTGCCTTACAGCAGTGCAGCAATTTCCTTTCTGTAATATTATAATTGAATAAATCATTTGTTAAAATCCTTTAGAATATACATCTGATCTAGAATAATACGTTTCAATGAAATATGAAACAAGCAGTGCCCTGAAATTTCACTTTTAGTTTTGCAGCTTTTCAGTCCTGTAAAATGACAGGACAAGAGACAGTAGGTACAAACTGAAACACAGGAGGTTCTGCCTATCAGAAAACATGTTTTTACTGAGGGTAACCAAGCACTGAAATGAGTTTCCCAGAGAGATCTTCAAAAGCCACCTGGACATGGTCCTGGGCAAGCACCTCTGGGTGGCACTGCTTGAGCAGGGGGTTGGACCAGAGGATTTCCAGAGGTCCCTTCTAATCTCAGCCATTCTGATTTTGTGAAGATCCTTTGAGCATGGTATCTTTAAATAGAATGTAATATGCATATTGTTAAATGAGTATCTAAGAACAGTAAAATAAGAAAATAAAGTGAATGCAGAGAAACTGCAAGAGTGATAACAAATGATGCCTCTTTGCTGGAATAACACCAAGATGCTGCTGATACCCTGTTTTAGTTGCTGAGTACTGAGTTTTTGAATCTAAACACGTGGCCTGAGCATGCATCATTTAAACTATTTTCATATTGTTTCTCTCTTGCTATTTAGTTTATTATACTAGCTGCAATGTGAGATAACTAGATGAAATTTTTTCAGATACTTTGAAGTAACGTAAGTACTGTTTCCACCTGAACACCTTTCACCACTCTTTCTCAAATGAAAGCAGTTTATTATAGTGGAAGCATGGAGAAGGCAGCTGTGGAAGCATTTGCCAAATGGGTGGTACTCCAAATTAACTGTCTGGAATAGTCATCTCCAATTAAACAACTTTGAAATGTGTTGTTGAAACAGCATGAAGCATGGAAACCTGCCAGTTAACTTTTCTCAAGCCAATATTGTCAGAATGAGATGCCAGGGAAGGCTTCTGACACACTGCATTAACTGAAGCCATTCCCACTTTAAGAAGTGACTTCAGAACTTGCTCTCACCAGACTATTTATTGTTGGATGATAACAATATAGATAATACAGTCTTCTAACCAGTGAAAATGTTTGGAGGTAACAGAGAATTCAATGGAAAAGAGTGAATATGGCATGAAGACAAAATGGACTTTCAGATAAATCAAATTAAACTACTGCTCCTTAAGTAGTATTTGATTTCCTCCTTCTTTCAAAAGTGTATTCATTATATCATCTTCACAAAAAGGCTCTGTTCTACTCTTTTTCTTTACTCTTCTTCCTGATCTTAAAGATTTTCAGTATCACCCATTCTCTGTGTTTTTCTTCCGTGCCATTACGTAAGACAGTCCGTAACAGTTTTCAACTCCTGTGTTCTTCTCCTTTATTTTCCTGAAATCCAGCTTCTCTCAGAATCCTGCTTTTTCCATCTAATTGACTAATTGTAACTCTTTGTCCTTCCTAATAATGAAACCATTTGCTACTCATCATTCTTTTCACTATTCTAAGTTTTCCAGTCCTTGTACATTCTCAAGAACGGACTGAAGGCTCTGTGTGAGCATGACATTGGCACTTTCATTCAGAAATGTCATGACTTTCACAACTCCTACTCAAAGAATTTGCAATGATCTATTTTCATCCTTTAATGGGAGGCAGCACCGACCTCATTATTCAAAGACTTGTATCTTCAAATTTTATTTTTTCTTAAAGTAACTGAAAATACTTATACATATTGAAAATGATTTTCCCATGAATGCAGTATTTTCACTCATGAATGACTGATTTTACATGACATTTCACTAGCTACTTTTACTCTATGATTGCACTCTGCACAGCAGTAAACTTGTATGGCATCCTAGATGCCACAACAAATGTGATGTCTGCAGGCTGATGCTCCAACAAGATATGTTATTATCCAGCAGGAAAGGATGAGTATCGCTGCTTTATATAACTTCCTGTACTTCTGAATTCTCCTTTCACAGCTTAACTTCCTAAACGCAAAATGTGAAAATGATCATATCTTCTGGAGACTCATCTAATCAGAGAACTAAGTGGTTTCACACAGTACATCATGTTGCAGAACCACTTGTCCGTCTTTAGCTGCTCTCATCCCTAAAACACGCCACTTAAGACGAGACATCTCTGGAAGGCAACAGCAGATTCTAAACATGTACATGTGGCAAACCAGAAAAGGTCATTTGCAAAATGTTTCTGCATGTCGTAAAATCCCATCATATGATAGCAGTAAAAGAACCAGTATAAAAATGGAGCAAGGCTGTTCCTTCACCTCCATGATTAGCGTCCATGTTTTATGATACATTGGACTTTTGCTGACTGACCAGTTAGTACTCCATTTTCTTAAAGCCCAATGCATTTACTAGTCTATGCTAAGATCCAGCTGGAGTTCAAGTCTGCCAATGAACACTTGGATAACTTAGGTCTCCTGGTCTAGAATTTCTTTGGAGATGTACTGCTTTCTGGCACATGAAGTCTCATCTGTCTACCAGATAGCTGTTTAAATAGAACCTCCAGAGAACAGGCTTTTATCTTTCTGTAAACACCAGGTGGTTTGTTTTGCTTTCATCTTTGAGCGCATTTTCTTTTCTCTGCACCATCCCCCATCCTCCAGCTCCTTTGAGGTACATCTATCCTCTTCATGCCGTAGTTCTGTTGCACACCTATTACTTTATATAATAAACCATCTTTTCTGGGGGTCCTTATGTCATTTCACACATATATGTACTCTGTTTCTCTTTAAACACTGTAGAATTCAGTCTGATGAAAATCAGAAGTTCTCTCAAAATGATTTTCAGTAGGCACAGATTGAAAGGAAAGCCCAAGTGTAAATGCTGGACTAGTCTGGACTCTTGAAATCTTGTGTAATCTAATAATGCCTTAACTTTTCTGACTGAAATGTTAAAAACAAAGCACATGTATCTGAAATGAATTAATTTGCACTGTGACTATTTTCAGAAATGGACATAAACAATAGATTATTATGCCCAAATTTAATTACACAATTATCACAATGAACAGGAATTTTATTATGCTACTCCAGTAATTCTAATGAGCTCCACACATGAAAAGCTCCATGAAACATTCTCAAATAGTATTCTTTTGCAAATATTTCATGTTCATTATGTATTTCAGTAGACTACCAATTAAAGAAAGATATACACAGATATATTTTTTTTTATGGCTGCAATAATATTAGATTCTTAGTTGCAGGGCTATCTATTTACAAGCAAAATCAAATCTGCATTTCATTGAAAAGTATAATTAGATTTTTGCTTCCCCCAGGCTCATAAACAGAAGGGATGTTAAAGAAAGAACAACATACAAATAAAAGCAACTGTTCATTTAATAGGAGGCAGATAAATTTTGAAGGCAACAAATTTTAATGGCTCTGGCATCTGTTTAACATGTCTCCTACAGTGCAATTTCTTTTCATTAAAACAGAATTCTGGCTTGTCTGTAACTAGCAGTGAAGAATAATGGCTATATACACTGCACAGTGCTGAACTGATATATAATTCATGCTTCAAAGTTTACTTACTATAATAGAAATTAAAATTGGTATTCGTATAACCCACCAGGGACCACCATGCTCATTTGTATCCCAGCAACTACAAAAAAAAAGAGGGAAAATGGTGTTGACACTAATAGCATCTGTCAAGCATGACCTATGAAGAGAAGTATTTGGTATATACAAGTCAAAGAGCACTAAAATAATGTTCTAGCCTAAAATTTGGTATTTATTTTCTTCCGTATTTACTTTTTGTTTCCCTGTTTTCAATATGCATATTCAAATCAGCTGAAACACCATGCACTGGACCATGCCATTAGAAATTATGGAGATTATTGGCCTTTAGGGAAAGTAAGCTTAGTTTCACTTTGAGTCAGGATACTTCTACAGTAAGCACTTAACAACAGCCTCTAGGTAGCGGGAAGATCTAAAGCAACTGACAGATACAATTTAAATGACATAATTTCCTTGTGGGATATTTAGGTTGCGGATGGCTGGAACTGGTTTAGGAAAATATGAGATTGAACCTGAAACTTTGTCTGAAAAAATGAAAATTTAATTTTCACTGTCAGCTCAACAATTCTGGTCTGAGTACTCTGAGAATATATGCTCTGAAAGATTAATTTGAAGCAACAGCAATACCCTTCAGAGTTCCTCTAGCTGTGATAGTAACAATGAAGGAGAAAGGAGTTAGCTTTCGGTCTACATGTTAGAGGTCTTGCAAGGAAAACGTAGAAATTATTTAGGACATGATTTTTCAGTTTAAAAACAGAGTCAATTGAAAAATATTAGCCAGATCCAAAAAACGGGAGTGTGAAACCCATTTGCCCCACTAATTAGGAATGCTCTCCCATTCCTTGGGGCTAGCAGAAGGAAGTCTCATCTTTCTACAGAACTCTTACCTCACCTTGCCTTCACATGCCAAGAGCCAGGCTTAGCTCTAGTCAGTGACAGTTTCACCTGAATACATATCTTACATATGTTTGCATTACATTGCATCTTTTCTGGGAATGCATTTTATATATATCAAAAAAAATCTAGATTTCAATCTTTTGCATTGCTAGTTAGCAAATTAGGATGCCCAGCACCTTACAACACTGTTTGACAGCACTGAACTCAAGGACCCCCACTGCTATTTTAAATAGTTTGACTTCCAAGGCAGATAGCTCTTCATGTGGGTTTCAAGGGGTAACATTAGTAATAACCTGTCTCTGCCCACTCCTGCCCATAGCATTTCCAAATAAACAGGAAGAAGAGGCTGCATGCCAAAGAGCTCCTAAACACTTGTCCCTTTACTGCCATTTCTGAAATTTTAAGGTCTGTGTTTGTCTCGTGCAGAACAGCAAACTACCTTGGGATGAACAGCACCAGATCCAAGGCAAGACTAGAATGGGCACAGATAGAGGCTGTAAGCTTTCTCTCTCTGACATACTTACCCAGTGTCTTCTAAAATAATCCGTGTCACTGTCCATGTAATAATGAATATGGTAGGAATTCCTAAAGAAAAGAAAAAAAAAAAAAAGAAGAAAAAAAGAGGTTTAGAGAATGATCATAAGAAAGTAAATCCATCTTGCTAGTAAGCATCTATTTCCCAAATATGCATCAAGTAGTAAACAGCTTAGTAAATGGAGGGAGAGGTCCATCTGATGTAAGCAATGTGTTTCAAACACTGTGGGGGATATTTCAAATACTCTGAGCATATTTCTTATAAAAACATAGTTATAACCACTAAGACACAAAGCATGTGTCTTAGATTTCTTTCAAGCTGTCAAAGTGACCTATTAGGATATAGATACAAATAAGGCATTCCCAGTGTATTTGCAAGGATTACAATATAAAACCAAAGAGTAAATCATTTCATAAGGAACTGTTCCCACACACTGGTTTATTCTCATTTCCAAGCAATACCTAATTCTTTATGACCACTTATTACTGGAAGCTTTAAACTGCTCCATATAGATATATCATTGCACTTTCTGTAAGTGAAAGGCACGTGTATTTAGAAACAGATGGAAAATATTATTGTAAAAGGCAAGTAGCTTGTTGCTGTGCAGCTAAACTTCCTCTGCCCCCTCCCGCCCCAAATTAGGACAGCCTGAATCATAATGTTTTGTGGCAGTCCCACACCATCTCATCCCTGAACAACCCATGAGTGTTGTCAGGGAGTGCAGATTGGCAGAGGTCAGAGCCAGCCAAGAAGCAAGCTAGCATTTACAGGTCTCCAGGAACTAGAGGGATGAGCATGGAGGTTTTGTGCCCACTCTCCTCCATGCCACAGTGGCTGTACCTACACTGGAGCTGAACAGAAGAACTAATGTGCCCAAGGGCTCATGCCGATGGACCAAAGTCATCCAACAGAAACTGCATCATTTCCTTGGTATACTTTTCTGAGATTGTCTAATACAGACATTAAATATATATATATATATATACATATGCACATGTATATATATATATATATATTGTTGGAAGATGCTTAAGTTCTTACCCCATCCAATCAGCAGATAGACTGTGAAGTGTCTGTTGGGGGAGAATATTAGCACAAGGAGGATGTGGAGGTAAAGTCCTTCAACTAATAGCCAGTAAAAGTTTGCCATAACACCATACTGAAAAAAGACTAAAATAGCCTTGCAGCCCACCTGAAATGTGAGAACAGGGGTCAAAGTTATTGCAGGAAAGATGCTGTATAATTCTGTTATTAATATGTCCTACACATCTTAACTCTCCATGTAATGCTAGTACCAGTTTCAGTAGAAATTATTTTCCCTCAGTCAAGTAAATTGAGACATTTTAAATGTTACGGTATAAAAAGAAATCGAACTCTAAGAAAAAAAAGCACACATTTACAATAGTTATTTAATAAATGGCTATTAGATTAAGTGATCATCCACTAGGTGGCTAATAAATACATTAATCTGTCTCCCTAACAGTAAAAATTAACAAAGCAATTGCTTTATTCGTTTTTAAAGGCTAAACTGGAAACAGAGTGAAAAGAATAATTTCATATGCTGAATTCTCTAAGCAGACTTAGAAAAAAAAAATTTGAATGTTTTCCCTTTATAAAATGCTTTAGTGTTTCTTAATTAACAAGACACATAAACATGTATCATAAAATGAAGTCCCACCCTACTTATAGTCTCTGTACTGCTCTTCAGAATTAATTTTCAGATTTCTGCTCTGCTGATGTTCCACAGTGCTGGCTGCTGATACTTTGGCACTTCCCAGCAGGAATCTGGGATGTGTGAATTGAACATAAAAATGTTCCTGCTGAGACTGAGCTGAGAAGTGTGATGATACAGTGAATGTAACAGACTAAAGAAAATGGACTAAATAAAACTTCTATTTTCTGCCTGCTTTATTCTTTTCCCCACTTTAAATACCCTTCATACCTGCGCTGTTTCTGTTAAAATTCCAAGTACATCAAATACCTAAGTAAGTATCTTACTCATTTAGTGATTGAGTCCACTGTCTAAACAGGTGTCTGTTAAGTGAAATGCTCTCAGGTACCCCACCCTTCAGCTGCTGGTCCACAATGACATGGGTCTCCCAGAGGTACTTTGGGAAGTATCATCAGCCCTATGTGGTGTCTTGGATAACTCACTGCATCCCGAGTAGCACTACATGCCTGTATACATGTCTACATTCAGACATCTAGAGAGGAGTCCAAAGTCTTGAATTAATTTCACCTAATGTTAGCTGCCTAAAAGTAAGGTTTCTGGTGTAAGCTAGACACCTACCTGCCTCTTCTACAGCTCATAAAGAGAGACAGGCATGTCCTGAGAAAGATCTGCAGCAGATGACATAAGCTGTCCAGTGAGAAAGACAGAAACCCAGAGAAACAGCTTAGTTTGGTCATCTTGTTTGGTAAAATTAACCTTACCTCTGGACTTTGTATGCATGGAAGGGATATGCATTGCAGACCATAATGGGCCAGAAAATACAACAGAATACTAAGTATTTTAAAATGCACGTTTAAATTTCTTTTGATGTTTATGGCTGCTCACAAAGAGATTGGCAGTGAATGTCTGAATTTTTTGTAAGTCCCTTTAAAATTCCACTACAGATTTACCACACATACTGCCCTGTATTATATCCTTGACTTACATACCAGAACCCTGCATTAAAATGTTTTCCCTTCCTCCTGCAGTTAATCCTGTATCAGGCACATTTCCAGATGCTGAACAGTCTATCTCTCATTAAAGAGCCAGCCAAAATTATGGATCTTTGTTATTCAGATCTAGTTACCCTGCATTTTGAAGTGTGCACTTTTAAACATCTTTGTGTGCAGCAGAACTGTGGAATATCACACCCATGATGAAAGGCGTCACTCCCGCTTGCTGTTATGTAAGAAAGGTAGGATCCAGCCAACGCAAGGCAAAACATCTGTCCATCTGGTGTCAGATCATCCCACATATAATGCAACAGAAATTATTCAACAGTTCACAGAACTGGACAAATTCAAACAGGAAAGTATTAGGCTTTGCAGCCAAAATTAACTGGAGGATAAAAGAAATTGCAAAAAGCAAATGGTATTTGAGGGTCCTTTGACCAACCTTTGAAGGACTTAACAGTGGTTTACTCCCCCTGGCAGTCTGCCTGACTACATTGCCTACTTTGGGCCTACTAATGCAAAACAGTTACTTCTTCATTGGAAAGCTCCCAGATTACTGATTCATACATACAGCTTAGTCACTGCTAAGGACTTTACTTTCTGGGTTAGTTTCATCAGTATAAAAACATCTTCCATGCATTTTATTTTCAAAAGCTTAAACTCTAGTAAAATTAATTCTGAAGGTATTCAGCAATATGTGTAGGGTTCTTTTGCTGAAACAAAGGAGGTAAAGAATGTTATGTTATATATTATATAATATATATTATATGGTCGCCAGTCTTTTAGCAGCAAGACCTGAGATTTTTCTAACCCCTGTGCATGAAAATGCAGTAAACACACTAGCTTGCTGTTGTGGTTTAACACTGATAAGCAGCTCAGCACCACACAGACACTCTCTTGCTCCTGCTTCTCCGGATGGCGTTGAGACAAATTTGTGAGTTTGAGATAGGAGTAGTTTAATGGGGAAAGAAAGGACATATGGATGCAAAAGCAGAGAAAACATATTCTCTACTTCCCATCAGTGAGTGATGTTCAGCCACTTCTTGGGAGGCAGGGCCTTAATACACATAGTGGTAGCTTGGGGAAGACAAATGTTTTCATAGCAAGAGCTCTCCCTTCTCCTTTACCCCCAGCTTTTATTGCTGAGCCTGACATCATATGGAATATCCTGTTGGTCAGTTTAGGCCAGTTGTCCCTGATAAGTTCCCTCCCCACCTTTGTGGCCAAGGGTCGGAGAAACAGCCTTGATGCTGTAGCAGAACGGCTCAGCGACAGCCGAAACAGTGGTGCCATATCAGCACCATTCCAGCTGCACAGCCCTGTGTGGGCTCCTGTGGGGAAAGTTAACTCCATCCCCCCAGATCCAGTACATTTGCCAAGAATGCAGGCCACAGCAATTCTGTCCTATTCAGAAAGTACGAAGGACTTGTTAAAGGTAACTCTTGCAAATAAAGGATAAAGGAAACTCCTCCTTCCATATTTCTTTCCCTCCACTGGTATCTGCCCAGTTCCTGGATGCCTGATAGAGCTGTGGGAACACTTCCAGACAAGCTGCCTTTCACCCTTCCCATCTGATGGCGCTCCTCTTAATCTTAAAATCTCCCAGGATTAATGCAGTGGGTATATTTATTCCCAGCTATAGCTGTTTGTGACTTGTTTTGGCAGATAGACTTGCTGTCCGTACATGGACATGCAAACCAACAATAACTTCTTTTACTTCTTCTCTGGTTGCTTTTAACAGACCTCTTGACTGGTCATTATGCTCCCGCAGAACTGTCTACGCTGACAACTCGGTATTTCTGAATATTTACAAGGTCCCAGGAAGAAAATTTAGTGACACAACAGTATTATGCCAGGTAGTAAATGAGGTTTATTACCCATGAGGTTTGATCCTCTGCGCAGGAAGCAGTGTTGGAGCTGGAATAGAGAATATCATCCTTGACTAAAACAGAGATTGCTCTTAGAATGAAGGAGAGGAACAGGTTCAGATGGATGTAGTTCCGAGTACAGTGAAGTTTTCTAAGAAATTACAAAACAGGCATTTTAGATTTCAAGACAGAAAGGCTCTTGAACAGGCTTGTATTACTCTCTGGTTGTTTCTTAGTAATAGGAACCTTAAGAGCCTACCCCTTCTTTCTCTGTCATATTGTCAGTACTGCCTTGTTGTTTTCTTTTATCATCATCAACACCATCATTACTATGCACTGTCCAAAATATACAAATAAAGTTTCTCTTACACCTTTTCAGTAACACAGACCAAAAGATCACAGTGGTGTTTTAAAATAAGTTGACAGTAAACATAGGTTATCATATCCTTCTGTGTGTGCACTCATTTTCTTGCAAATGAAATATTGACTATCCTGGAAACATTTCAGAAATGCTCCCTTCTATTTTTCTCTGGTTTCATTTTTTACTTCTTTAAGTCTTTCATTTTGCTATATAATGCTTTTTTATCCTACTGTGTGAGTCTATGCAAGAACAATTAAACATGCATGCAAAGCATTAGATGGCCTATCCTTTCTTTCCTGTGAGATGTAAGCTTTGCTTCTTTAGTCCAGCAGCCACACAAATGCCTCACAAATGAATGACAAATTAAGCCTTCCAAGTAAGTGAATGAGTGCTCAGGAGGAGTGAGTTAGAAGCTAAGGGCATTTCACTTAAGACACACTCCTTTCAAGATCTTCCCATTTTACAGATATTTGTTGTAGCAAATGGCCAGATCCCAAAGTGCTAAGATTTTTTTTTCTTTTTGGTCAAAACCAGAACCTTGAACTACATCAGGATATAAACCTGAAGCCAGGGCATTTTAGCAAGTACAAAGAAAGAATGAAGATGCAATAGGATGTTATGGCTAGTCATTGTGGTGTGCGATGTCAGCTTCCAAGCAGTCTTCAGGTTTTGATTTTTACAGAACACTGAATAATGCATTCTGAAATTACTAAAGTAAGCACAGTTACAGTGAGCATTGGGAAATAAATAATGGATCCATCTTGCTAGCCCACGGTTTGGCAAATAATACCAGGCTAAATTTATATCAGTTGTTAAAAAATCAGTGATTTGTGTGACTGTATGTGTCCTCTGCTGAAAATGGTTCTGAGAAAAACTGAAATACCACTTTTACTCTGGACTGCATCACATGTTCCTATAGGACTCAGAGATACATACAAGATGAGAGTGGGAGAAAATATTTTTAATGAGTGACTAAGTTAGATTATTAGTTCTTCATCCTTTTCAGTAGAGGAAATTATAAATGTTAGATCTACAAAAGGCTGTCAAACCAACATTTTGGAGATGGTGGGCAAGAAAGTCTCTTTAATTAGGGTTAGGTATTATGATTCAGAATAACAAAAAAAATGCTGTTTTTTAACAGTGAAACAATAGGTGCTATCCTATTTTCCTGTGATAAGGCTAAGTTATGACAGAAAAATGTCATGTGAGGAATGTTGACAGTTAATGCATGGGAGTACATCTTATAAAAAAGATTGAGATTCATATTTTTCTCATTGCTAATAAACACGTATTAGAAAAACTGACGTGTTTTTGGTAAGGTTTTGCTATACAAGAGCTACCCTGAAGAAAGTAAATTGAGGTAACCAGAATTTCAGTGTTAAGCAGAAATATGCTCTTCTACAATTTGTTTTCACTTTGAGTTGAAACAAACCAACATGTTTTAAAATATCTGAAAAACACTTCTTTTCAAATCAATTGTTTTGTGTTCACTTTTCTAAAACTTTATGACATTAAAATTCAGACATTCAAAATTAAGAAACATGCATTTTGAGAATGGTAAATGAACTTCTCTTGACTAAATCAAAATTATTACTTTTGATGTTCATAAGACGTTTATAGAAATGCGAGTGTGCCTGACAAATTGGCAGCTTCCAAGAGAAAAGTATTGTGCCAGAAAATTTACAGTTAGCTTTAATCACAGTAAGTACATAGAGTATTATGTGGGGAGTGACACTGTAGTAACTTGAAAAATGCTGCCAGTTTAGTCTAGCAAGGTATTTTGAGATACTCACATACTATGTCTTTGTTCTGAAATTAGAAGATCAGCCAGAGATAAGATCCTTTTGTTTTACAACGTTTCTAAACCTGTCGTTTATATTAATAATGGGAGCCTATGTACTATTTCTATAAAAAATAAAATCTAGTAAAGTGGCAACCATCTTTTGAAGAAATGTAAAACAGAATATTGCAACTGCACAGAAACTTCCACCAAACAAAACAAAACAAAACACTTTTCAACACCCAAGGGTTCTGCCTTTCATGTGCTTAAAATAGCTGATACTTTAAACTGATACTCTAAACAAAGCCCTGAGGCTGAATCTGCTCTGCCAGACAATACATAACAATTTATAGTGGAATGCAGAAGTAGAGCAGTAATACCTAAAAATGAATTTCCACTTCTTTGTCATGAACACGTGGCCTACACTTAAATTAAATTCCACATCACTCCATGTTCTTTCATAAAATAATACTGCACATATTTGGGATTACATGCAGTATAATTTGAAGCATACATATACAAATCCAGCAATGCACAATTTTTATTATCTCTGGTTTTAGTAATATCCAGAGTTCAAATCCTAATCCTGCTGGAAGAAGTCAGGATTTTGACAACCTTACTGCTTTAATAACTTTTTAACTCACTACTTAACTACCAAATCTCCTTTGAATAGTTTCACTTAGAGTTGTTCTTTGGTCTGCTTTTTAAACATAGCAAGGGGAAAGTTTGCAGGTTACATTCAGAGGTGAATATATCTCAGGAGTGAGTGAACAAAACACAATATTGACATTGTCTATAAAGAACCCTGGGACCTTTCAGGGCAAAGTATGCTTCTTGGGTAAGAGGTGTAAATAGCTGAGTAGTAAAAAGTTAAATCTGAGAGAAACATCAAGATTTTCCAGTCTCTGTCCCTAGAAAATAACCAAAATGTACGGGATGCCTAAAATGTGTCAGAGACATGCACAGACATACACACATAGCCCCTTGCATTCATTTCCCTCGTTGGTAATTTATAATTGCATCAGCTGCAGCCTTACACAAGAACTGTCTCCTTGCTACTTGCTTCGGTAACCAAAATGGGCTACTTGCTTCGGTAACCAAAATGGGTATTTTTACAGCTTATTTGTGTTCCTAATTTGCCTCATTATGTTAGGAGTCTAATACCCCTATATTCCCTGTAGATAACAGAAAGAAACAGACAACTTCAGGGTGAGATTTAGAAGACTTTATGAACCCCTGAAAAAACTCTGTGTCTTTCCACTGAACCAACAAAGAGATTGGGAGATCTCAGCTTGGATATTTAAATTGTTTGTAAAGTTGCGTGAATCTTGATCTGTTTGTTACAACTGACTTCTGGAGATGGACAACATTCATTTGTCTATAATAAAATGTCTTCAATGTGTTATTAGGTTTATTTAGTTTTTTTTTGTTGTTGTTGTTATTAGGTGTATTTAGGTTTTAGCAGTTTTGAAAATGCATGATTTGCCTGTAGTGTTTGGTAGTAGAAACCAAAGATAACTATGAATGACTCTTTTTTCTTTCTTTTTTTTTTTTCTTTCTCTTTTTTTTTTTTTTTTTTAAAGATATTCCAAAACATAATCACAGGTCATGTATCTGCTCTTAATCATCTCTGAATATTTAAATATTGAAAAAAAATTATGTTAGCCTGAAAGATTTACAGAATGTGGCATAGGAACAGTTCATCAGAGGACCGAGGTTCTGTCAAACAAACATGCAGCCATCTACAAATTACATGTACATTTTTCCTGCTAATCTGAGAGATTATTTGCTTGTTCTTCTTGGTGCAGAGTGGAACTGAGAAGTTGTATAAGTTTCATAATGGAGAATATAAAAGTTATTCTATTAAACAGAAGTGAAACATAAAGGCATGAAGGTGGAGAAAGTGAGAAAAGCTATGATATCAATAATAAGATTTTGCTCTTTATTTTGCCACTTGGGGATTCCTTTCCATCTCAGAAAACTCCCAGAAATAAGGCAAAAACAATACACAGTACTGCCTTTCCAAACACTGCCTAAGGAAAATATTGTATACTCAACACTATCCTTCAGCACAGTCACCCATACCCTTGCAACTTCTCTGGGACAAATTAATTATTACCTTCAATTATAGTACCCCTGGAGACAACTCAGAAGCTTCTGAAAAGGATGGCTTCCCGCTTGTCTGGTGTTAAGACCAGCATCCTCCTCATTTTTAAGACCAATTTGTGGTATAAATTTTTTAAATCAAAATAAAAATACTTTGTAAGTCCACTCCTAAATTGCTTTTCTTTTTTACATGGGCTGTGATGTCTGTACATTTGTTAAGTGCTTTGACATTTTTAATATGATAGTGCTAGCAAAGATCATGTTAGCATCACATTACTGTCAGCTGTTTGAGAAAAAATGTAAAAATTATGTATTTTCTAAAAATCAGAGCAATCAGTTAACAGACAACAATTAAAACTGCCTTACCATTGTTCATATTTACTCATGAAAAATACATACCTGAAAAGGCAAAGAATTATACTTCCTGTTGTAAGAGCAATCAGAGATACGCTGTGTCCAAGGGTATAAATTGCCTTCACCCTTACGTAGAAGTTGACCTGCACAGAAATATATATATGCAGAAAGCACTTACTGACATGCAGAATTGACTGAAATTATATAATTTTCCATTAAATAGACCTGGAGTCTAAATAAATAGCATTATTTTCATTCTTCTCTGTACAGAATATGATGGGAATGTCTTACATACTTATTCCATCATATTTTTGCAATCCAACATAACAAGCCAATTGACATCTGCAGAAAGTTCAGCCTTGGAACTCAGACGCAAACTGGTGTAATTTCAGCTGATTATTCCATGTCAGTGAGGTCAAAGAAAGTATGAGATTAAAAAACTTCCATAAATAATTGAAATGAAGAATGAGCCACAGTTTGAAGGAATGTATCATCTCCAAAAAAAGAAAATCTCTCTGTCCTTCTGCTCCAGTGTGCTTGGCAATGCATTTATACATGAGCTTAATTTTAATGATGTCTAAATCCCATTAATTTTGTAATCTATATGTTCAAATACTTGCCACCCAAACAACCCTTTCCTTATTTAGTTATTTGCTATAACTTGGAAAGGATTTTTTTTTTTTTTCAACAGAGAAAAAGCAGACTGAAACACACAGTCTGTTGATTAACTGCAGTTATGTGTAAATTTACCAGCTACGTATTACATTAAATCCCATTCTGAATGACAACATCAAGTAATGCTAAATACCTCAGCATTAAGCAGCTTCTTCATTTGTGCTTACAACGAAGACATAAGACTGAGATTGTTTTCAATTGAAGCTAAATAAAATATTAAAACTGTTGAGTTTTTTACTATTCTGAAATTGTTTTTTATAGCAGTGTAGAATGTGCTATGTAAAATAGACAGAATTTCAACATTGCATACAGTTATAACACCCAGCTTCTAAAGCAATGTCTTTAAAAATAGTGAGAAAGCAATACCTCTAAATAAACCAAGATAGCAAAAAGAAAAGTAAATCACTTAGTATATTTATTTTTATAAAATTTAAAAGGCCAAGTGAAGAGGTAACTTTAGCAACTTCAATTCAAGCTGAAATTAGCTGGACATTCATTTTAACACATATTATATAGATCATGAACAAGACTAAAAAATGAAATGTGTTAAATGAAATTAAGAATCTTGGAACTACAAGTTGTGGTTAAAAGGCAAAATGAAGAAAAACAGATTAACAGCAGTAGTTCTTAACATTGCAAGTGTCATGCTTGTTAGGAGCTAAAAGTGGTATGCAAGGTATCGCAGAAAACAAAAATCTCTTTTTTTTAATTAGAGAAGGAAGATGTGATGACCTTTTTGACAGCAGTCCTGACATTATAATGCTTTGTAAGCTTTACATAATATTCATGTACTGAAGACTAAATACAAAAATATAGACTTACTGAAGTTTCCAGTGTGACTAGAATGACCAAAAGAAAGTTTTTCAGTTAAAATCCTGAAGAATAAATATTGCTATAAAAAAGGGAGGGGTGGTGTGGAGGGGGATGTGCATCCCTGACTGGTTAAAGTAGTAACAGATAAAGTATTATTTTATTGCTCTCTCCAAGACTTGGCTCTATAACAAGTCTGCAGCGTATTTGGAGAACCCCACTGCCTTCCTAGGGACTCTGCAGGCATAAATTATAGGCTGTATTTCACCTAGCATTAGGTGTCAATACTGCAAATATTAACATTTAAGACAATGTAGGGTCTCTGTAAGGACTCCTAAGAAGGACTTCATGTAACTATGTAAGCAGTCAATATGAACTTCACTGGATGTATTTCTACTGAGAAGCCTCACAAGGACTAATTCTAGTGTAGCTACCCACACATTACCAGCTTGCACTTAGATGGATGCCTGACAAAGATAATTTTTTTCCACATGAACCCCATGTTTGCTAAATAGGACTCTAAATAGTTCAGTGCTTCTTGAAGTTATTTCTAAAATAGTTTTCTAGGATAAATCTTTTTTTTTTTTTTTAATTTATTATTATTATTATTATTTTCAAAATCAACATAATTTCACACAAAATCAGTTCTGAACTGCCCTTCAGTTCCCTGCTAGAATGGCAAAATTACATTCTCCAGTTTGGCTCATTTTCGGACAGCTCTAAAAACTATGCCTAGAGAGAACTGCTTATGAGCACTCCTGTGCTTCTTTAATTTGACTTTTGTCATAGCAAAAAGAACATCAGACAATCTCCAGGCACTTTTATGGTAATAATGTGATAGTTTCTCAGCAGCAATTACTGCCAGATCATGGCAGCAGGAATGTTACAAACACATTGGGCATGCTATTTCACCTATTCAACCTGACCTGCTCTGCAAAATCATGAAGAAAGGATGTTCCAATAAATGACTTAATTTGGCAGCCTTATGCCCCCGTCATCAGTATTCTGGAAAAAAATAATAATAAAAAAATCCTGATCTTGTGCAGATCAGGAGTTGCAAATGTAGGCTGTAAGTTTGGAAACAATGCACAGCAGAACCTCAATACGTTCTATTTGTTATCATCTTGTTGGCATTTGGAGGCCCCATTAAAACACATTTCTACAGAAAGTACAAACAGAAATCAGAAGGGTCTCTAAATCAAAACTTCTTACATCCACTATGTAAATATTGTAAATTTGAGGGAGATAAATGTTATTTGCAAAAGAAGTTGCAATGACAATAAATCTGTGTTGTTTAAATACTGACTGGAAATTTTTATTGTTCTCTTTCTCAGAAAAAGAAATAATAATAATAATAATAAATTAGCATAGATACCCTTTTACTAACAATGATGTTCAGCTAAACAGAAGTCATCACATTGTAACAGAGTAGAGGCAGGGTCTCTCCAGGTACGCTAAAGGCATGCATGAAAAATCTGGTAAGAGAGGACACAGGGACAACTTTAAAATGCTCTAATCTTCTTGTACTGGGAACTACCAAGTAGCTTAACCAAAGCTTAACCAAGTAGCTTTAAAACCAACAAACAAACATTGTCTACCTGTAAACTGTATTTGCTAGTAGTCTTCAAAAAGTAATCTGGTAAACCAGGACTTCTGTTGTAAATGATGTTCTGGCCCAGTGGAAATGTCTTCTTCCCTCTCATGCAGGTTTCTCACTGTGCTAGAAAATCTTAAAAAAGCTGTAAGGTCCCTTTCTGCTGCAGAGTAGTGGAGTAGTTCTATGAATTGGTTATAAGAACTGCTCCAAAGAAAGTTTTAGGTCTGCCTGGCAAAGCAGCAGAAATAACTCCAAGATAAGCTTGTGAGTTAGGCATGTGCAAGCTCATGCATTTGCTGTTAAACTGATGACTCAGCTGACTCAAATGTATACCTCTCTAAGTACAATGGTCTCTATTCTCCACACTTAAGATCAGAACTTTGCAGACAAAGTTCTCTCTGCCTAGAACCTTCCTTTACCTCCTTACTTGATACAAAAACTCTTGTGTTGACTTTCTCACTGCGGATATTTATATTAGGCCTTGAACGCCTTTACTGCAGATTCTGTGAACAACTCTGCAAATATATAGAATCCTGGAGTAATTTAGGTTGGCAAAGACCTTTAAGATCATCCAGTCCAACTGTTAACCTAGAACTAGCCAAGTCTACCACTGAACCATGTCTTTAAGCACCAGATGTACCTGTCTTTTGAAAAACTCCAGGGATTGCGACTCAACTACTTCCCTGGGCAACCTGTCCCAATGCTTCACAACTCTCAGTGCAGAATTTTTCCCTCGTATCCAATCTAACCCTCCCTTGGCACAACTCAAGGCCATTTCCTCTTGTCCTATCGCTTATTGCCTGGGAGAAGAGACCATCCCCACTCCACTACAACATCCTTTGAGGTAGCTGTAGAGGACAGTAAGGTCTCTCTTGAGCCTCCTTTTCTCTAGACTAATAAATGACCCCACTTCCCTCATCTGCCCCTTGTAAACTTGTTCTCTAGACCCTTCATAAGCTTCGTTGTCCTGCTCTGAACACGCTTCAGCACCTCGATGTCTTGTTGAACCTCATACAGTTGGCCTTGGCCCATCGATCCATCCTATCCAGATCCCTCTTGGAGAGAACTAGGCCCAATACTGAGCCTTGGGGGACACTGCTTGTGACAGGTCTGCAACTAGATTTAACTCCATTCACTCTTTGGGCCTGGCCAAAGTTCTTTACCCAGCAAAGTATACACCTGTCCAAGCCATGAGCAGCCAGTTACTCTGGGAGAATGCTGTGAGAAACTGTCAAAAGCTTTACTAAAGTCTAGGTAGACAGCATGCACTTTTCATTGCTATTTTGATGTAAGGAACCATAAGAATATTTGAATTAATAAAATACATGTACTTACAATAAAGATACTAGCAATTTTGTTTATATAATTCTGTTGCTAGTGACTACTTATCCAACATTTACTTGAGAGATCAAATAGTCCAGCAACTATGAGAAGTAATTTCAGCTTACGCATTTCCTTTCAATGATAGGATGTAGCTATTCTTGAACATTTCACTTTTTTGAGAACCCATAACTCAAGTATTTGGCTTTTGCTTGACACTGAATATAACATTAATTTCTCAAAAAATGAGTCATAACATCTTTTACTATTAATCGACACAAAGGATTATCACATCTACTGCAGGGAGCGGATTTCAAAGACTGTTCTATGGGTATGTGTCTTTGTTGTTCTGAGTGACTAATCCAGGCTGCATAGCACACACAGACACAAACATACTACATGTCTTACTATCACACAGAATGATGTAAGAAAATTCTGGTAAGCTGTATCAGCACCTTAGTGTTTAATGTCTTAAATCATAGTTAGTCAGAAGTGTGCACTTTACTGACCAGTTCAGAATACTTCAGTTCATTGATATTCAATCTCCTTTCAAATTCATAAAGGAAAAAAAATAGAGAATAACAACCTTCTAGCTATGAAATATCTAAGCAATAAGAAAACCATTATTAAATTACATTTTTGCTGGTCAGAATAAATAAAATGCTGAAACTCATTACACTGAAACGAGCATGCCAGATCTATCACCAGCTGATTTCAGATCAGTACATGAGATAAGAACTGCTTTGTCAGTAATCATGGATGATAATTTATTACCAAGTGAGACAGGATGGAGATCTAGTCTCATCTGCCACAGTCCCACTTGCAGTCTTTTAATGTTGTCATCATGTTTACCCAGCTTTTCTGACTTTCATAGCAACACACATACTAGCTCTCCTTTCTGAAGCCAGAGATACTGATTACAGAAACAAGACCTGAAAAAAAAATGCAGTCAAGAGAGACATTCAGTTCATTCTTAAGTAGACATTACCTTTTGGTCAGCACAATCCCACCAACATAATTATGTACTGGCCTAAATGTAGTCAACTAGTACCTCTTGAGATGCCCCATGGCATCTAAGACATCTGCATGGCAGGTATGACAAAGGGCCTCTTTGTTGGAATGGGAGTGGTGTATAAAATGTTTCTAGATGTCTATGTTTAGGCAAACACACCAAGCCCTGTTTCCACACACTAGTGATTATTAGTCAGCTACATCTCAAATAAATATCTAACTTTAGGAATTCTGATTTGCAAGTTGAATTTCAGCCTTCTAGTTTTTAAAATACATGGTAAGTAAGCTTACGTAAATGACTGGAAAGAATTCAATGTGGTTGACTGTGCAGATATGGACAAGACTGAATGATGCAAGAAACTTGTTCCAGCACAACATCTGGTGTTCTGAACATAGTCAGTTTCCACCAGATAAAAAATAATAATAATTTAAAAAGCTATTGTGTACAGTGAAAGTTTTCACTTCTGGGTTCTATTTTGAATGGAAAAGCACAGATCTCTTGTCTTCGGATCACTTCTCCTGATGTAATATTTGCTATTCAACAAGTCCATTGCTTATAAAATAGACACCACTTGTGTCATCATCTAATTCTCATCTATGTATTGCATTTTGATGATGTTAATAATATTTTAAAAGGCCTAAGCATGCCAGATCTAGAGAGAAATTGTATATTCTCCTTAATTTTTGTCTTGGCTTGGAAATATTTGCTTGGGAAATATGTAAATTGTTTGGTGCCAAGTATATCACATTTATATCTATGTTTAGTCTGCATTGCCTTTGCTCACTTTATCCATATCTTTGCCCATCTTCACTTCAGAATTACTTGCACTGGTCCTACATTTGTTTCTTCCCTTCATTGCTGCCCTAGACACAGAACCTTGTATACTTGCATAAATAAAGAACACAGATTCAACTGATTTACAGACATGAATGATCCAAGATCACTCCACTCCTTAGATGGCATGCACCAAGAAATTTATAGGAATGATTCTGGACCAGAACTCATTATTGGGAAATTGCAGTCAGACCACGGTTCCCATGGGAAACCCTCAATTCTGCTTATGCCTTCTGAAATGCTCCATGTCAAGAACAATTTGAACTCAATATATCTTTTCCTTTCCCTGTTCTTGGAATCATAAGGGATTCCATTACATGGAGTAAAAACACTGAAACTTATCTGCTTTATGCAATTCAACTGAGATTTTTTTTTTAAAATGGCATAATTTTTTTGGAGATTCCTATAAAATTGATCTTAGGAAAAGCAATTTCACTTCCATGTAAATGTTTTCCATGCCCAGGAATGGGCAGTTTCTGTTTACTTCCTCAAAATAAGTTAGAATAAAGTGCAGGATAGTACAGTGAAGTAACAGACGCACTTAAGCTGCTGCATTTTGCAGAGGTGAGTTCATCTGAACTATGTACCAATTTTCTCATTGTAACCTAGGAATAGAAGCAGCAGTGTTATTCATCTTGTCCTACAAGAGACATCTAAAATAATTTTGGAGGGATAGTGAAGTAAAAACACCTTCATTAAGTACAAAGGGAACCTAGAAAGACTACAAGAGATGCAGATGATAGGTGTCTACATTTAGTCAATATGAGTCTATCTCAGGAGTTTCTCCACTGACTTTGTTGGCCTTCCATCAGGCAGTAAAAGTATTACACAACTTTGGCTCTTTATTTAAGATTTTTTTCCTTTATTCATTTTTTTTTCCTATCTTGTTTTAAAGGCCAACATTTGAAGTTTAGCATTTGTTTTTGCCTCTGTTTGGAAGTTTTTGCAACTGAGGTTCAACTCCCACAGAATTTCAGATACCATATTTTCTCAGTAATAATATCATGAAAGCAACAACCCTAATATATTCTTTAAAAAAAATTCAAATAACTACTAGTGAGTAGGTGAAATGAATAATGTAGGTCTTCTTTAGCTTAATCAATATAATGATGGTATCTAATCCTTCTAAAAGGTAGGCAGCTCAAAAGAACTAGTCATTCTCTCTCCTGAGAGAGAGGGAGTCAGGGGAGGAGAACACACTCTTCTATGCTATGATTCATGTTCTTCACCATGCTCATGATGATTCAAAGAAATTAGAAGGCGATGATTTGCATCCAGGCTCCAAAGACTTGGTCTACTTTGACAGTACAGAAGGCATGGGCTGTCTGGAATAAATGCAGGTACATTGTACAATTTCAGATGAAGTTTGGCAGAGTTTTAAATCTTAGCCACATAAAAGCGTGTACTTTTTGCTTACTATTCAGAAATATCAGTATTGTGATGTGTCCTTATGTTACCAGCCATTATATTATTATTGTTGGTAACTACACACACAATTCTATAGCAATGCCAGCATGTGACACAATGAGCATGTATCTCAAAGTTATTGAAAAATAATGAGAAACAGTAGTGTTTGGTACAGAGATATCACAGAGAAGTGAGAAAGGAGACATTTTTTAAAGGAAATTTACCTACAAATCAGGTATCAGAAGCTACTGATTAAGGTATGCCTTAAATAACCTTTTGAAATAGAAATATATAAAAATTATGGATTTTAATATTCTGTCACACCATTCTTTCAATATATAGGAACTTTAATATGTATATACAGCTGTGTATGCACATAAATTATCTATATTTTATAAATCAGTTGGATACTAAGGTAGTTCAAGTAAGCCTGATTTAAATCAAAGACAATGTTCTTCAATCAATTCGACTTAGTTCAAAACCACAGTTTAACTGATGAAAGCATTGCCAAAGTTTGAGACTCCATCTTTTTAATTCCTTTCTTCTGTTACTATTTACATTTTTTCAAAGTAAGACATCAGTGAAAGGACTTGTCATTCTCAACAGATCTAAAATGAGCAGAGTTCTTCACACAGAGAACACGAACACATCCCAATTCTAGATATTATAATCTGCAGATGTTATTTTTGTTCAACCTATCCTGTTCTTTTCTCTAAAAGTTCATCTTTCAGCAGACAATATTGCAGAATGACTTTAGAGCATGTCAAAAAAAAAAAAAAAAAAAAAAAAAAAAAAGAACCAGGATGTCCATTTCGAATTTGTTCCTTCTTAATAGCATTCCTATGTTGCATTTTGTGCAAAGAAAAGTTTTGATAAAAACTTTAACAAAAGTTAAAATCCATTCTCTAACACATTTTGTATCTTACAGTCAATGTCTTACAGCTATGTTGCTTCTTATTAACTCACCATATTACTTGCCTTTCTGACTTGTGCCCTCTATTTCCTGAGATGTGAATCTAAGCTTAAATAGGTTGATAGTGAGAGAATAATATAATTGAAAGGTATTTTTTGCCTCATGGCCTCCTTACCTTAGGAATAAAATACTATCTATTGTTTTTACCAATGAAGTAAACTCCACGGTATGGAGGTCTTGACTGAGCTGTCCACAGTAATATTTCCATAATTTCCTGGAGAGTTGATATCTAATTCATAACCCCTGGGTGCTCTTGGTTAGATGGACAAATTGTTCCTTTCAGGGCTGCTCTCACATGGCTGGTCCAGACTATGATCTGCTATCATGTTGCCATGTTACCCAACTTTGGCTGCTGTAATTTTGCAAAGGCATTAAATGAATGGGCAAAAGCAATAATATAGTAAGAAAAAAAATGAAGGATATTCCTATTAAAATTGTTCATGAACACTGAAAGAGAATGAAAGCAGTTTAAATGGATTTACAGGCTGTCTCAGAATTCAACACAAATTTGTCTAACAGCATTTCTGACATTACTGTTATTTAAATAGTGAATTTCCAAAGTCAGTAGTAAATAATCTGCTAAAGCAAATGGTGAATGGTCCAGAAAACCCCAGAAGGCAAAACAGGATTCCCATGTCTTTTACTCCAGTTCTCTCCTGACTCAGTTATTATCAACTTGTTACCGAGGTGATCTCAGTCCTTAGAAATTTCTTGGAAAATTGGGAGGGGGGAGGGAGAATGCCTTGGGAGGCACTCCTGAAGGGCAGAGGAGTCCAGGAAAGCTGGACACTCTTAAAGAACGAACTCCTAAAAGCACAGGAGCAGGCTGTCCCCATGTGCTGAAAGATGAGCCAGAAGGGAACAAGAACAGCCTGGCTGAACAGAGATTTTTGGCTAGAGCTTGGGAAGAAAAGAAAAATGTTTATGAAATTTGGAAGAAGGAGAGGGCTACTCAGGAGGACTACAAAGAAGTCATCAGGCTGTGCAGTGAGAAAATTAGAAGGACCAAAGCCCAGCTTAAGCTCAATCTGACTTGTGCTGTTAAGGACAATAAAAAGCATTTTTATAAATACATAAATGAGAAAAGGAGGACTAAGGAGAATTGGATATGGGGGGAAACACAGTGAAAAGAGATGAGGAAAAGGCTGAGCTACTTAATGACTTCTTTGCCTCGGACTTTAGTAGTAAGACCAGTTGTTTTCTTGTTACTCAACCTCCTGAACTGGAAGATAGGGATAGATTTGCAGATGAAACCAAGTTAGGTGGGAGTGTTGATCTGCTTGAGGGCAGGAAGCCTCTACAAAGGGATCAAGATAGGATGGATCAATGGGCCAAGGCCAACTGTATGAGGTTCAACAAGGCTAAGTGCTGGGTCCTGCAGTTGGGCCACAACAACCCCAAGCAGCGCTACAGGCTGGGACAAAGTGTCTGGAAAGCTGCCTCGAAGAAAGGGACCTGGGGATATTGGTCAATAGCCAGCAGCGTGCTCAGGTGGCCAAGAAGCTTGTATCAGAAATGGTGTGGCCAGCAGCAGCACTCAAGAAGAGACTGTCCCACTGTACTCACCTCTGGTGAGGGCACACTGTGAATACTGTGTTCAGTTTTGGGCCCCTCACTACACAAAGGACATCGAGGTGCTGGAGTGTGTCCAACGAAAGGCAAGGAAGCTAACAAAGGATCAAGAGAATAAGTCTTACAAGGAGCAGATGAGGGAACTGGAGTTGTTTAGCCTAGAGAAAGGAGACTCAGAGGAGACCTTACTGTCCTCTACAGCTACCTCAAAGGAGGTTGTAGTGGTTGAACTCTTCTTCCAAGCAACAAGTGACAGGATAAGAGGAAATGGCCTTGAGTTGTGCCAAGGGAGGTTTAGATTGGATATTAGTAAAAATGTCTGCACTGAAAGAATTGTGAGCCACTGGGACAGGTTGCCCAGTTGAATCACAATCCCTGGAGGTATTCAAAAGACATGTACATCTGGTGCTTAGGGACATGGTTTAGTGGTAAACTTGGGAGTGCTAGGTTAACAGTTGGACTTGATGATCTTAGAGGTCTTTTCCAAAGTAAATGAATCTATGATTCTATTAAATTTGGTAGGCAATTCTATAGCAAGAAACATCCAAGCCATTATATTAACATTCTCCCCACACCCTCCATTTATACACTACAAGTCACCTATTGAAGCAGATGGAACTATATCAGTTATATTCACTGTATTCATAGGATTTGAAAAATGAAAGGTCTTTCATCTTGTCAGATTTTGAAGGCATTGTAAAACCCCATAATTCAAGCTGGGAGCTGGACTATTGTATGGTAACACCAATTGTGGATGTATGTATATAAATTGCCTTCAGCTGCATAAACTTAGGAAAGTCTTTGCAGTCTATGAACAAACTTGCATGACAGGTGTTGAGAATACAGAACAGAAAATGTTACTTTAAGTATTTTTCAGCCATTAGACTGTAAGAGAGTGTTTTTTAATTTGATGTAAAGAAAGTAGCTGTGGTTTGAAACGTAGAATCAAAGAGTCTTAGAATGGTTTGGGTTGGAGGGGACCTTAAAAATCACCTAGTTCAACTCCCCTTCCATGGGCACAGACATCTTTCACTAGAACAGGTTTCTCAACACCCCGTCCAACCTGACCTTGAACACTTCCCATGATGGGTCATCCACAACTTCTCTGGGCAGCCTGTTCCCACTCTCACCACTCTCGTGGTAAAGGATTTTTTCCTTCTATCTAATCTAAATAATGTTTGGTTAATTGAAACATGCTCAAAGACAGAGCTGGACTTGTTTAATTCTTCTATCAGAATTTCTCTGATAGAAGTTACCTCTGTACTGTCTTGAAAAATCTGCATATATTTTATTTCAGAGAAACTCCTTCGACCAAATCTTTTGAAATGGGACTTATCTTACTTGTATCTGAGTTCAGAATTATTAAATGAAGAAAGGATGAAACCCCACATGACAAAACATCAACTAACAAAACATCAGTTGTCCAGCCACACTGATGTAATTGTGCCTCTACTTTAGCCTCTAGCTACATACTCTGAGCTTGACAGTAACTGTCAGGCAGCTTGGATGTAAAATGACTCCTGTCACTTCTACCCAGTAGGAAGAGGATGTCTTCCTGCAGAAGAAAAAAACATACATTATTTAAAATAATGTTTCTAGCATTCTGTACACATATGACCCCTACAACAAAAAGTCTGACTAAAACTAAAACAAGAATCCTGTGTACTTTTAGTTTTGTGATTCAGTGCCAGTAGGACTGAATGTATCTGGCCATCCACCTGCCAAATGAACACAAAATAGCTACATGGAGGTATAAATCAACATTGAAGGAGCAGACAGCTAATCAGCCAAGAGTACTTTGACATTACCTTAACACTGACCATGGCTATTTTGTTCAAACTAAGTACAGGCAAATAAGGAACCATTACATAATTGAAATGATTTTATCATACAACATACAATGCACACAATGCACAGATTTTTAGGTAAATCTATTCTACACTTGAAAATGTGGTGAATGAGCATATTCCTTCTTTCAGGCCATTTTACTGGTTTAGTATTATATGATTTTCTACTGATCAAAAGATAACCTTGCTTCTCAAACCACTGCAAACCTAAGTTAATGCTATTAGAGCTTGAATCCATTATTTTAAAATTTATAATTATTTGAATTTGTGTGTTAAGATTTGCAAAAACAAGTAAAATATTTTGCTGATTAGCATGAAGTACTTTACTGGATTTACTATCAGAATGGATGTAATCATACTCCTTAAATTTTCTGTATGAGAGTAAATAGAAGTGTCTTACTATGCCTTTAAGACCTATGTAACTCTTACAGATTCAGCAAAAATAAATAAATAAATAAGGCAAATTATGTTCTGAAATTATGTATTTAATAAATATTAATAAAACAGGATGAAATTCCACATTGTGTTGTGGCAGTTGAAATACAGAAAAAGAAATTGCTTTAGATTAATACTGACCTAGATATAGCTATTAAATATTTTCACTATTCTGTATTTTACGTTGTACAATTTAGAAACAGACTCTTCATATTGTATTACTGCAAAACAAGCAGACAAAATAATACAAGATCTGATAACACATGAAAATTAATTGCTTTCATGTAATCTGGGCATACATTAATTTCCAATTTACTATTTTCTGTCAACCATAGTCTGCCATAGCTAAACTTCAGCTTAACCTCTAGACTTAATTTAAAAAATTAGACTGACAGGAGTAAAATGAGTACAAAGAAGGTATAGACTGACCAAACCAGAATTTAAAACTAAATTATATATACATTTTTAAAAGATATTAACAAAGATATCAATATCAATCCCCTTTTAGAATTTGTAACTCTATTCAAATCATAAACTGATTTAAAGCATGCATATGAAATTGAAATGACATGAAAATTTCTGCATGTGTAACAAAAATGGTATTTTTGCAACGTGATTAAGAATAGGTGGCCTTGCAAAATATTCACATAGTTATTTGAGCAATACTGATTCCAAAACTGAAATTCAATAATTTACTCTTCGTGTTTTGAGGAAAATACTCAAATTACAACCAGTAAACCAACTCGGTGGTTACGCACTACAAAAAACAGTAGCTTATGATTTTCACAATTGTATGGAAACATTTACATTATGTCTAACTATTTTCTAGACAATAAAGACCTAATGCTAAGAACTTTAGGCTTTTTCTTTCTTTCTTTCTTTTTTTTTCTTTTTTTTTTTTTTGGCTAACTGATTTTAATAGGTGTTACAAATATACAAAAACACTAAACTTAAAGATAAATTTATTACAGATTTGTGTAACTCTTGCTACATTTTGGGAAAGATTTGTTCTTATTCACTGTTTTGTTTTGTTTACTTATAATGGACAATCTTTTTTCTGCTAATGTTTCCTTTAAAGTTAATTTCAAGTTATTTTTATTAAGTTTAGGAGACAGAAGTATTCTGTTTGCTTATAGAACAGACACAGTGCAGAAACTTCCTAGGAAAGGTTACCATTACCCAAGGATCTTTCCATGTCAGCCTTGGTTTGGAAGGACCTCTAGGGGTGAGAGGGTAATTCTGTGCTAAAGGACAAAACACGTCGAATGAAGTGTAGGACTGGATTGTCCAAAGGAGTTTTGCTATTGACCAGATATTATTACCCTTGACATAAAAGATGAACACGAACCTTCCTACTTATTTAATCAAAAAATATAATCACCAAAATATGTAACTACTAAAATATCACTACTAAATTATGATCATTATCATGACAGATGACACTATTTTGTTTATTCTGCGGTCCAGTACATTCCTGTAATACTGTACATAAGAGTCTAGTATTCACAGATGTGATATTTGCAATTATATTAAAATATGAGCTCTCACATTCTTATAATATAAGTGTCAGAGTACATTCCATAATATTCAAATATAGATATTGGAAGCATGTATCAGAAAAACTTAAACTACACTATCAATATAAAATAGTTTGGGCCTAGTGAATTAGCTCAGTGTGTTAGAAATACTGAAACCATGAGATGTAAATGTGAATATTACAAAAAAAAAAAAATAGCTCCTTCCTTTTGTAAAATTAACTTCAACAACACAATAGCCATTTCAAATGCTTGTAGCACTTAATGTAAGAGTGCAAATATATACTGAAATAATGGATGATATGTTATGTACAATTTACTTATTTCTTATTAGGAACACATTTTTAGATGGCATGGCACAGAACAGAATTTTCTAAAAATATATCTAATAAAATTTGTATTCTTCAGTATTTAATAACCTTTATATAGCAAATTAATATCCCTTTTTCAACATATTTAGCATTTAATTTTAGCTGTTTAATAAGAATATCATCTTATTCAAAGTTCAAATCATAAAGGAGAGATGACAACTTTAACAACGCACAAACCTCCTTACTTTCCTGTGTAAATATATACCAGTATATGTGTACCTGTGAATGGGAACTTCCTCTGTATGTACAGACATTTTGCAGAATCTGTGGGCAATCTGCAATTAATAAATTAAATTCCCACTGTACTCCTGCAGGAGAGAATATCAGATTATATTCAAGCCCAGTCCTTCTCACTTGAACCCAATGGAAGAAGATTTTGTATTTATTTTAAGGAATACTGATCTCTTAATTGCATCTTATGAAAAAGTAATGATAAATGCAGAATGTAATGTAAATAACAATAGCATGACTCATAGGCACACAAAAAAGTACTGGTAGACAGCAACCTGCATTACATTTTCTTGAGAGGGAAGCATTCAATTTAGATTTGGGGCAAATGATCCAGGGCAATGATCCACTTCATGGATAATAGTAATTCATCTGTGTTCCAAAGAACAGAAATTGAAGAGTTTGAGTCAGTCCTGACCTTGCTGCCATGACTCCAGCTGTCTTGGGTTGTGTACCTCGAGGAGCACACCTAGGATATTATGACAGCAGCCTAAGAGTGGTTGCCTCAGGAAACTTGCCAAATAGGAGGTTATTTCTTTCACCAACAATGCTTCCACTTATGCAGAAATGGCAACAGTATCCTCATGTGTAATAGCACTGAGGATCTTTGTCTTCATGAATGTGTCTTCATATGACCCAAGTATTCAAATCACATAGACTGTAACTTGTATTTATTGTATGGTGTGTGATTTAATAAACCTTGGGCCAATTCAGACTGAGATTAGATAAAGCTGTATTGGCTGACCCAGTCATTATTTTAAATAAAGTGTACATATTTGAAGTTCATGAAGTTCAACAAGGCCAAGTGCCGGGTCCTGCACCTGGGGAGCAATAACCCCAAGCAGAGCTACAGGCTGGGAGATGAGTGGGAGAGCTGCCAGGCAGAGAAGGAGCTGGGAGTGATGGTTGATAGTTGGCTGAATATGAGCCAGCAGTGTGCCCAGGTGGCCAAGAAGGCCAACAGCATCCTGGCCTGTATAAGAAACAGTGTGGCCAGCAGGGCTAGGGAGGTGATCGTCCCCCTGTACTCAGCTCTGGTGAGGCCGCACCTTGAGTAATGTGTTCAGTTTTGGGCCCCTCGCTACAAGAAGGACATAGAGGTGCTTGAGCGAGTCCAGAGAAGTGCGACGAAGCTGGTGAGGGGCCTGGAGAACAAGTCCTATGAGGAGCGGCTGAGGGAGCTGGGCTTGTTCAGCCTGGAGAAGAGGAGGCTCGGGGGTGACCTTAACGCTCTCTACAGGTACCTCAAGGGAGGCTGTAGTGAGGTGGGGGTTGGTCTGTTCTCCCACGTGCCTGGTGACAGGACGAGGGGGAATGGGCTTAAGTTGCGCCAGGGAAGTTTTAGGTTGGATCTTAGGAAGAACTTCTTTACCGAAAAGGTTGTTAGACATTGGAATGGGCTGCCCAGGGAGGTGGTGGAGTCACCATCCCTGGAGGTCTTTAAAAGACGTTTAGATGTAGAGCTTAGGGATATGGTTTAGTGGGGACTGTTAGTGTTAGGTCAGAGGTTGGACTCAATGATCTTGAGGTCTCTTCCAACCTAGAAATTCTGTGATTCTGTGATTCTGTGATATTTCAGTCCTTTACATTCACCATACATCTTGCCTTGTGTTAGTAATGCAGACAGAGTGTCTAATACCCTATGAGGACAGCTAATACGTATGAGTCTAGATAAAAGATGTCAAAATATGTCCATATGAAAGAAAAAGTTGCAGCAAGACTTGGGCTGGGTTAACACACCTTGACATATTTTTCTAGCACGGTCATATCAATTCACTCATTTTGCCATTGTGGTGCCACAAGCTCAACAGAAATACACAAGGAAAAAAAGAAGATTCTTATTCAAACAACTGGGATGAAGCTAAAACATGATCTTGAATGTTAGCAGCAGTTAATTTTCTTATGGGAATGAGATTGGAAGTATATAGTAAAGGTTTAAATACACAATTTGATGTGATGACAATTGTTCAGTCACACTTGTCAAAGTAGTTATAAATACAGACAAGCACTGAATACTACTAAACTAAAATCTAATATCAAATAAAACATTCTATTTAAGGATTCTGTATCAGCAACTTATTGTTAATTTCAAAATGTTATGCAAATATTTTCTTTTTATAGAACCTGCTAAAATACCATTTGACACGGAATAAAAATTGAATGTTTTAACTCTGAGTAAAATCAATGAAAACTGTGGAAACGGTGAAATTTTTCATACCCTGAACAGTATCAGTGAACTTGGCAGAGAAATAATGGGTGACCTGCTTTCAGTATCTTATTTAAACTTTCTCATTTCAGTGCCTTTTCAGTCTAAACATTTGGTACCTATGGATTAATTACCTCTTCAGTATTTGTTTGCCAATGTCTTTCTCTCAACCTCTTCCATAATACTCAAAATTGCTCCAAACAGGTGCATATCTGGAGATATATATACATGTATGTGTTCATATGTACACATACATTTATATAAATATAAAATATGTATGGAAATATACATACTTTACATACATATGTATACAAATATACATATAACCTTTGAAGTAGAGATGTAAGTCCATATCCTAAAAGACCATTAAAATACAGAATAAATACTTAAAAATACATAAAAGACCTAAACAAATACTTAATTGGATATTTAATGAATACTCATTCAACAGTGAAGTTACTGGTAGCAAACTGCAAAGTTTCTACCTCCTCTCCAAACATTTTCTTCAGAGAAAGCATACAAAAGAAAATTTAAGACATTTGAATGCCTCCTGAAACCTCAGAAATCTACTGAAAGATACTTTCATTCTTTATATTTTCTCCCACACAGAGATGCATTTAAACACATGCTTTTCTGTTTCCCTTTTCAGATTATATTCTGATAATTTCATCCTTTAGCTACCAAAACCAACCAAACAGCCCTAAGACAATTACATATTTGCATTAAAATACAGTATTTGCACAGGAACAATTTGCATATTTGCATTAAAATATAGTATTTGTATAGGAAGAACTTACCATGTGGCAAGCCAGCACTACTGTATAAATTTTTATATTTGACTTGTCAAATTGAGGTTAAAAAAGAGCTATTGCCATGTCTCACCAAAATAACCAGTTTATGATATTCAAGCAAAGAACATTCTCAGAGCAATGACACTGGTACGTGAAAAAAGAGGACAAGGACCCTCAGGCCATGTTGCCTGAAATGCATTTTCCACTTTCCATCCCTGCAACATGCTATGCACTCATGTCATATAGTATCTATGGTAGATGTCTAGGATATTCTCTGTATTGTGCTGTTGTTAATATTTTTTCTGTACCTGCTTTCCATATTTCTTCTGATTTTTATCCTTGTTGGTTTATTATTTGCTCTTCATCAGGCTTATTCAAATGTCACTACTACTTCCTATTTCCAGTTTCTCTAGGCTAATTTCTGCAAGTACAGTCAACTTGCATTTCAAATGACTACTTCAAATTAGTAATAAATACATCAAACAAGAACTGTTTTTCTATTTATACTACTTCCCTCATCTGCTAATTAAGCACATCTCACTATTTGAAATATCATTTGTTAATTTTATTTTTTTAAGTCTTGACCAATTTTGCCACAATGTGACAACGTTTCTGTTGATATTTTTTTAAAACAGCTGTTTTAGCAGTAACATGTTTGCCTTCGCAAGCAATCAGACGACGCTAATGTTTTGGAACATGTCTACAGAAAGGATGGTAAAGCAACATATTCTAATTATTTTCTTTATTACTTGTTTTCAACTATAGTGATGGAAAGGCTTTTAAATACAGAAAGAGATGACAAGAACTGCATGCCTTAGCTATAAACCAGCACACCTCTGTAAAACAGCTGGAAGAGGTCTGCTAGAGTTGTTCCACACATACTACAATTCAGGAAAAAACAACCAGCAAAGTGTTCATGAGATGACTTAATCTGTTCATGATAACAGATCTACTGACACTGTGAGCTCATGCCTGTAAACAAAATCTTGCACTGCTGGTCTCTGCAGACAAACTGATGGAAAGTAGGTAAAATGTCACAGAAAAAGCACTATCCTCAGCAACAGAAAACAAGGCATAGTTTTACAAACTGAACAAATTAAGTTTTCCATTTTTGCTATATTTATGATATCTCAATAACTTTTTGAACCATTTCTAATTGATAATGCAATTTGAAGTCCAATGTAAATCTGATAACTTAAACACACACAAGCGATCAAGTGGTACATATATTATCGACAGATTAGTACTGCATTGGGGTTTGTTTTAATAGAAATATCTAAAACTAACACAATGCAAAATACACTGTGCACAAGCCCAGTAACACTGTGGTAGTAGAAATACAGACCCATCACTGAAATTAACAACTGTTTATAGTCTTGAGTTTCATCAAGTGGTTACTGAGTTCTACATTTCTGTTTTTGTCTTGTATGATCTTTGCAAACCAAGCACATGGCAATTGATGTTACCAAAAATGTCAAATTTCCATTAATTCTGACAGAGCAAAATGTGAATTATTTGGAAGCATGTTCTTTTGAACACCAGCATCTAAATGAATAGAAAGAATGTTTTTCCTACCTTATACTCATCCTCATAGTCATTATATCCACAAGTACTTAAGATGTCAGGAAAAATATCTGACCATCCATTACTGGTACAATTTTTGCTAATATTTCCTGTAAAGCAAAATTTGAGAGTTTAAATCAGAAAGATTCAAAAGTCTGCTCATCAATGAACTGTTAACCAGTCTAACATTGTCATCTTCTGTAAATATGCTGTTAACGTGCTCTATTTCCTAGCTCTCCTGCATACTCAGCCATTTCCTCTCACGTGCTCTTCATTAATTTTACTTTGGCTTTTAATGCTGTTCTGAGTTGCCTTTGCACTGAAGAAAAACAAAAGCAATTACAAGCTGTGATTGCAGGCTTCTGCTCTGGTATAATAGCTATTTCTGTGACATCCGCAAAAGTCTGAAATTTATTTTGTCTAAAGTATACTGGAGGTAGGCTTTCAGCTCGCTCTATAAAAGGGTTAATTTGTAGATAAGGTAATTTGATAGAAAAATTTAAGTGAGAGTTGTTCTAACCTCCTATTTAAGCTTTTCTGAGAAGACAGTAACAAATGAACTTATGAGTTATTAAAGTTCTTAAATATTAAGGTGAAAAATTACTGCTACAACACATTTTGCTAAGGTTGGTAATGCATTCTAAAGGCCAAATTTGGTGATAGGTTGAAGAACAATGAAACAAATACATATCTTGAATCTCATCCTTTGAACCAAACACTGAAACAATGTAGTTACAGAAGGTACAGGAAATGTGCAAGTATAGTTGGAAAGGAATTTTGAACAGCTTATTTCAAAATAAGCTTTTGATTGGAACTGAGAAGTTAATTATTTTCCCCTGTAAAGTCTCTCAAATGAAACTGGGGCAACCCATGATCCTCCTTATTCTAATTAATATGTACTAACATGGATATAACATGGAACAGCTTCAATAGAAAACTGAAGAGTCTGATGTCAAAGTAAAAAACAGCCATTAAAACGATTATAACATCCTTACAATGTTCAATCTTGAGCTACTTCCCTTCACCTTTCCTAGAGCAATTTTTGTATCTATGATCCTTGAATTTATAACAACATATTGCTGTGGTTTGGAGGTTACTACTGGTCTTTAACTGATATGGAGATGTCTGTTTTCCATCACCCAGGGACAATTTTACGTGTCACAGATCAGCTTTGTCCAAAAATAACTAAACATGTTTATATACACTCCAAACTAAAACCTTTGTGATTTTTATCTTGCTCATTGGTTACTGGAATTTCTTCTTTGTATAAAGTCTTCAGCTGAAAATTGTAAATATCCTACAAAGGGTTGACTAACAAACTAAAAAATCTCTCTAGCTTGTAACTAGACCTTGACATCAACCCACAGTGTCTTCTCAAACTACAGAACCACTTCTGCAGCTTGGCATAGACATAACATTTTTTAAAGCAAATGTAACCTATTTATACATTCTGAAGAGTCTTCACTTTAAAAGTACATGAAGATTCTCTGATCAGGCAGAGCAGAGGAACATATTAATAGAACCACAAACTACGTCAAAGCCATTTTTGCAAGAAAAAGACTATGTACGCAATATGCTATAGTATTTTCTTCTCCAAGTATTGTAAGGCCATCTAACTTAAACACAGTTAGGCCATGTTCTATGGAAGGCATTGGTTATTTCTGTACCATCTTTCTGTGCAATTAATATCTCAGATAACGACCTCACTTAAAACCTATGTTCCTTGACACATACATTTTAATATGAAACTTCACTAAATAACTACCTGATATTCATATACGTACGTTGTCATGTAATACAGAAGCACTATAGGACAACGTGACTGCTTTTATAGCAAATAGTCATTTAAGATGAAGTCATTTCATGTTCAGTAGAGAATTGTGTGGTATGCTTAAAATATAATTTTGATCATCACAGAAGAAATTAAGAGCCAGTTCTCCAAAAGCTGTGAAGAAGAGATGACAAGTACTTTTTTGAATTCCCAATTTAAATTAAGAAATCATTTAAAGAATTGATGGTATTAAAAAAGTCTACATGTGACTTGGAAGAATTCTATGAATAATAAAGTACTCCAGATATTTTTGCAGAAGAATTTAAACTTCCCTCCATGAAAAAAAAAAATAAAAATAAAAATAAAATCTCACTAGTCTGGATAAATAAAAATATTTTGATTTCTCATTTAAAGATATTTTGATAATTTCCTGTCATAAGAATCAAGTGTTCTGTATATGAATTAAATAAACAATATATTGTGGAACATAAAAAATTATAAAGGTACTGAGATACTTAATTAACCCATAATTGAATCACCCATGCAAGATGTTTGCTGTCTTCCTTTTCTGAAATTACAGAATGACAAGATTTTAAAATTGAACAGGCACCTCTAAAAAAATCACCCTATTAGTTCCACAAGCAAGCAGTAAAAAGGTGGCTATGAAAAAAGCTGTATATAAGACAAATTATGGCAAATAATATAAAGAAAATGACCTTTCTATCCTGATGCTCAAGTGAGGTACAGTTTCAAGCATTGTGAAGAGTTTAGATAGAAAATGTTATTGTAATATAAGATACTAAGAGTTATTTATTATCAAATGTCCAAACATTACATAGAGAGAAAGCATGCTCTAGCTTTTGCAAAGAGAAGTAGATTTAATTCACATTAAGAATTTCTGATATTTATTAGTGTGCCTTGTCTTATGCCAACAATATTTTCTACTGAGTAATTTGAGTACTTCTATAGATTTCACAAGATTTTGTCAAGATTACACATACTTGCTCCTTTATAAACTGTTTAGACTGTCCATGATAAACTAATCAAGATTCACCAGCTCCAGGAATGAAAACCTTTGCTCATCTGTAAATTGCTTTAGTTGTCTGCTTTTTACTGGAAAAAGACTTAATCAGCAGTTTCTGGAATAAAGGCATTTTATTCATATCCCAAGTTAGTCTTTCTCTACAAAGTTTTATTTTTAGAAAAGGGCTACACATAGATTTAGAAGACATAATTAAATCACTGTGGTAAGTTTTGCATAGTTCCTCATGACAAAGATTTCTCACCTGGGCAACAAGGATAAGAATTTTCCTGATGCATTTTGAGATACATATGTGAAAAGCTATGATTCCATGATCTTGGATGTGCGCAAGTCGATGGGGCCGGATGGGATCCACCCAAGGGTACTGAGAGAACTGGCAGAGGAGCTGGCCAAGCCCCTATCCATCATTTATCAGCAGTCCTGGCTATCGGGGGAGGTCCCAGCTGACTGGCGGCTAGCAAATGTGACGCCCATCTACAAGAAGGGCCAGAGGGCAGACCCGGGGAACTATAGGCCTGTCAGTTTGACCTCAGTGCCAGGGAAGCTCATGGAGCAGATCCTCTTGAGAGTCATCAGGCGGCACTTGAAGGGGAAGCAGGCGATCATGCCCAGTCAGCATGGGTTTATGGAAGGCAGATCCTGCTTGACGAACCTGATCTCCTTCTATGACAAAGTGACGCACTGGGTAGATGAGGGAAAGGCTGTGGATGTGGTCTACCTTGACTTCAGCAAGGCTTTTGACACCGTCTCCCACAGCATTCTCCTCAAGAAACTGGCTGCTCTTGGCTTGGACTGGCGCACGCTTCGTTGGGTTAGAAACTGGCTGGATAGCCGGGCCCAAAGAGTCGTGGTGAATGGAGTCAAGTCCAGTTGGAGGCCAGTCACTAGTGGCGTCCCCCAGGGCTCGGTGCTGGGGCCGATCCTCTTTAATATCTTCATCAATGATCTGGACGAGGGCATTGAGTGCACCCTCAGTAAGTTTGCAGATGACACCAAGTTAGGTGCGTGTGTCGATCTGCTCGAGGGTAGGAAGGCTCTGCAGGAGGATCTGGATAGGCTGCACCGATGGGCTGAGGTCAACTACATGAAGTTCAACAAGGCCAAGTGCCGGGTCCTGCACCTGGGGTGCAATAACCCCAAGCAGAGCTACAGGCTGGGAGATGAGTGGTTGGAGAGCTGCCAGGCAGAGAAGGACCTGGGAGTGATGGTGGACAGTCGGCTGAATATGAGCCAGCAGTGTGCCCAGGTGGCCAAGAAGGCCAACGGCAATCTGGCTTGTATCAGAAACAGTGTGACCAGCAGGGCTAGGGAAGTGATCGTCCCCCTGTACTCGGCTCTGGTGAGGCCGCACCTCGAGTATTGTGTTCAGTTTTGGGCCCCTCGCTACAAGAAGGACATGGAGGTGCTTGAGCGGGTCCAGAGAAGGGCGACGAAGCTGGTGAGGGGCCTGGAGAACAAGTCCTATGAGGAACGGCTGAAGGAGCTGGGCTTGTTCAGCCTGGAGAAGAGGAGGCTCAGGGGTGACCTTATCGCTCTCTACAGATACCTCAAAGGAGGCTGTAGCGAGGTGGGGGTTGGTCTGTTCTCCCACGTGCCTGGTGACAGGACGAGGGGGAATGGGCTTAAGTTGCACCAGGGGATTTTTAGGTTAGATGTTAGGAAGAACTTCTTTACTGAAAGGGTTGTTAGGCACTGGAACAGGCTGCCCAGGGAGGTGGTGGAGTCACCATCACTGGAAGTCTTTAAAAGACGTTTAGATGTAGAGCTTAGAGATATGGTTTAGTGGGGACTGTTAGTGTTAGGTTAGAGGTTGGACTTGATGATCTTGAGGTCTCTTCCAACCTAGAAATTCTGTGATTCTGTGATTCTGTGATTTTTAAAATCCCACTGGCAAGGCGAAGTGCAAAATTAAACTGTAATATGACATGATATATCAACAAGATTGTGCAGAAGATAGTGGACTTAAAACAGATCTCAGCAATCTGAGGAGACAATTAGGGACCTCCTTTCATGTTTCACTAAAAAGCAGTATAAAATAAACATTAAAAGCACAAAAGGAACAACCTGTACGTGACCCACTAGCAACTGTTAAAGAGGTCTGTCAGGCTCAGCTGTGTTAATAATAAACATAAACAGGTCAGAAAAAGCAAGCAATGTCTTCAGCCTTGATGAGCAGTATCAGAATGTATGTTTAGCTCCTCAAAGAATACCATATGGACCCCAAAAACAATTATTTGGTCTTTCCACAATGTATCATGTACAGCTCCGTTAAAAATTTACTTTTTTAACTCTTTACAAAAATAACACCTGTAAACTACAAGTAAACATTTTAAACATATTATTTTATAAAATACTAACAAGCAACCAGCAAAAATAAACCTTAAAATAAAATACCTGGTTTGCCAGAAAAGAGACTAAATACTTTTGGGCAAGGGACAGTGACAGTCTCTCCAATCTTTGCAGGACGCCAACAAGTGATATTATCCCAAACTCCAACACATCCTGTAACAAAAACATTAATAACAGACATAAAAGCTTAGTTGGGTTCTAACCACCCTACTGTATATATCTTGTAAATAGAAAAAAAGACTTGGTAGAAGCTTTAGATGAGTAGTTCAAGAAAGTTTAGACTATTTAAAAAATAGGCAAAGATAATACTTTCTATGAAAATTTTAAGGGAATCGTAAGTCTGCTGATTAACCAGCTTCTTTTAAGTCAGCTAATATACTTGTTTGCAAAATGTCTCATCAAAACTATGTCATTTTGATGGCATACTGCTAAGATGTGATAAAAAATGTAATAAGCAACTTCTGAGTATTAATATAGATTAGAGGCAACTCCAAAATTTTGAGAATCTCCTTATCACTGTGTAATGAACTTTTAAATTTCCATTAACAGACAAACTGATAATCACAAAGAAATATTTAAGTAGTTTGTTGAAATCAGCAACACAGATATCATGAGTACGTAATGACTGGAGAATTCTTGGAACAATTTGTATGGACTTACAAAATCATCTCTCCTAAACTAAGTAACAGAGAATTAAACAAAGAATGTTTTTGTGTATTTATTTCAGCTGGGGGTCCAGAAACCCAGGTAAGTTTCCATTCTAAGTTAGGTCCTGCCACTGTCACCTTTTATGCAATTTGTAATAAAGAAGATGCTATTTATTTATTTTATAATGCATAAATACTTGCCACAGTCTAATAGCTTAATGGACTAAGTGTTGCTAGTGGCAGCTGATGGGCAGGTAAGAGGAGGGGGAAGAAGTGTTTCTCGATTATGCCACCTCCTATCTTCTGTATTGCCTCACTGCTACAGACTACTTGTAGGCAGCTTTACTTTTTTGCTGCATTTTTGCTTACACAGTAGCCTGCAGGATGGCACTGAGCAGCCAGGATGTCCTCCAGTAGTATATGGAGCTCAGCATACAGATTCATCCTTAGAGCAGGTCTCATCCTGAAATACATTCTACTGGCCAGACATGCCCATTGTTCTTCCTGGAAGTACATGCTTCTTCTCTCTCTCCACCTCTTCCTCTCCGTTACTTTATTTTCTATTTTATTAGATCGGAGAAACTGTCCTGATAGAAGACCTCTGTTAATTACAGGAGGTGGAAAGAAGAGAAGAAACAATCCTTGTCTGTCAGATAACAGGAGGAATCCTTGTTTTGATTCAATCTCAGAAACAGCAAAGCTTTTCTCAACATCCCATATACCTGTGTTAGTAAGACCAGAAGATCCAAGCAATGACACTTGCTTAGGCCAGGTCCTTCCATGTCTCTGTGTATTATGCATGAATATTTATGCAGTGAACTCCAGGAGATGGGGCTATTTTCTGAGGCAAGCTGTGGGTGAATAAACCTTGGGCAGGTCCACTAATCTTTGCTTCTTCCTTACAGTTGAAAGTGCAAGAAAACTCTTCACAGCTGTATTTTATACAGCTGACACTTTTGCACTGTTCTTCCCATGCTACTTCTAACTGGTGAACAAAAGCACTTGAGGCTTCCTACTCAATATCACACCTCCTTTTCTAGGTGTGGAAAGTTACTGAACAAGAATTTCAGGACACAAATTTCCATATGATTATCCTCAACTTATTAACCAAACACAATGACTTATACTGCCACACTCGGACTTTTGGGCCCCTATGCAAAAGCAGTTTTCCCATTTGTCAGCACACTGAGCATTAATGTTTACTTCACTAAATGCAGACATCTGCACTACACTAGCCACCCAAGGCTCTCTTTATTATTAGTGGTGATTCAGCGAATATAATTAGTGGAACCTAAGGTATAACTCATTGAATCACAGAATAATTGACCTTTAGTCAAGGTCAATTTGAAACTGGGCCAACTTTAAACTTAGTTTTTTTTTCTTTTTTTCTTTTTTCTTTTTTTTTTCTGTGCACCTCCAAGAAGAATCTGGTTCCATCTTCCATCTTCCGTCTTCCCTATAAGCCCATTACGTAGATGAAGACAGTAATTAGATAACTCTTCTCCAAGCTGACAGCTTTCTGTCAGTCCTCATATGCCACATATTTCAGAGTCATCAGCGTGCCCTCTGCTGAACCAATTTCTCTCTTTCCTGTACACAGGAGCCCAGAAATGGAGCCTAGATGTAGTCTCAAAAGTGCCAAATAGTTGCTTCCCTTGATCTACCAGGTTGCTCATGCAGCCTTGTATACAGGTAAACCTCATCTCCATAAGGGTGCACTGCCGACTCATGTTTAAATTCATATATTTCTAAAGCTGACACCTAATAGATTTCAGAGGAATTTAATCCTAAAAATGTTTATTTCTTCACAAGAGAGTCTGAAGTTGTTAATTCAGTTGCAGAATCTGGACAAGTATTTGCATTTGTTCTAATTGATCCCTTGTCTGCTTAATTCTTTGTGTCTAACCTTGGTTTGTCAAGTTTTCCAGTTACTTCTAAATGGACTAATTGCTTTGGTTCCTTTAGTAACTCTGGACTCCTAGACCAATATATGTGACTTCTTCTTTTACCCTTACCTTAGGGTAAGGACTTAGGACTAGGAACTCTAAGAGTATTCCAGCTGTATTCCAAAGTGTGCAGAGAAGTTCCTGTTGCTGTGAACAACTCACTCTTACCTCTTGAATGAGTGTTTTTAGCAACTGACTGACAGTGCAACCCGATTCTTTGAACTCCATGATCACTTTTATTTTCTCTTCATAATCACAAAGCATGTGTGCTTTTTAGTGTATCTGCCCTTACAGTTCATTCACACATTTCATTAAGAATTGGCTCATGAGTTTTATCTATCCTGTGTTTTATCTGTTTACCTTACACCTTACACTCCCTCTGGTGCTTGTAGCTTTTTTTAATTATTTTTTATTGTTAGTAATACACTAACACATGGCTTTGAGGCCATGCTGACTTGGCCATCTGTATGTAATTTAAAATATGAACTTCAAATCTGAGCAAGTCATCTTGATACCCTTTGAAGTCAATGGGACTTAGGACTTAAGCATGCTTAGGTGCTTTCTGAGTTTAAAATTAAGTCGTACTCTCTCTGATGTAACACCAGGGCTTATGCAAAGTAAAAGAATGCTAACCCTAGCCAATTCAGGTCATGCTTCCTTTCCAATTGATTTTAAGCCAGAAATAACGTTGACAACATCACATAGAAGTAATCAGAAAGACAAAGAGACTATTTTCTTCATCTGCCAGCACTCAGAACTATAGTGGCAAAACGAAACTTGTTTGGCTTGGATGGATGCGCTGCTTGAGCTAGCATAAACAAATCCTGGAGTACACAAGAATAATTAGCATCTTGTGCGACTTCAGACCTTTTTAGCTCATCCCCATTTTCAGTAACAAATGAGAGCTGCGATGAGTCATGGAAGTGTTCATGCAAGCCCATAAAAGCTGATGACTTTAACAAATTTTCTCTTCTATTTAACACACACTCTGTAAGGTGGTGGATTTGCTACAGCAACCTGCAAACTGTTCAGAAGCCTTTATAAATTGATGCCATGCAACTATGAGGACTGGGCTAAGGCGTTGCTAAAAAGGCAGCTGAACAATGTGGACTTCAGAGCTCCATCAGTATCCGCCCTGTGCCCCAATTCTTATTCAAGCATCACTTACATAAAATATCATATAGAAATATGTAGGTCCAAGTCCTATTCCAACCAAAATCATCAATACAATTTGCAGCAAATGTTGAAGTTATCTTGCAGGAAGTAAAACAGTATACAAGTTTTTGATGTTCAAAACATTACAAGTCACAAACAATTTCCAGGGAATATACTTTTTTCCCCAGTTTTTCCACAGTATCTTAGGACTTTACAGGTATATACCCCAGAGAAAAGAATGGCATGTTTTCATACTCCTTAAATCAAATAGATGAAATAACACAGAAGACGTATTTCTGAAATAAAAAATAAAAAATAAAAAAAATAAAACCCCCTATATTCAAATGCATCAACAATCATAAAAGTGAAACCTGAGTGGCTGTCCTCAGAATTCCAAGCACATTAGGTCTCGATTTATGCATATTTACTAGCTTATTTATTATTGTACAGGAAATCTGAGAAAACTGCTGAAATGTCCTGGAGGCATTTATATTCACTAAATGACTACACTGTGTTTCTGAAAACTGGTCTATGGATGAAAGCTGAAATTCTGGTGTTACTAAACACTGTGCTGATAGAGATTGCTGGAATTACAACTGTTAAATAATATGCACTTTTCTGGTCTCTCAGCTTACACTTTTCTTTGTTTCCCCCTCCTATTACTACATAGTTTTGACAATACTGCAGTCATATATCATTTTCTTCTCTTAGCAAAATGTACCTGTTCTGCAGAGGTGGGATACGATTAACAAGTTCATACACTTGCATCTGTTTGTCTCTTCTACCCCAACAACTTCTACCCCAACAACATCTGTACAGCATAAGCTTAACCATGCATAATTGAAAATAGCAATTAGTTTCCCACTGATCTTGGAAATTCAAGATATGTCACACCTAGAGACCTAGGTGGGATTCACAAAACTTTAGGTAGATACTGCTCTTTAGCCACCATAGCCTCCTTTTACAGTTAACACAAATATATTGTCAAAGGGTGACAGAACACAATTCACCCCATTCTGAGATGCATGAAAATAGGCCAGACTGATCACTCCCTACAACTGTCTGGTTTTCTCCAGTGGCTGTAGATATCTCTAGAGCACTGCAAATATCTGTACTGTTGGAAAATGAAGGCGAGATAAGGGCTAGGTTTAATGTGCCTCTGTACATAGAATATCTAGCTTGACTGATTGCTTTCTATACTCACTCTCTACTATTCTGTCAAGCCATTTATTCAGTCAGTGTTAGGATTTCTGGACTGTTATTCATCACTTGCACATTTCAGAAAATCATTCTGTATACTCATTCTTTGAAAGTTTCACCCATCTCCCACACACACAAACATGATTCCTACTGCCTCCAAAGGATATTAAGTAATTCTGATACAAAATATTTGAATTTATACCTTTAAATAAGGTTTTACATTTTAGTTCTAGTAAGTAATCTATCAATTATTGCAGTAATATTTTTAAAAGTTTATTAGAAAATGTCACCATGTAATTCTCCAATGTTTATTTCATATAGTCCCTGCAATTTTCTGTATTTATCACATTTAAACAAAACCATTTCTTTTATTCTAAGTATCCAAAAGTATATTTATTTATTTATTTATTTATTTATTTATTTTAATTTTATGGATTTAGTCTCTGTGTTTGTATACAGCTCTAACAAATTCTCAAGCCTTGAATTTTTTGTACTTTCACCCTGATATTTACACATATAAGATCAGCTCAGCTGCTGCTCTGCCTTGGCTCCCTAACTTTGTAGAGTATCTCTACTGCTATTCTCTCTACTTCCTACTTTACTTATTAATAAGGCAAACAAAGGGGAAAAAAAATTAAAAAAAAAAAGGGGTTCTTCATCCCTATTTCTGTGGTGCCTAGAAGAACTCTCCTGCACCCTACACATAACAAACTCTTTCCATCCTCTTCATTTCCATCAGTTACTTCCCTGGTGAGTCACTCTCAGACTATCCAAGCAAACAATCCATCTTCCCAGAAAACCTCTGTTCAATGACTCTCTCATCAGCTTGGCTACTGTGTCACTACTCTGATGCTCCCCTCTGTTCCTCCAGATGATACTACTGATGATATTCTCAGTTATTTGAAAAGAGATTACTTGATTAATTTGAATGTTTGGTCTTTAGTGCTTGTAATGCATTTGCAGATAATATATTTGTAGATAATTCATAATGAAAGGAAATGTGACAGACAGCAACATTTTATCTTCTTTTTTTTTCAGCTTTTGTATTTTTTTTAGCTTACCACATTCATCATCCTGCTGTCTGACATCCAGTCTTCGAGTGACAAGTTTGCTTACCTATGTGTGCCTCTTCACTTGTAAAAATTGGTAACGGGTTTTGTACAGGAAAGCTTTGTTTATATACACATCTTACCCATATACTGACCACTAGGTGGCACTTTGCATTTGTATTTAAAATTGCCGATTCAAGGAGTTTACCATTTTTTTTAAACTAAGAGTGCATGATACATGAAACAAAATGAAAGAAAATCTGCCAGGAAGTTGTCAGCTAGTCTATGGTTTATTTTTCAAACAGGGAAAAATTTTGATTTTTGTATTTAACTTGACAAAGCAAAAGCAAACTCACCTACTACAGGCAATCTTTTCTAGACTGTAGGTCTGAACACTGCAGCATGTAATTTAGGCTGCATGAGAATTTATAAACATATAGAAACTGAAAGAGTGAAAGTTATGAACATATAGAAACTACAGACTGATTTTTTTTTCTGCAATTTCACACAAGTAATAAGAAAGAAAGGAAAAAGAGGGGATCAAGAAAAAGTGAATTAGCAAATTGGAAGCAAAGCAAACACAGCAGAACTGCTTAAAGTGGAAATAATAAGAAGACAGTAGCAAAAGCACCACTGCTCCAAGGTACTTTGCTGAAGTTATGTGCGTCTATGTTTGTCCAGACCCTGAACACTCCAACAGGCCTTAACGTCCCCGACCAGCATCACCTGGCAGCTGCCCCGCTCCCCCTTCCCATCTAAGCTCAGGTCTGGGCTCACGTTCAGCTGCGCTGGGGTCTGTCTTGAGCTTCAACACCAATTCCTGTGCCTGAGTTGGCCTGGGCCATGACCCACCCCTGTGGTCCTGCCCAACCATTCTGGGGCTGTGTCCAACCCTGGTTCTCTGTACCAGGCTTGATCCTGACCCTCACCCAAGGGCTCATGCCCCCAGGGAAGTGCCTGATGGCCCTGGCCTGCTCTGCTCACTGGCTGTGGGTGGGACAGGTCCCGGGAGCTGGTGGCCTGTGCTCCTGTGTGCATGAGGACAGGAGCTGCAAAACTGTCCAGAACTAGCCCCACAACGCCTATGCTGAACTATAGCACTGTTGTGAAACTGTGCAGAATGTATACAAGCTCTGATCAGGCACAAACACTGAGGAAATGTGAATTTAAACATTTTTTAATCACTGATCAACTAAAATGACTCACACACAGCAAGCAGAATTTAGGGACATTACACAGTATACACCAGATTTAACTAGTAAAACAAAATGAGAAATACAATAGGCTTTATCTTATATCCATCTAAAATGCTTTTTGTTTATAGATTTTTAAAAGATAGTCCTATTACTAGGAATGGCAAAAATGCTGCTATTGAGGCTTCTGGGGGATTACTGGGTTTCACTAAATAAGAAATTTCAGAAATATGGTAGTTCCTTTCTGAAGAACAGTTCCCCACCAGAATATCAAAAATATGTAGGTCAATTTTAGTTTTAAGGTAATTTACATATTAGAGCACTGTAACAAAATATGGAAGTTTTGAGATAAACTTTTTTTTTAAAAAAAAAAAAACTCTGAAAAAGAAAACACATTTCCATTCAAATTTTCTACCAAGTAAATCTTGCTTTCTAATTACTTAAAATGTTTGTTAGAGACAACAGCATGTGTTGTTGTATGACTAGACAGTACTCTAATCTTACCATAAGATTACCATAATTTTGTCTTATACTGGAAAAACACTCACGTGTTTATAGGCAAAGCTGTTAAGAGCTATGTTCACCTTTGTCTTGCCCCTATTTAGATATGCTGTCCATTCTTCATAAAACACCATTAAATATCAATCTCCTTTTCATATAAAATTCACTAAATAAAAGTCTGTGTAAGGTACTGGGACTACAAATTTCTGTTAGTTTGGATTAATTCCCACCTATGTGCTATTTGCTTTATTAGTCGAAAATTTGTAGTGCATTCAGGACTGTTTCTTCATGGCATTCAAACTTGGGATGTCATGGAGAGTAGACTGTCATGGTCAAAAGTGTCTCTACCAAGAATCCAATTCAAAACTATGTGTGGCTGGTGTTGCTTTCAGAATCTTCCAAAAACTACAATAAATTCCTTTATGGTTGTGCAATTACTTTCTTCAGGGTTCCAAATGCCATTTGTTAATATCCACCAATGAATTTCAACTTACCTTTTTGGGGCGTAGAAATTTTAGACCTTTAAAATTTTATAATATAATCACACGTTGCTTCTCTTCCTTTCAGAAATGCTTCATTTGGTCACTCTTAGTAACTCCATGATGCGAGATTTGAAATGAGGCTGACCAGGACATTTTCTTGGTTTTCACAATTGTTTTCATGTTGATTAGTTTTCCATAGGCAACTACACTTCCCACACCTCCTTTCATTCAAGGTGCTTTCTCACCTATGGCCCAGCTCCTTAAAAAACTAGCCAGCTCACTCTATCTTTTGCTCTCAAATAATTAAGTATAGCTTACACCAAAGCCCGGATGTTGACAGAGTTTTATGTGGTTTCATTAACAATGACACTCCAATTAATGAAAGTCACAAATAACCAAACATTCAAAACAGTCCCCTCAGCTCCTTAAATATTTGAAAAAAAAAAGCGTGAACCAAAAAGTAGCCACTTGCCTTTTCCACAGCTAGAAAAGCAGCAACTCAGCTCAGAAAAGTTGTCCTGACAAGAGCTACCGGTGCTGTGTGAAAGGAAGTTCCATGGTGCCCCTATCTTTAAACTCTACGTTTAATGCCACCTCAGATATTTCTAAGCAGTGCTGCAGTCTAAACTACTGACTCATCTTACAGAGAGAACAGCTGCAAAAACAAACATTAACTGATTAAAGACCTTGATGAGACTGAGAGGATTAAGAAACAGGGAACCTTGAGAAGGTTCCTTTTCATGCAGGAAAAGAAAGACCTCGTCCAGCTCTGTGTACATCTTATTTACTGATGTGGAGGAGAGAGTGATCTTCAGTTCGGTATACTTATACTCACAGTTAGTCCTTCATTTGTGCGATACAGAGGTATGTATGTGTGGGTTTGCAATGCACAATAGGCACCTAACTGTAGAAATAACCTTAACAGCAGAGATTTGTTAGACAAACTAACTTTTCAACCAATATTTGAATCCCATCATTGTGAACAGCTTTCAGAGAAATTTGGTGCTGCAATCACTGAGGGAAATTCTGGCAGTGTAATTCAGGAGATTAGATTATGCAGTAACATTGCTCCCTCTTGCTTTACATTTATGAATAAGTGAGCATATCGTTTTGGTAGTCCTGTCCATTTTAATTTCCCATTACTAGGTGCATTAAGAAGCTCTCTTTGAAAGGTTTATGAAATTCTTTCCAAAGTCATTTTTCCTTCCATCTACATCCTTTCCTCAAAGTTAAGATGTCACATATAAAAATAAATATGTGGTCTGGCATATTAGTCTCACAAAAACACATTTTGGAAAGCAAGAGCTAAAAAGATTCATTTAACTGTGCAGCCATTCAGGCTATTTTTTTTTAATTGACTTAATTTTTTCATACTGAAATCTTTTTGGAACTTTTTATTGTAGAACCCTATTATATAGTCTATTAACTGAGTTTCAACATTGTTGATTATAAGATTTCACTCTTCATTTAAAGGTGAACAAAAACGAATCAATTGCTCTACAAGGTAAAATTCTAAATACTGAGCAAAGACAGAAACTGGCAGTGTATTTGCAATCATTTCTATTGGGGCCATATGTGTGTGTGCATGTGTCCGTGTGTCCATGTGAGAGAGAGAGAAAGAGAAAGAGAAAGAGAGAGAGAACACAGGTCATGGGTAGAATGTAAAAGATGAAATAGTGTTTTCGCACATGGATCTCAAAGCCCATAAAGCATGGGCAACTTAGAATGGAATTCTACTGCCCTCCAAAAACAAAACAGCAACAATAGGTCTCTTAGGCTTCTAGCTCAGGTGCATCCATACCTTACATGCCAAATTATAGAAGGAGAAAACAAACGTGGATGGAAGCTAATGTTGTCTACATAAAATAAACAACTAGATTTGCTAAGATCATGATCACTACACAAACAAAGGCACTGCCATTGATCTTTGGAGAGTGTCTTTTTCCTTAAATGGAGTGCAATACTCTCCACTACGGAAGAAAGTCTAATGCCTGAAATTCCCCCAAAGGGTGCAAATGAGAAAGTAATGTGCTTTTAATGTATCCTTAACATTGTTCAGAGGATGTTTACACAGTATTTATACAGTTTCCTTGCAAAACCCACTATTGCTTTATTAAACCATGAAGCAAGCAGGTCCTCCATGGACTTCATAGCCAATAATTTTAGGCACACTACAGAAATTATGCAGTGAAGTAACTCTTTAGCACGTTATAAAGCAGCTCATGATGACTATAACATTGTTTTATGATTTCAGAAAAAAAAAAAAAATCATCATTGAATCTTTCATTTATGTATTCCTAGCACAGAGATGAGAAGTGTTAGTACACATACGGTATTCTACACAGAGTTTCCATTTAGGCCAAAGGGAGAAACTGCCTGTCCTATGAAATTTGGACCTTCCAAAACTCATTAACTGTATGTGACAGTCAAATTCTGGAATGTGTTACACAGATATGAAGGCTTCCCAGGTGTTCAAGAAGTTAATGGGAAAAATCCCACTGCTTTTGATAATGGGGACCCAAGCCTCCAGTGAACCTTCATTTCCAAATTCTAGACAGAACCTTGGATTTCATTGTAACTTTTGTGAGGCAGGTATCATGTACTAAAGTCAGAAAAGTGTGACAAAGGTTCTACAACTGTCTTTTTCATTCAGGAAAAACTGAGGTGGTTTTTGTGGATTTATTGTAATGAATTATGATTCAAAAGCAATACAAATTTTAGGTGTGGAGCTAGGGCTTGGACTAGTTCTAGCTTGCCAATTTTCATTAGTAACTCTTCTTTATTAGCAGGCAGAGTATTGCTGTGAAAATCTGCACATCTCTGTTCAAAATACTCCTTACATTGTACTATGAATTGCGAGATTTTATTTGGAAAATAAGGACGCATTTGTATTTTAGTAAATACATACAAATATTTTTAACACAGGCTCTTCTGGATAGTTTGTTGGTAAAGGTATCTATAACATGAAGCATAGGATAAATTCTCCTATAACATTAAACATAAAGTTACTACTGGTTCATTACTATAGGGGCTTTATTACAGTCTCCTATAAAATTGAATATTTCATTTCTTTCAGCCAGGCATTCAATTAAATTCATAAATCCTTCCACTATTCTTGTATCTCTACCTGCACGGCTAAATCAACAGCATCAGAGATACTGTCTGCTTCCAGGTTATGAAGTTCTTACACAGCATTTTGTCTTCAGGAAACCCCACTCTTCCAGTGAGAAGAGGCTTTGAAGGAAGCATTGCCAGAAAACGTCTTCACCAAAGAAACCCAAAATAAAACTGGCATGCATTACTAGGATACCCTTAGAGAAGCCCAGTATCTGAATCACAAAAATGCATCTTGAAGGAAACTTCACTTTCAAAGCCTTGTAATAGCTAATAGTGAGTTTATTAATTCATAATTTAGTTCATTAAGCGAGGCTAGTAATTATTTCTCCATATGGCTTCACACTAGTATTATTTATGTAACAGACATCTCTCTTATCACTCATATAAATAAAAAATCTAAATGTAAATAAATTATTCCATTAAGAATTTGCTTGGAAGAGATTCACTGTTATTATAATTTTTTCTAATTACTGATCTGGATTAATCAAAATGAGAAATAAAAGTGAAATACAAACTGATGAACATTGTTTTAATCATTGTGTACAAATTGGTATTAGAAGATGCACTGAGGGATTTACAAATTCAAATCAGGAGAAGAGGTGGAGAAGGGGTTATGATTTGGCACTTGTGTTTATGCTGAAAGGGCGCTGCAGATGGCAGGTCCTTGAGGTATCACAACCATCTTCAGAGACTATTCAAAACGGAGAGATTATGGAAAAGCAAATATACTACATATCACTTAATTCAGCCAAGGAAAAAATACTGCACTGCAAGAGCTGTGGTCCTCCGAGGAGCCAAGTTATTCTGAGATGACACGTAAAGGCACTACAACAGCAAAACGCAGGACACCAATGAGGCATTTCAACTAATTTGAAGTGAAATCCTTCCAACCACTTGAAAAGCATTTGACAACAGAAAGTTAATGATTAGTTTTAGATATGACATTACTTTGTAAATTCAAAATTTTATTTTGAACACCAAAATGTGCCCTTAGATCTAAAATTTCCTTCTATATTTTCTACATCTCGCTGAGAACCCACCTTTCTTCAATGCTTTACATGCTACCAGAGGAGTGCTGGGCTAGTAATGTATACAAATGAAGCACTCCAAGACGCACTTTTACCTTTTCACCAGGAGGGACACAGAGACTGCCTTCTGCTCACAAATTCTGGCATATGGTTTACAAAAGATATCTAATTACAAAATATTAGTACATTTGGCAGTTAAAAAAACAAAAAAGCACAAAAATTTAATAAATACAGACTTCCAACTTTCCTAAAAAGCCCAGTTTAACCAAGTACCTGGTATCCTACATACATTAATGTTACAGATTTGTTTTTCATTTTCTGGCTGGATTTATCTGTCGCCTTCACATTTTGCATGCTGAACAAATGGCTTTATCCACAGCACCAGCTTAAAAGAAAACCATTGTACTTTTCTGTTTGTTTTTGATAATCTTACCTTCTACTCACATGAAACTGTAGCAGGAAAATCTAGTAAAATCTAAAATAAAATAATAATAATGAAGATACATTGTCCTCTTCCCTTTTTCCTCTGTCAAATTCCTGTAGGCTATACCTGCATCTGTATATTTCTTTCTATCTAGACAAAAGGTAAAAATGCTACAGCAACAGAATAAATCGGTTTTCTGAAGGTAGCACTAGTGTCCAATTTTTCCTTTGCATGATTGTGGCCTTATGCAGGTGAATATGATCTTGTGTCTAAAACATCTCTGCCTGGAAAACCCAGTGATTATTCCTGCCACTAGTATTTTACTTTCAACCAGTGCTAGAGTGAGACACTTGGATCCAAGGCTTTCAACTTTTCCTCAGACTTGCTCTTTCAGCACCACCCTGCAGCTTCTCTGCCTGTGAAAAATAATAGCAGCAACAGCCTAAAACATCAATGCATATTTTCTCCCATCTAGCATGCCTAGCCCAGCACACCTCTCACTACATGCTTGCTGTGGCTGTAATTTTAAGGCAAAAAGCTTTTTAAAGCTTTTTAAAAATGCATTTAAAAATACATAGAAATTATAAGCACAATACAGAGAAATATGACGACTACAATTGAGCTAGCAAAGAAGGTAAAGGGAGAAAAACTTCAGTACTCAGTTGTCCTGACACTACAGCTCATCTTTTCTTACCTTTGTAGTCCACTGGTTTTGCATTCTTTAGAAGTTCCATGCACCTTGTTTCCTCCTTGTGAATCTCCAGATGAAATCTGCATTCTGGATGGATACCATTCACCTGTGCCAAATTAACAAATGGGCCAGGGTCTTGAGACATGAATTAAAATGCTTTATAAAGGGTCCAACTATCAGTAACAAAATCCACAAGTTAAACTGATACTATTTTTGCCTAAGTATGTGCTCAACATTTTACGCACACAGTGCCCATTTTAGCTTTCTCACACTGACTTATCAAAACAAAAGGTTGAAATAATGCACTAGAATATTCACCAGTTCCTGCCTGTAGCATTCTAAGGCTAACTGTAATTTACAAGAAAATATTTAACTTTCTAGTGCATTTGCCAATACTTTCTTCCTCCAACAAAACAATGAGTTAAACTGAAGCAAGAAAGTAAACACAAAACATAAAAACAAATCACACTGCATTATCTTTGACATGGTAAATTTTGATTTTCTTCCCTTTTCCACCATGTATATTTTATATCATAAAGGCCTCAGAACATGATTATTTGATTCAAGCAAATCCTACAGAGGAGGAAAAAAAAAGATTTTGTTTTAAATGAACACAATATTGCCTTTACTCACTTATGGCCCTGCCCCCATTTATTTATGTCCATGGGAAGAGACAGGGATATAGACAGGGAGAGAAACAAGACACTAAGAAGTTGTGCTGACATCAGGGGGATTCACAGAGATTGTAATGAAATAAAATGTGAATATGCTGTACTTCAGTCATCCTCACACTTTTAGTTACAAGGAAAAGGGTGGTGTCTCTTACTTTTTCTGGGAGAAATTTAATAGCAGGATCTGGTAATAGTCTCTGATTCATCAGACACTATTTTTCAAAATTGCAACACTTAACGAAGCTGTGACTGGGGACCTGGAACCTGGGACTCAGAGTTAGGACTGAGAGCCTGGTTATTCCATGGCTCCCTGTGGGCAAGCCAGTTGCACAGCTTTTAAGAATACACTGTGATAACCATAAGCATAGCATGACATAGCATAACCATAAGATAACAGCAGGAGATGCTACAGGAACTCCAGAAATCTGTCTCTTCTCCTCAAAGTTTGTCGTTTCATCATCTATGAAAAGAGAACCTTACTTCCATTTCCCATATTTTGACTATTTAAATTATAAGATTTCTGGGCAGGTATTTTTTTTAAATGAATTTTTACAAATCCTTAACTTAAATCAGGATTCCTAGCAGTTATCACAGAAAGTTCAGAGTTAAACTGAAAATAACAGCATATTGTTATGTATTATGTACTTTCCAGATAGCTCCTACTTAGGATAAAAGGGTCATGTAAACATAATGACTTTTACTGCATTTTCCTTCCACATAACAGATTTTGAAAAAAAATAAATACAAATGTTATTTTGTCAATTGCAATCATTCACTAGCTGACAGTAGACCTCCTACTCATCAAAAAGTGTAAGAATTAATGAGTGTTGGAGAGGTGGATTCCAGTTAATGGAAATGTTAAATGAAAGAGGAGTAAATGAAAGCAGCTACTGCCATAAATAAAATTTACAAAATAAGTACTTAGAAAAGAACCACTACTTTCCCACTACCGGTGATCTAATATTGAAGATTACTTTGATAACATAAATTTGGTAGCACCCTAAGATAATGCAACATTACTTTTCAAACACGGGATGCATGCCAAACCATAACATGCTTTGTCCCAGTTAACAGCCCAGTTTCCTTCAGATGTACTTCACCCAGCTAAAAAGATTTAGGGCTCAGGACTGTGTAGCACTGATGGTGCCCCGAAACACATCAAGAACCCCAAAATGAATTTTGAGGGCACTCACCATCCTTCAGGGCCGGCCAGATACGCCCATCTGTTTTTCCTCCTACTTCACCAAGTGTAGGTTATTCTTTGTAAGTAGTGATTACAGACCTGTGTGCACTGTAGTGTGTATTATAAAGGTACACAGTGACTTGGAAATCCAGCTGAAGTGTCTCTCAGCATTCTTAGTGGCTGAACAATCTTTAAGGCACCCAGAATAGCAATCGGTCAGCAAAAACATTTCATTTGACAAGTAGTTTACATTTACCTTCATGTTTTCCCAACTTTTGCTGGAAAAGGCCTCAGATTTTAAATTTACAGTAACAAAACAGTAAGATTGGTATTTTATTTGAGGTCATGTTTTTGGAAACATTGTAGACTTTTAAAAACTGAAAGAAACTGAAGTTTCTTGCAACTGAAGAAACACTTAAAAATATACAGCTATGGAAGTTACCTTAAAAGTAACCATTTTAATATTCTGAATGCTTCTTTATGTTAGTATTACAGGGGAATTAACCGTGCACGTATTACAATTGCTAACGACCCTCTAGACCGTACCACGGCAATGCTCTGTTGGTGTCTGTGGAAACTCTCCGTGAAGTAGTTTTCAGGGACAGCCGAAATAACAAAAACAACCGGGAACAACCCACAACCACCGGGAACATGCCACAGTAACCGGGAACAAGCCCCAACCACCGGGAACAAGCCCCAGCCGCCGCCAGCCCAGGGGGTCCGGCCCCGCCGCCCGCTCCCCTCAGCCTCGCTCGGCAGGGGCGGAGCCGTCCCGGCCCCTGAGGAGCGGCCGGGGGCGCGGGGTCCCCCCGGCACCACCACCTGCCGGGGTGCCGGCGGGGCTGAGGAGCCCCAAATCCCTGTTGAGAAATGGGGAACATTCGCCGTTCTGCAGTTACAGCGGCACAGGTCGCGTATCTCCCGCCCGGAGGCAGTTTGCCCAGCCGAGGTCTCTCGCACCTGCTACGGCTGCCTCGGAGCCCCCTCAGGGGGACGGGGGAAGCTGTGAGGGAACCGCCACAGGCGGCTCCGGGGTAGGAGAGGGGCAGACAGGGCAGGACTGCCGGTGCAGAGCGAGGGGCGAGCGTTGCCCTCCCGCCGCCGGGTGACTTACCCGCCCCAGGCTCCAGCAGAGAAGGAGGAGGATCGGCAGGTTCCTCATGCCAGCCAAGCGCCGTTGGGCTCCGCTGCTCCGCGGGCCCCCTCGGAAGGCGGCGAGCAGGAGCCGGGTCCCGCCGCGGCACCATAGGGCCCGGGGGCCGCCGCTGCCCGGGGCGTCGAGCCGAGCCCCCCGCCCCGCGGGCGGCCACCGCCCTGCGGCTGAAGGCAGCTCCCGCACCTGCCCCCGCCGCCGCCCGCTCCGGCGGCCGTCAGCTCCCGGCCCCGCCGAGTCCCAGCCCGTCTCTTCTCAGCTCCTCCTCTACGCCCCGGCTCGCTTCCCTCCCGCTTCTCTCCTCAGCCCCTGTCCGCCGCTGGCTTTTCTCCTCCCCCCCCCCCCTTGCCGCCGCTCCCACTCCCCCCCATGAGGTGCGGGTCGCTCCCGCCGTCCCTCAGGTGCTGCCGCGCCGCCATGGGGCTGTGGGCAGCGCGCGCCCCTCGCTGCCAGCCTTCAGGAGCCCGAGAATCCTCCTCAGGCTTCTTTTTGAGGGTCCAGGGTGCCCGTCCCGATGGTGTGCCGGGGCACCGGTGCCAACTTTGGGATTTTGGGATCCCTGCTGCGTGTCAAAACACCGAGGCGATCGGGCGCGGTCTCCCCGGGGCAGACACGCACAAACAAACCTACACGGTGGTGTGGGGTCAGCCAGGAGACCCCTGGGCAGATCAGCAACTGTATCACAAAACCTTTCGTGCCCCCTAACTGTTTTTTTCGAGGTGTCAATACGGCACAACGTTTTAAGGCAACTTCGTAAGATTGCCGGGCAGTTTATACTGCATTTTATACATAATAAAGCGAGAATCGTGTTAATCCATGTCTATTGTCACAGAAAAAGCAGAGTTCATGTGCTGCCTTTTAGCTGAGAAAGAGAATAAATCAGATTTATCTTTCTGCTGTCTCACATGTGTTGTAATTTCAGTGGTATATATTGAAAGGGACTGAGTAGGCAACATAAGACTTCTAAATAGTCTTAAGACACCCAAAATAATCAGCTATAAGCAAAGCTAAGGACACTTCTGGGACAAAGCTGAAGAGAATATTCATATTTTTTTAATGTATTTGAGAAAATTCCCTTCATATTTTAAGAACAAAGATCTGATTATAACCTCTGCGATATCATTAAAAAGAAACACTACAAACTGTAATGAACAGTGTTATGACCTGCATGCTGAGAGCAGAGGGACATATTAATGTAGAAATAAAAACTTGTTCTAGGATGGCATATGATCAAGTAATGAAAATATTTTCATTATAGCAGAAAATTGTACCCCTTCAGATTGACTTTGTTCTGTATGAGGCAGCTGAAGTGAAATGTCAGATTGCACCTACTCCTAAGACAGCTGGGTTGAAGGAGAACCCGGGTATGCCGCTAGCTCTCAGACTCCGGGGCATCTCAGGTCAAACCTCTTGGAAATGAAGAATTGCACATTGCACCCCCTGCCTGATTCCTGAGACCAGTATCCAGGGTTCCCCTTTGGGCTCCTGGTTGTTGACACATGCTGACTGGGGGTGCTCTTAGCACTTTCTTTAGAGCTATAGGGCTTTCCAAAATAGCAATCTCAAAACAATTTCTCATTTTTTTCACGTTACAGGAATCTGGTGTCTTATTATTTCAAGGTATTGGAAAATCCTTACTATATTTTTCTTTATAAGTTTTGTGATGAATGGCTAAGAAAGCAGTCATTGAATGCAGTCACTCTGAAATTTCTGTGTGTCAAGGTACTTCAGGTACAGCAGTAAACCCAACGACAGTCCCCATGTAGAGGAGCTGTCAGACAGACTGTCCACCAGCTGGACTCCCCCAGCCGCTGAGGACACAAGGGATGCCAGACACCAAATCCCAGTGTTTGATTCTTTGAGCAAATGATTCATTAGGCTGCTGAAGCTGAGTAGCCTGGGAAACCAATTAACAAATTAGTGTTAACGTTCTGTGTAGAAACAGTCTGTCATCATTACTCCTTTTGTTGAATGACAGAAACTCATATCTTGGGTATAAGGCAGTCCCCATGTCCCAGAACTAGCAAAGAATTTTTGAAGCTTATATATGTTCTGTCAGAAGGTAGTCCAGAGTCAGATTGTTGTCATGTTTTGTTTTCTAAGAATCAGCGTTTCGGGACAAAAAGAAAAATTATCAGATATTTCCCAACCATTAACAACAAAACCATAACAATGGTTATTACTTCTGTCACTAATCCTAATGATGACTCTTTGACATGAAAGAGACAACAGATGATGGAGATGCATCAAATACTAAGATTTTGTTTAGATACAGCTCTTTTTATTTTTCTTTTCTTTTCTTTTCTTTTCTTTTCTTTTCTTTTCTTTTCTTTTCTTTTCTTTTCTTTTCTTTTCTTTTCTTTTCTTTTCTTTT
>CM021732.1:10575024-10702402 GCA_011075105.1 Heteronetta atricapilla
TAGGTGACAGTAAACATAGGGATTAATATCCAGGTAGCTGTTCAGGACAAGCATTTTAACAGTGATGGCAAAGAAATTGGTTTGTAGGGTAGAACTTGATCAGCCAGTGAAAAGGATTCTGTAAGCTCTGTGCATCAGTAGATCAAGCTTTTCGAGAGGTCTTTCCCAAGCCCCTGTGCTATTTTGTGGTAAGCTGACCCTCTCCAAATGTTTCCATCAATACTGCTGTTCTATAGAAAATTGACTGCTGGATTCTCTGGCTTTTTGCAGAGACAAATTGGTTTTCTATATAAAGCATCTGCCTTTGTGGAAAATTTATATTTTCCATCACAAATTAAAAATATGATTACTATTTTGGGCAAAAATACAAATATTAAGCACTGGGACAAAATTTTCCATTTGTTTTTTTTCAAAAACAGCATAAATTTTGCTAGATAGGAAAAAAAGTCTACGAACCTCTACCTTCTGAGGAATTTTGTTCTGTGACACCTTCAAAACAAAGCAAATTTAAGGTCAGTTGACAAGAGTTGGATCTGGATTTTCATTTTTTGGTAATCTGGGTGTATTTGTATCAGAAACCTTATACTGGGCTCTTCTCCAGCAAGAGGGGAAAATGTACTAAAGGATGGTAGAAAAAGGATGAAAAATCTAGGCCACCCTTAATCTTGGTAAAGGAAGAGGGGGGAGAAATAACATTGGTATTGTCAAAAATTGAGTGGTATTTTGCATGACTTTAAAATCTTGGAATAGAATCAAACAAATACGTAGTGAATATTTAGTTAGAGTAAGTTACAATTTGAGGTTGTATTGATTCTTGTTTTTGTGTCTTTAGAATAGAGACAGAATATTGTTTAGGACATGTGTGTTTTTTGTTTTTTGTTTTTTTTTTTTTTCTTTTACTCACTTCAGGAAGAAGACTGAAGCTCAGCGTGCTTTAGGAATTCAGAACACCATTCTGTCAAAAACTTCAACTAACCAGCAGCCTAATGGTAAATACAAGAAAGCAAGACTTTTAGAAATAAGAGATATGAGATTTCAGTGTCATCATCAATATGGTGTGTGATTTCTATTGCTTAGCTCAAGTCTACCCAGGAGATATAGAAGGAGAAATTTCATCTTTCGTGTAACCAAACTTTTTAAAAGTCTAAAATTGCTGTCTCCATTAAGAGCAAAATTCAATAGCACATGGTAGTAAGCACAGCCTAATAGTCCAGAGCAGTATGAGTTGAATGACATTCTAATCAGGAATGGATTAATGAAGGTCATATGAGAAATTTTCCCATATAATAGGAGGATGAGAGAAATATATGTTGACAAAGCAAACCCCTGTAATCCACAGGAATGTTCTACAGACAAAATCAATACCACCCACTTCAGGTGTCCAAGTTAAACAGTAAGAATCTAAAAAGCAGGAAGGGTCAGGGTAGTTGTGACACAGGCTGCCAGTGTTAGTGGGTGAAGAAAGATAGGCATTCAGATAAGCAGGGATCTGTCCACGAAATGAAATATTAGGAGCAGATGTGTGCTCTGTCATTCTGTAGAGATTGTGTGCCTTTGTCCATTCAGGATCCAGAAAGCTTTGTGAAGAACAAAGGCCAACTTGAGCAGAATTCATTCCTAACAAAACAAAACAAAACAAAACAAAACAAAACAAAAAAGACACCCTGAAAGCCAGAATATAACCTTAAAGTAGGAGGCAGTAGATATGAACTGTTGTGGAGTAGAAGTGTCAGGTTTGCTGAAGACTTTGTTTCCATGTCTTCCTTGGTCCATCTTGAATCAAGGCTATGGTTGTGACTGAAATGAGTGTGACTGGAGGAGGGTTGAGATTGTGTCATTCTCTGTCACTTGGTGGTGGTGACAGATAAGCCTCTTTCCTATTTGGTCATCTGTTTCCATGAAAATTACATCTTTGATGCTTTCTCTTAGGCTGAGGCAGGCTAACTGGTTTTAAAGTTGTTAAAAATAGATGGATAGAAAATAACAGCCACCCCCACAAATATGTGCTCACTGATAGGCCTGATTTTATTACAGCACTAGTTTAACAAAACAGAAGCAGGGACCAGGACTTCCTGGCACCCAGCTGATGGCAACCCTTTTTGTCTGGTCTTCTCCTGGCCACATTTGTGGCTGCATAATGGCCCAGCTTCAGGACACATGGAGAACATCATTCAGCAGAGAGCCTGGTGGATAGGACATCTACTTGTTGTGTCTAGGTTTACATGGCCCCAGACACACACATTTTCCACTTCTTGGGAAAATGCACTTATTGCTGAAGTATTACACAAAATGTGGATATTACATAAAATATGGCATTTAGTAAATGTAATGAAGTGTGCGTAAACCCTGGATGCTTACATTTTGCATGAGAAATCTACATACATGAGCTGAATCTTGCTCCATATTCTCTGAATCTTTCTTCACCAAATGCCGATAAAAACCTGAGAATCTAACTTGCTCTGACTCTATGGAGGTGTTGAGTGTCCTTCGGTTTGAATAGCTGCAGTAGCTATTGAGTAGCTATTGAGTAGCTATTGAGCAACTCAGACTGGAATTACTGAACCCTCAGGAGAAACCAAGCCTTGTCCTGTTCCCTTTAGCCCCACATTTGTGGCCCAACCCTGTTTACCTTGAGATCGTTGGCAGCAGTACCGTTGACATCAGCTGGGAGCAAAATCAAGCACTTGGCTGTGGAACCATGTAAATTCTGCTCAAACCTAAAAAATCTATAAACCACCCTGTTCTTTTTGAGGTGTGTGGCTTTACGATCATCAGAGAAATAATGGCAAAGTCTCTCCTCCTTTTTAAAGTATCTTTTGACTGCTGTAGTGTGGGACACCTTCTATACTGAGGAATGACATGCATTAACTATATATGCCAGCAATTAGCTGACCGAATCCCCAGAACTGAAATGCCAGTTCAGTTTTTTCCCCAATCACAGTATTGTTTTGGGTTGGAAACTCAGAAATTAATCCTAAGAGATGCAATTTTTCTGCTTTAATATATACTGTTTTTAATGGAATTGTGCAGAATGATAAGTGAGAGGCAAATGTCAAAATACCAGACAGAAACTGACTCACCAGTCCCAGGACTTAATATTAAGGTCAGGCTATGGAAGTACAATGGAGCTCAGTCTTTATTGTCTTGCACCTTATATGGTGATTTATGTTGGAGCAAAATGACTGGGGTGGATGTAATGAGCTGTTTTTCCAAATTTGATGGTATTTAACATATTCCTTCCACAATTGTTAGAGATGACACAGGGCACAAAGCAGTTGAGACAAGAAACTAAAACAAAGGAACAAGCTCAGAATGTCCTAGAAGATGGTTATGAAAAAATGGGGAGATTTTCAAGTGTTTGTTGTTGTTGTTGTTTGTTTGTTTGTTTTTTAAGGCTGGATTGTGATGTTAAAGTTCTGTCCAAACAGAGCAGAACAAGAACATACACAGTGCATGCTTTCCCTTCCTAGTCATTCCATGTTTTTCCCCTTTTTCTTAATGCATTTGCATATGCCAACTAGTAACAAACCCTTAATGTTGATATTTTTTATTTGAAAAACAGCTTTCATCCCAGAGCTTTGATTGCATGGACTGCTCTAAAGTAAATGAGCTCCAAATTACATTATGCTTGAACTAACTGCATCTACTCACTAGAAGTATCTCAGTCCACAGTGGCACAGGAAAACATGAAAGACTGTAAGATCAAATGCTAACACCAGCTTTCATGCAATGCTAAGCTTACATGTTGATGTTATTTATTTACCTCTTTTGTGCTAGTGAAAGAGCCCCCAGCTCTCACATCCTGTAAGTCTTTGGTACAGTTCTGTGCCTTAAATGCTATTAATCGCCCTGTGACACTGACTTGCATTTTGGTTGCAATATGATGATGAATTACAGGGCTCAGATTCAAACTATCATCTACTTATGTTCTCACTGTTTATTGTTTTGTCTTCTGGCCTTTCTGCACTGCTGTCTATCCACCTTGTACTAACTGAACACTAGATAGCATATGGTAATAATTTCACTCTTGTTGTCCTTAGCACCTTGTTAAGGTCATTAACCAACTCCCACTTGTCAACCCATGATCCTAGCTTACCAGGGGAATGTAATGTTTGGTGAATATCTGGATTTCAAAATACACAGCAGCTACGATTTGACCACAGTAGCCACGGTCACTTCAATACTACTTCATTTTGAACATATTGCTCATAGAGGTCACTTACCTAATTAAATTTGAAACTAAGGTCCTTTCTGTTATTTCTGGAGATTAAAAAAAAAAAAAAAAAAAAAGTGCTTCTGAAAAGGAATGGTATGTTCTACTTTTTTGTAGCTACTCTTGGATATGAAGGGTTTGCCATTCTGCCAAGGTCTGAGTGCATTGATTATGTTAATGCTGTTGGGAAAAAAAAAAGATGCAGACATGACACTGCAGAAAGGATGCATTAGAGAAAAATCAAATTCAAGGAGTTAGCACAAAGTTGAAGAAATAGATGATTGGTCATAGAACGATGAGTTGCGTTAAATGGTCATCGACTGATAAAGTATGAAAAGATTTTTAGGATGATCCTCAACAGTCATACAGTTTCTATGGAGTGTGATGCCCTTGAGCCCCATGAGTTAAAAGATTAGTGATGACTCTGGGAAAGTCCTAGATGTTGGTGTCATTTTGAATTGTGACAGGAGCTACATAAACAAAAATGCCACTCTTGTTATTCTTGTTTTAAACAACAATTACATACATGGAAGGAAGCTCAATAAAAGGGATGGTCAAAGGGTAAAACTGTGGCAAGCAGCAAGGAAAATATACAAAGATTCCATACAGGAACTCAGGGCAAGTGTTCAATTATAGAAAGACAAAAAGAGTTCTGGTATGGCTGTACAGAAGAGTTGAGGAGGTTATTAGAAGAAAAAAAAAAAAGAAACTTCCAGAAATTGAAACTGTGCCCAAATGAAGAAAACCAATAATATTTATAGAATGCACTTGAAAAAGCAGAATAGAACTGGAGATGAACTTCCAAATGAATCCTAGAGTCATGGCATCATAGAATGGTTTGGGTTGGAAGAGTCCCAACCTCCTTTTCATGGGCAGGGATGCCACTAACTAGATTAGGTTGCCCAAAACCCTATCCAACCTGGCCTACACTTTGCTGTGTGGCTTTCTCAGCAGACATCCAGGTGGTTGAAATACCCCGTCACAAAGAGAGTGTGAGTGTGATGCTTCTTGTAGCTGAAGTCAGAAAGCCTTGTCAACAGGCTCCCCTTGATCAGGTGGCCTGTAGTAGACCTCAACCACTAAGTGTCCTTTATTGATTTGGTCCTTAATTTTTACCCACAAACTCTGGGCCTGTTTGTTTCTGTTTCTTAGAGGCAGTTCTTCACAATCTATCCAGTTCTTAACATAGAGGGCAACATCCCTGCCCTTCCTTCACTGCCTATCTCTTTTGAAAAGCTTGTTGCTCTTGATTGCAGTATTCCAGCATGTGTTTCATCCCATCACATTTCTGTGATAGCAATTAAGTTATAGTTTCCAACTGTGGTGGTTTCCAGCTCCTCTTGCTCTTTCCCATACTGCCTGGATTGGTGTAGAGGAACTTTAGCTGGTTTGTTGGCCTCATTGCCTTTCTAGACCAGCCCTCTCTAATTCCTTTGGGACAATTCACAGATATTTCCCTGTTGCTTCCTAAAGTGTTGGTGTTCCCTGATTCTTCTCTGTCACTCAGAAAATTGTGTAAACACTAATAGTTAAAATCTTTTCCAAACACTTCAGAAGCAGCAAGCCTGCCAGAGCATCAGTATAACAGAGGATCAAAGTACATCAATGTTTTTAAAAAGATAAGCCATAGAAGAAAAAACAAATAGATTTTTTACACTTGTGATCTCACCAGATGAGTCTAGAGAGCCCTTTTCAGAGCCTTGCTTGTAAGCAATGATTCAGTAAAATTTTGGTAGAAGTTATGGAACAAATACATAAAAAGAACCATAACTGCCAGGGGTGACATTATCCCCAAAGGATTCTAAAGGAATTTGCAAGTGAAAGAACTGAGCTGCTAACAATAGCATGCAATTTCTCACTTAAACCTTCTTTGATGTGGAAGATTAGCAGTAAGTTAATATGGAACAAATTTTTAAACAATATTCCAGGGGAGACAAATAGGTGGCATGAAGACAAATACTGAAAGATTGCTGGTATTCTCTCTTAATACAAAGACTAGGGGGCATGAAATTAAACTATCAAGCTATAGACAAGCAAAGGAGATTATTTTTTTTTTTCCACACAATACACAGACAATGCATGGACCCTTAAAGATGAAGGTAGGGTTGGTAAATGTTTATACAGTTTAAACATTAAAAAGAAACAATAGAAGAACAACCTGCAGAAGCTTAAATACAAAGATGTTTCCTCTGGATTAGGAAACACAAATCACTTGATTCTAAGGGAATACTTATGAAATACCAACTGTCTTTGTCCTGTTCTTACATTCTTTCTTACATTCCCTGCTGACTGCCACTGTCCAGGACAGGGTGTTGGATTAGTATGGAAGTCCTGTTGGTGTTAGATTTCGTGTTCTAGCAGTTTCAATAAGCAAAAGTATCTTTAGCGAGTATTTCTTCAGCAAGTAGGAAACAGTAAGAGGAAAAAATTCCTTGTCCAGAATCCTCCTTGGTAACCTGCAGCTGTGCAGGATCTGGGATTAGCTGTGATTTCCTGGGAGCTGAACAAGTGATGGAATTAATCCCTGTATTTTTAACTCCTCTACAGCTCTAACCAAAATATATAAGAAGAAACTGAAAACAGATAAAGAAACAAAGAACAGAAGGGCAGCCAGAACCAGAACTCCATCTTTTATTTATTTATTTATTTATTTCACTTTAGTTTTAGTTTTGATTTTCTCTTCAAATTTCACACACTGCGTAAGTGCGTGCCCATTAATAAACACCTTGCTTACTAGTTTGAAGTGCACATTTGTTTTGTGCTGACAGTTAAAATTATTCATATTTTTAATGATATCATATTTGCCATTTTAAGTTTTTCTTTTTTTTCTTTTTTAATGAATCTCTGGTGTCCACTTAATTGTAAGAAATTGAAAGCTGCAATCATATTGACTTCAAAATATTTTTTTAAGGGGCAGAAACAGCAACTACCAATATGCATTAGCCAAGTCCACGGTACACTGTGTTCCCAAACTAGCAAGCAGAGAAAGATCCATTTTAGTTGATATTTTGTTTGGCAAATAAATTGATTCTTACACCACTTATTCCATAAACTAATCAGGTAAAATATACCTCAAAAAGTTTAGAAGTCTTATGCTTGAAGTTTAACATAATATTTCAGAACAGGAGCTCCAAAGACTTGTAACATGTCAGTAATGACCATGATAACTCACTGCTCCCCCAGAAAAATTTGCATTAGCAATCAGTTAGTGTCTGCAGCATGGCTCACCTCTGTCAAGAAGCAGAGCTGAAAGGTCTTCCAAGATGCTTTTATTAGTTCTCAGCAGCATGAATGTGTTATTTATGTACTATATCATGTTCTCCTAAGCAAAATAATCACAAGGAATTTCCCTTTAACACAACCCCTTACACAGGCTGAACATTGCAAAATTATGGAACAATAAAAAGTGGAATATAAAGAAAAAAAAAAGCACTATATGTCTTGAAGAGGAAACCAAGATACTGTTTTGCAAAGCTACAGAGGGAAAAAGTAATAGATAAATCAGTCTCTGATGTGTAATGCTGCAGCCAGAAGCACACTTAGGTTTCCTCCCAGCTCAGGTGTACTACATTCAAAGGAGGAACATCTTTTGCAGGTACTGGTAGGACTGAAAAGCCTCTGGCTTAAGAACATGGGTGTGTATGTAAACATATCCACAAAGGTTGTCTCCCAAAGGAGAGCTATCCTCAGATGAATGTCAATGGTGATTTAGGACAGTCTGTGAATGTTATCCTTAGAGAGCTTCTTGTTACTCTACTAATAACCGGGAAGTTACTGGTTTAGCAACACCAAATGAGTTACTTGGGAACATGTAGTTTCCTACAGTGATTAACAGTAACTTGATAGAATGAACCAACCACTTCCATATTGGTGTGGGAACTTGGGATACTTCTTCACAGACCTTAACATTGCACACAAATTTGAGCTGGTATGGCTGATGCAGAAAAGTGGGGTATGGGGTGTTTTAGAAAAGTCTGTGTGCACGCAGAAAGGGCTATTTACTTGAATCTTGTCAGGTAAATATGAGTAAGGTGCTAACTGTTCCTATAGAAGCACTGTATGTCAGGGCCATCTTAAGATATATGATAAGATGTTATTTCATGGTTATTTTTTAATATTCACTATGATAGTATGGCTAGCTTTGATTGGATTCTCTCTAAAGACTATCCAGATTTTTCCCACAGGCCATTTTATTTTTTATTTTATTTTATTTTGTTTTGTTTTGTTTTGTTTTGTTATTATTTAAATGAAGAACAAACTTGCAGGGGTAAGTTTAAAAAATATTGTCCAAGGAATGGCTAAAAGGAAGGTTTTAAAAAGGAAGAGTGCTGTGAGTCCCAACCCCAAGTGCTAGTGGACAAAAGAAAAATGTGCTTCTGAAAACTCCAGGCTCTAGCAGGCTGCACCGATGAGAAGAATTGGCATATTTCCAGCTCCTGATCATGTTCCTGGAAGACTGTGGTTTGCAAAAGTTTTTGACAGTGTTTCTAGACTTTGGCTATGCTTTTAGGACTCCATCCTAAAAAGGTGCTGCAAGGTGAAGCAGCCTTAACACCACAAAGCTGGACTGGGTCCTAATACAAATGGTCAAACTGTTTAGTTAGCTCCAAATATTTATACTTTTAAAATGTATTTCAGTAACAAACTGTGTATTATTTAGCAAAGTTTTCTCTGGAATTACCCAGAAACAGAAATAAAAATTAATTTCCTGCAAGGTCAGTATTGCTGAGATGAATACATATCCTTGTTTATTATTTCTGTTCCAAACTGCTTCATTCCTCTATAATAACTTTCTCTGAAAGATAAATCTAATTTCCAAATCCTTCCTACTGAATTATAAACAAATCAGATAAACAGCTATAAACCAGCTCCATCCACAAACAGAAGATGGAGAATTTCTCCCTCAGATATAAAAACATATGGTTGTATATCAGGTCAAAGAAAATTAAATACATTCCTGAGTGTTAGCACAGGTCTTTGCTGCCATGCCAAAAGTTTTGATCAAGTATTCTTATTTCTAAATACCTCCAATGCAACTTCTTCTATTATATCAAATCCAAGATATCATACTAATTACAGAGCTCTATCTGTAAGGTTCTTTCTTCCTGGAGCTGTTCCTACTCATCCTGAGTCAAACCTTGCCTCATGAGTTCTTTGTTCCCACTTACAAACATCTGTCTGGTAGTTTCTCAGAGACTTGTGCATGACCTGTCTCTATCCATTAATCAGTATTATTATGTATTAATAGCCTCTTATCCCCAGGGCCTGTAAAGTGAATGTGGGATTTTTTCACATCTCAGAAATGCAACCACAAACACTGTGAGTGGGGGCAGCCCAAACCAACCTATGAAAAACACTGAAGACAGATCTGTGATCAAAGGCTTTCCTGTCTTCCCATCACATGCACTGGGGCTCTGCAGTTCAGGCCAGCACATTGTGAGGATTCATCTCTTGGACCTCCCTCCCTTGGACAGAACCACTTTTGTAAATTCCACCGAGAGGAATTATCATTTAGCTCCAGAGCCTTGCAATTTTAATATCAAGTTAGCATGCAGGGTAGCATGGTCTTTCTTTTCCTGATGGGGTTTAAGACCATCTCTCAGAAAAAAAATATTTTAGGGAATGAGCATTTGTCATTTCTCATGCTGAAAGTCACTGGGAGATTATGCAGCTTCCCTGAGGTAAGTCTGTGGGCCAGGGGGTGAATTCCACTCTCCAGAGCCTTAAGACAGCATTCAGTTTCCGAGGCTGAATAAAGTGAAGAGATGGTCTTGAAATTTTCTTGAGACTAAATTGTGGTATATGCTCAAAATACTGAGGACACCATGACCAAACATAGTTACTGTATTTCCAACCACTATGGCAGAAGTATTCAATTCTTCTCTTTTTTGTCTACTTCAATTTCTAATCAAGCAAAAAGTAAACTTTCTTTTAGCATCTTCATAAATGAGACCATAGTATTTCTCATGTCCAGCCTTTTATTCCTTTTCTTCATTGCATATACATAGACACATGAGGGAATGAACTTGGTGCGTAAGATAGTCTCCACTTTCCACTCCAGCTTGTAAAGTATTCTCCACCGCTTTCCCAAATGCACTGTCCCAAGATGCATAAACATAGGAAAACAAGGTGAATTAAAACTACTAGGTTAAGAAGATGGCATAAATTCATTGCAATACAGTGTCAACATTTTGGTTAAGGTGCTTTCAGTTACACATCAGTTGGCCTCAAAATAGTAATAAAATTGTTTTCATAGTACCAATTCTTAGAACATTACTTTGACATTTTCATTTTAGGGTAATATTTGTATACACATTTCTTTATAATGTTTTTTCATTTACTGACCATGGAGAAAAACATCTGTTTAGTTATAGCCTGTAAATTGTATGTCAGCTGGGTCTCGGACATTTAAGTAAGAAAACTGATCATCTCTCTTGAACTTGAATACTAAGGTTTAAGATGAAGAGGTTTATCTGGAGATACATGTCTGCAAATTTGAAGTCCTCCCATTTAAAAGCAAAATAAAAAAAAAAAAAAAAAAAAAAAAAAAAGTATATGGTTTCCTAAGGCTGTGAGCCCTCTGTGATCACACTGCTGATCAGATCTGTTATCTGCCATTTGCAAAAATGGATATTTAGATAGAAGGCTGATGGGTGGTTTTGTTTGTCTATCTTTCTTTTCCTGTTACTTTAGAAACCCCCATAAATATCAACTCTTGCCTTATTTTGTTGGATCATATTTTGAGGATTTAGAGGTGTTTAATGTTAGTTCTTAATACCTTCATTTCAAATGGGATGTCAAACAATTTTAAAAGGGTTAGTCAGTTTAAAAATTAAATAGAGAATAATAAAGAGCCATGAAAACCCAGAACATTGTAGTTAGCATGAGAGAAAGTCCTTTCTATTTTGAATAACTCAAATTTCACTGCTTTAGGCCTTGAGATGTCACTTCTGATCTAGGATATGTCACTATTCTACTAATTTTTCCAGACAGATTTTATAGTCTGCCCACATTAGAATAGAAAGGACATAGTTTATTTATTTGTTTGTTGTTTTTTTTATTATTATTATTTGTTAAGGATTTATGTTTAGCTTTAAGTGAGAAAATGAGTGCAGAGAACTCCCAAGGAAGGAAAGTCTTGAGGGAGGAGCAAATTCATCAGTGCCTAATAAGGTAAGGTTCCCACTGACACTTTTCCCATGGTTAGAACATTTCTAACATTTCTGTCCTCTTTGTAGCAAGGCCTGAACTATGATTGCATTCCTCTCCTATGTGGGGACTGATGGTTTGATAGAGCTTTTCCTTGTTTGATCCAGCTTTCATTTTCATAAAACTTCTGGGAAATTAGCATCTTTGCATGGTAACTAAGGGGGCATGAATTCAGGGGATTCATAATCGAATGCAAAAATTTCTGTCCTCAGTATACCATACTGCATAAAAAACTCCATTGCAAACAAAGGAAAAATTAAATAGGCTAAAAATATTTTTCTGGATACCACCTTTTTAGAGTGAGACAGTTGATTTATACTGCTCTAAGAATATACGCCTTCAGCTTTATTTTGAGCATCTACCCTAGATAGTTATATGTTATATTTTTTTTGTATTTTTTTCACCCTGCTTCTGTATTTCACATATTTTTGAATATAAATGTTCACATAGAAAATATTTTAGCCTTGGTATAATCTTCATATTACCAGCCTGAGACTGGAATTTTGTTGCAATTCGCATTTATTTTTTTTCTGTGAGTTGAGTGAGGATGTTGTAATTCAACCAGGTGCTTATAGAAAAGAATGAAAACTAAATTGAAATGCATTCCCTTGATAACTTTTTGCTGGCTTTTCCAAATTGGATCCTAACCCCACACTCAAATTCCTTTGTCGCTGGAAAAAGTATTTTCTGGCCTATACTAATAGCCATCTATTAAGTAGCTCATTTTAAAAGGGGGTAGATATCCTTAAACCAAGACAGATGTTGAACTGATGAGATGTTGGTTTTTTTGTTTGTTTGTTTGTTTTGTTTTGTTTTGGTAGGTTTTTTTTTTGTTTGTTTTCTGAAATAACTGCTGTAGCTGAATTGAGACTTGGTGAAGGAATCACAGAAATTTTAGTCGCCTATACAGGAGGTCAGACTACACAGTAATAATATTCCATTCTGTTTTTATAATATATTAACTTGATTTTTAGTTACTGTGCTAACATTAATTTTCTCACAAAGTGCTCACAAAAATACATGGGAAGAAGACAGGACAAGACAAGCTTGTAATTATTGAAATAAAAACAATCAGATTTGCAGAACTATTTGCTAAGCTCCCACCGGCTCCTTCAGTATGTGGTGCTTCCTCTGCTGTGACTTTAAAACACATGGAAACCTTCAATATCTAGGAAGCATAACTAGTGTTTTGCAAATGCTGCCAAACATTTGTAAAGATTCAGCACAGCCCGAATGTTAATAAGGAGTTGTGTTACTGTGGCACCTCCAGGGACAGCCCTAGTCCTGGGCTCCATGCTGTTAGGTGCTGCTCAGACTTGTACTTTCAAGAACTGCAGGCAACAAGAAATGAAGTGACTTGTCCAAGATCACATGCTAAGTGCACACTCTGTATATACCTGTTAACACTAAGGGCAGGTGGTATTTTTGCTGCTCAGGTCCCCAAGATGGCTGTGGATGAGGTGTGCTTTGTCTCTTGTCCATGTTGCTGCAGGACAGAGAACCTACAAGCTTGTTTTTCACCCCATACCTCAGTTTTATCTATTTCTTTCCTCACTCTGCCCATCAGCACTGTGCAGTGATTTGCAACTATAATTTTAAAACATTTTCTAAGCCAGTAAATGTACCTGTATTGATCAATGGCCCAAAATCTCTTGTTGGTTTAGGAATTTTATTCCTCCTACAAACATAAACCAACAAACTTTAACTGTCACTTTGGCTTATTGTTCTCTGAGTCCTTGATCCAAGTTCTGCTGGATCTCAGCACACAGTAAGGATGAAAGTCACATGCTCAGTGCATCAGAGCAAAAACAGCTGAAGATTCTGATTTTTTAATTAGATGTCTTTGAACTATACAAGATCTGGATGCTATCAAGCTCTAAAAGTCTGGGAAAAATCCAGTGAATTTGAGATGTCTGGAAGTATTTGCTCTCTAAAAGTCACTTTCATGGTGACAGAAAATGTACTACATTAAAAAATTATATTCTAAAAAGAGAAGGAAAGTAGGAAAGAAAGAAGGGACTGAGGGAGGGAGGGAGGGAGAGAGGGAGGGAGGGAGGGAGGGAGGAAGGAAGGAAGGAAGGAAGGAAGGAAGGAAGGAAGGAAGGAAGGAAGGAAGGAAGATGAATGTATCACAGTGGTAAAGGCAAGCATTCAAAACTTTCAAAATGGAAGACCTGAGTTTGCCTGTAACTTGTTTTTGGCCTTCTGGTGCGTGCACTGCAATTCGGACTATTATTATGTGATTATATTTTCCCCCAGTTCTCTGCCTTATTCAGCGCATGGATATATAACATTTCCTTTAATTTTTATTCAGTATGTGACCTTAGAGATCTTACTTAATTCATGCTATCCAAACCTTCCTCAGAACAGAGATTTGTCAATTTTCTCAACAGCTGTTCTGTGCACTCAGAGTATTTGGATACTTCACAAATGTAATGGATTACTTTTCATAGCACCCAGCTGAGGTGAAAGGAATTATTATTAGCCCTTTGTAGGAACCTAGAGATGAAGGTCAAAAGCTAACTACCTAATTTTGTGTTCCAGGCTGAAATGCTTGGGGTCTAATTGCTTGGGACTTCTTTCAGTACTTTCTAGCAACCTACATATTGCAATTTTAAGACACTTTGGTGACAGTGCTCCAAGCAATGCCAGTGAAATCAGCTTTGAGTATGGCATGATCAACCAGCCTTTTGTAGCAGAGAGAAAGGGAAGCCTAGCTGAACTTCAGCCTCTGTGATACTTCTTATTTTCCCTTCTACCTCCAAGGGCCTGTCTGCACCTACAGTCTCAGCTCTTTTGAAAGCAAGCATGGGGAAAACTCCTCTCACACACCATGCTGACTACCAGCATGGCCATCATCTTCTAGGTACTGGATACCACTTCCCGCAGGATGCCTCCATGCAAAGCTAAAGCCAACAAAACACATCAGCACTTCACGTGGCCCCTGGTGACAGCAGTCAGACAACTCTCCATAGGCTTTTTATGTGTGGGGGGTGTATATTTGGGAGACAAACCTTTACTACACTACCTAGGACAGATCTTCTCAGTCCTACCTCAAGCCTCCCTTTACTTGTAGTTCAGCCTTCAGCTCAAAACAATGACTTGTTTCCTCACATGAAACTGAAATAGACAGAAAAAGACAAGGCAACCCACTCTGAAGCAGGAAAATAGCAAATAAATGATAGTAGACCCACACCTCCAGTGTACAGCAGCCCTTTCACAGCTGGCTCCATCACCAAGCAGGTTGTTTCAAAAACATGAGCCTTTGATTGTCCTTACTGTTCAGCTTCACAGGTGGCATAAGAAAGGTCTGGGAGGGCCTTTTGGCCAAAATGTTCCTGTGATAAGTGTAACAAATGGTTTCTGAGAGATCTGTAGACCTTGTCTCATCAGAATGCAAGCGGTCAAACTGAGAAGAAGCCAGTGTAAGCATTGTATAACAAGAGGATCTTTCCCACTTTAGCACAATGAGCCTGGGAAGTCCCAAGACAGAGCTATCTGTGATAATAATGATTTTAAAAGATCAGGAGAAGGGAACTTTGTGGACAGAGTTATAAACAGGATGCAACCAGACCAAAAGACAGAGATTCTTGCCCTCTCATCTGTGTCCACCATGCTCTGCAGCCACCACAGGTGCATGGGTGAGTGCTCCCAGACCAGTGATGTGGAAGATCACCGAGATTTAGACCTCCTGGACCTCACCATAACACTTATGTGTGTGACACCTATGCACATCTTGTTGTATTTCTTCTTTTAAAAGCTTATTTTTTCAACCATTACATTACTTAGATTAATTTTGGATGTCATTTCAAGTTGCCACAAAGAGAAAATAACATCCATGTGTGTACCATAGAGAGATAACCTGCTGAGAAGTGTTTGTCATGGGTTTCAACATGCTCTTCTGGTATATATTCAGGATTCAGAATTCCAGTTTTTCCTAACTATGAATCATATTTATATTATGCCCTGAACAATTTTTCCGCTATTTCTTCTGTTTCCTCCCTCATACAGACCCCCTGTCCCCTGCTCCCGTGCCATTACTTTTTCATCCCTACAGTAGACATATTGAGAGAACAGTGAAACTTTCATAATGGTTTCAGCACCATCAAGAGAAAAGAGCAATTGCAAGGAAAGAACAGCTCAAGCTGTGCAGGCATGGATTGCTGCATTCTGAGTACGAATAAAATCTCAGGAGAGTTACCTAGCTATGAAATACTCGCAAGATTCTTTTGCTGAATGATTTTTCAGAACTTTGCAACATGCTCAAATTTTGGAAGATTTACTTAGGAATGAAGCCAGGACAATCGTCCAAACCACAGGAGTTCTCTAACTTCTCAGTGGAGGATTGTTTCAATGTGAAACTATTACAAGCAAAATGTTGCAGGGAACCTCAAACAGAGAATGAAGTAGAAAATGCTAGTCAACATCGGTCAATTCTGACCGCATTAATCTCTTCTGGAATAATATATATCTATATGTATATATAGATATATATTATTAATACCTTATCACCACGACATTGGTCAGCTTTTAACAAGCAAACTTGCAGTATATTTGGACTTCTTATTAAACAGCTAATAATTGCAGGTCATGGAAAGTGCTGGTACTGTCCTTAGAGCATTAAAAAACAATGTTGAGTTTGCTTTATTTACTTTCCAGGTACTCTTGTTTCATTTGAAATTGGTGAGTTGCAGAGAACAGGAAACAGTAAGTACCTTGTTTAAAAAGAATAAAATAACACAAAAACATTGCAGTGTAGATATGAGATTTACAGTTATGCATGAATTTATTAATTGAATGGTAGAACAAGTTTTGAAGATTGTGGTGGTGAACCCAGACTAGATGGCAGCTATAAAAAGGAGAAAATAGGGTTTTCCAGATTGAACCTGGAAAACCAACATTCCTAAGGTCTTAAAGAAAGCAAGCATTTTGCTGTTTCAGGCGTCTTGCACAGAGAGCTCTCCTTTGTTTTTACTCCTTTCAGGTTTAATCTCCAGTTGATATTTTCTGGGATTCAAACCACTGTCATCAAATCGGTTCTATGGCAATGAACTCAGAGTTTGCCAGGCACATAGCTCCAGCTATGCTACTTTTTCAGCTCCAGGTGCCAACCAACAGGATTTCAAGTGCTTTCTCTAACCACCTATCCCAGTCCTGAACCCTGGAGTGACTGTGCAGTCAGGGATGGAACAGACGGAGGATGCGGACGAGCAGGACTACATGCACATGGTGTCAGTCACAAATGGGCACTTCCCATGCTGACTGCTTTTCATGTCCATGTTGCCAGCCAAGCCTCCAGTCTTCATCAATGGCTCATTAATACCAGAGAGGAGAGCTGAAGTGGTGGATTCAAGTTTTAAGTGAACTGCTGGCTTTTATTAAGGGATACAAATAATTTTAAAACACTTTCTGTAGTTCAAGAATAGGCCAAGCTATTTGTACAGACACAGCTGATGTTTGTTTTTTTTTTTGTTTTGTTTTGTTTTTCCTAAGTGAAGGTTAATATGAAGACATCTGAAGAGTTGGACTTGATGATCCTTAAGGGTCCCTTCCAACTCAGGATATTCTATGATTCTATGATCTTTTAGCTAGACCCAAAATTTCACTCACACAGCCTGTCTGAAATCAAAAGAAGAGGTGTAAGAAAAAGACAAGCTGGCAAAAGGGAACTAAATAGCTATCATGAAGTAATATGAGATGGGTTTGATGCAAGACTCATTTTCACAACTTCAGGCTGTAGTAATCCTTTAAAAAAAAAAAGAACTGGTTTGCTGGATTACTGGCTGGTACAGGTTTTTTGTTGCTGTTTCAATAATTGTAGACTATTTCTTGATTGCCATTTTGTAACGAGAAAAAAAGAAAGACATCTTCAGATGCTGCGAAATATTAATATGGAATATATTAAGAAATTTCTGCAAAATCTCAGGGTTGCATCATGATACTATAATGAAAGTCAGTGCAGCTGAGCTTTACTGACCAGGGTAAGATTTTTCCTGTTATAAATTCACAGTTACAAGATGTTTGTGTAACTACTTTTCTGCAGCACAGTCATCATAATATTTCATCTACAACATGAAATGATGAAGAGTCCAACAACAGTCTGTAAACAGGGAGAATTATTTTCATCTGTAGCTTCTGTTAGCATTGGGTTATTTTTTCCTGCAAGTCATTTATTCATTAGGAAGTGTGCTTTTGAACAACCCCAAAAATTTATAATTGCAGATCAAATTCAGAGAAAAGTCAATAATGAAAATTATTACTTAATATGTGCTTGCTACATATTATTAAAAGTTATTAATAAATGAGATAGTACTTAAGGTAAGAGGAAAAATTGAGGGTGTGTTGTAGCTTCTGGCCTGAGTCTCCAGTGCTCTAATCCAGATAATGCTCAAAAGAATGCTTATTCCTTTGCTGGAAAAATATCTGTAAAAGGATTTTGTCATAAAAATTAACAACATTAACAAATTAACAGTATTTGTATTATATTCTCATTACAACAGCTCCAGTCAGAACAGGATCATCTTATCACTCTAACTGTACAAACGCTTATGACCTGTAAAGCTTACAGTCTAAATTCAGACACAATAAACAAATAAAATAAATGGAGAGACTGGAGAAGAGGACAGGAGGGAAACAATGATAAGAACACTTAGTTGCATAGACCATGTACATGCATAATTGCAGCTCTATTTATAAGCTAGAACTAAACATGAGATATTAATGAGGTTAGTAATCCCTGCTGGCCAGCTGCCTAGCCATTAAAGGAAGGACAATTTGTCTGTAAGGAGAATATTCCTACACCCTGCTGTGTTGCTGAGCAGGATTTTATAAATGCCATGGGGTTTATTCAGTTTCTTAATACTGCTGGCCTTACCTTCTTCAGTTAGCTATGCAAAGTTAGAAGTAGTACCTCTTATGGCTGTATATTCTCTTTCATCTACTTTAACACCGCAACTAAGGGAGCCCTTTCCCATACCATTCTTTGCAAGGGGACCACTTGACCTATCAGAGTAGAAAGTACACTTGTGACCCTACTGAGCTAAATGTTATCTCCTTTTAAATGACAGGACTTTCTGTGATGTCTGCTTTAGTAGTAACAGAATCTTTTATAATATGCAGATATATTACATGGTCATAAACATGTTTCAATAATAAAAAAATGGATCGAGATCAAGTGGTCCCCTCCCTTCCTCTCTGCTTTATGAAGCTTAATCCTGATTTAAAAGACTGTAATTGCTTCTTGTGTCATTGGGATTTGTTGTTAACACGATGCTCTCTGCCATTTTCCACTTAGCATGTGGCCCTCAGCCCTGGGCATGGATGCACTGCTGTCCTCAGGGTGATGCTTCCTCCCCCAGGAATGTGTGCTGATGGACACTGTGGGGGACAGCATGTTCATAGGAAACACACACACCTGTGTCTGACTAAATACTTTCCTGACAGGTCAGCCTGCCTCTGGATTTCAGAAGCTGTCTCTTTCTGTGTTGGTGCCTGTCTCCTGGGAGACAGAGCTCTACTCTGCTTTTGTTCACATGAGATGGGACCTGAATACAGGGAGAAATTAGCTGTAGTTAACAGTTGCAGTCAACAGGAGGGAGGTTGATCTCCCATCTTTCCATCCACCCTTCCCTCACTCTCATCAGTAGTTTTGAAATTGTTTCCTAGCTGAATATAAGGCAAACTTCCACTCAGTACTCTTATGATAAGATGTTCATGCCCTGTGAACAGTCTGCTATACATGGAAAATCAGCTCAGACCAGCAGGTGTTGCCTGTCGAAAAGCAGGAAAGCTGCTGGTAAGTGGGTGGTGAATTTGGAGGTAGAAAGAAGATATGTAGCAATTGTGGTCTCCCCGCACCCCATGGGAAAGGACTGCACAACCCATCTCCTGAACAACCAGTGCTCAGCACTGGGGTGCCTTCACCAGTTCAAGAAAGCCATAAAACACGAGCCACTGGAAGCAGTCCCAGGGAGGTATGAATATGCACTTATGCTGTTCTCGTACTTTTAACTTGGCATCTGCTGCTGGTCAGATACCAGGCTAGACAAGTCTTTGGTCTGAGCAGAGCTGTTCTTGCATTTTTATGGTCTTTTCATCAGTCACACTAATTTCCTATGTTTAGGAAGTCATCTCAGATCAAATTACTGGCCTCACCATCTACTTGAGTCCTCTCTCCTCAACCTGTTCCTCACGAGCCTCTCTTTCAACTTCAAGATTTTAGGCAATTTTAAAAATTATTTTCCAGATTTGTTTTCACACTGCCCCAGGTCTCTTGGGACTAGAATGGGAATAACTGAAATACTATGAGAAAGCCTTTTCTCAGGCTATTTACAGCTTATAGAGAAGCAGAAAGGACTAAAAAATCTCATAAAAAAACAGTTCTCACAAGACTGTCCAACCACATTTAGCAGATAAATGGGATTTGAATAGTTTTGAGAACTATTCACAGTTTTGGGTGGTTGTCAGTCCTGACTTGATAGGTGCCTAACTCGCATGCACTGCATGCATTTCTAGAGCCACCAGAGATATCATGTTGGACTTATGCTTGTTATTTAGTCACCTGCTTAAGAATCAGTGTTGATCCTCAAAGTAACAGAAGTCTTGCCCCAAAGCAGCAGCCTCAAAGTCACCATCAAGTGTCCATACTGTGGTTCCATTCAAAAAGTGAAAATTGCTTTTCAGGCTATAAGCAAAGCTACCTGTGGGGAAAAAAAAAAAAAAAAAAAAAAAAAAAGAAAAAGAAATAATAATTAAAAAAAGTCTTCAAACTTCTATATCATGGCTTTTCAGACAGATGGCAGAGAGGTTGTCCAGAAGGTGAGAAATGAGATCCTTTTTATATGTCTTGCTTGAAAGCTGAAAGGAAGTTAATACTGAAGAGGATTAACTACAGGTAAGTTTTTTAGCTCCTACATTTTCCCTAGCAGGAAGTGTCTCATCAGATATAGCAAGAACAGATCCAGCAGTGTTGTAAGACATCTACAGACCTTGAGGTGCAACATTGGTCACAGTAACTTCAGTGGAAAAACTCCCACTGCCTTTAGCTGGATCGGGGTTTCTCTCAGATAATATTGTCAATAAAGAGCTTTTTCCCTGAGGTGTCTTTAAAGAACAAACAAAATTTATATTACAGAAATTTGTAGCACTGACATGATTATAAGGAGAGTCCAGCCCACTTCCACCTCCCCTCTACCCCAACCAGAAAATCAACCCCAAATCCCTGAAAGCTCACAAAAGTGAGATTTTGCTCCTAAGTTTTGAGCAGGCTACCTAATCAGTAGTGTTGTGATACTCCTGCTTGAGTTAATTCTTGTACAGAAGACCTTAACAAAGGCTTCTAATATTGAGAATCAGCCTGCAATGTAGTCATACCTATCACACTCAGTCATGTATCTACAACTGATTATCAAGAACTACAAACAGTACAAGATCAGTCTGTAGCTCTACCCTCTCTTTTTAGTCATTTGTGTAATGCTAGAGTGTCAAGGACAAGGTTTTAATAAATGAGGCCTTGTGTCATTCATCACTACCCTGTCCAGGCCCAAAAGAAAAACAGTTTAGCAAGCCAAAATATAAGGATAGAATGGGAAACAGCTTGATGGAGAGCAGTGCATCACTTTCTACAGCCAAAACACAGGCTGAAACAAAATCTTCGTTTTAGGTTACAACTTACCTATTTACAACTAACATTGGAGCTGCCCACCTGCTGTGTCCCACCAAGCCAAAGGCAAGCAGGCAACCACTGCTTGTGCAGTAGCAGATCTGGGGACCTGCTCTCTTCACACATTATTTGTGTTTCTCTTCCTTTTTATGGCATAGTAAAATGATTTTCTGAGCAAAGTTGATGCAAAATACTCAAACTGTCCCTATGCATAGTTGAGCAAAAAATGATTAGACAAGAAGAGAATCAAGGGGGCCTGGAAGTGAAAGGAAGAGTGGAAAGGTCTGTGTGGAATGGAAGGGCAAGGAGCCACACACAGGTCATTTGGAAGTGGGAAGGGAATGCAAGGCCAATAAGGGTGATGTCAAATAGATGTGAAAAGATGGCAACAGAAATAACAGAGTCAAGGAAAGCTTAGGCTGCATGCACATGTGGTGAGACCAAGACATCTCCCATGTCTCACTCAAGAAGAGACTTATTTCTGTTTGATCTCACACTGGCCCAAGAGAAATCTGTGTCTGAATGATACAAATATCTGTCCTGCTCTGTTTATAGCACTTTAAGTCAAAAATAGCTGGACAGGAGGGAGTCATTTAAGAAAAGCAGTTTGCTTATGAAAATGCTTTTTTCCTATTTCTCTATAATTTATGTACACAACCACACACTCATGTGCATAGCTACATCTTACAAATGAGTTTTTTCCCCAAAGAGGCTCAGTAAAGCAAACACTGGTAATACGTTCTCAGAGCTTTGCTTACTAGCAGTGTTCAGAACAAAGAGCCAGTTCAAAGTCCATTGGAATCAGTGGAAAGATGCCCATTGACTTCATCGAGATTTGGATCAAGTCCCAAGTCTCTCCCTATTTAGAAGCTGGAAAATAAGCTGCAGATTCTCAGCAGTATGTGCTGGGCTAGCTGGGGCTGAAACTAAGTACTCAGAAAAGCCCCACATACCCACGGCTGTACGTTGCAAACGGATCTTTTGTCTCCAACTGCTCATGGATCACTGAGTTCTTCAAAGTCAGTCAAACAAATAATGCTCCCAGTCATTGGATTTTCTATCCTTACAAGGTTTGGCAGCTCTCAGAGATGTTATCTGCAAGATGCAACCATCCCTTTGGTCATGCCAAAAGATACAAAGTTGGTCTTCTTCAACAATGAAAAGTAATCTTTTTTGGAAATTGGGTTGGGGAAGGAGGTAGAATATATTTTGAAGAAAATTTTGTCTTCTACAAAACAGATATTCTTCAATCCTCCAAAAGGCTTGAATAAAACGAAGCATCTGTGATTAAGTCTTGGGTTAACCCTTAAATTTCCTCCCAAAGCACAGTTTTACCAAAGCGGTTTTGCAAAAGGTTGAAATGAGCAAGATTGGAAGCTTCTAGGATGTATTGACCATGCTGGTTCTGATGTGCTTCTTGAGAATTATTTTCTTTATCTACTACACTTAATCTACTATACTAGATTTTTTGTTTGGTTTGCTTTTAATTTGCTTTTAAAATTACTAATTCAAGCTTAGAAAAGGAATGGATACAAATTACAGGCTAGATCCAAACTTGGAGGTGTTGTGTACTCGGATGAGGGTGGAAAGGCCCTGCAGAGACATCTGGACAGATTGGAGAGCTGGATGATCACCAGCTGCATGAAGTTTAACAAAAGCAAGTGCCGGCTCCTGCACCTGGGACATGGCAGCCCTGGCTATACATACAGACTGGGCGACGAGACGCTGGAGAGCAGCCCCGCAGAGAGGGATCTGGGGGTTCATGGTTGACAGCAAGTTGAATATGAGCCAGCAGTATGCCCTGCAACCAGGAGGACCAACTGTATCCTGGGGTGCATCAAGCATGGCATTGCTAGTAAGTCAAGGGAAGGGATCGTCCTGCTCTACTCTGCACTGGTGCCGCCTCACCTCGAGTACTGCGTGCAGTTCTGGGCACCACAGTACAAAAAGGACCTTAAACTGTTGGGGAGTGTTCAGAGGAGGGCAACAAAGATGGTGAAGGGCTTGGAGAGGAAAACATATGAAGAACGGCTGAGGTCACTGGGCCTGTTCAGCCTAAAGAAGAGGAGGCTGAGGGGAGACTTCATCACAGTCTACAGCTTCCTCGTGAGTGGGAGTGGAGACGTGGGTGACCTATTCTCCGTAATCACCAGTGATAGGACCCACAGCAAAAGAGTTAAGCTGAAGCAGGGGAAGTTTAGACTAGACATCAGGAGGAAGTTCTTCACCAAGAGGGTGGTTGCGCATTGGAACAGGCTCCCCAGTGAAGTAGTTACTGCACCAAGCCTGTCTGAATTTAAGAAGAGATTGGACTGTGCACTTAGTCACATGGTCTAAAATTTTGGGTAGACCTGTGTGGTGTGAGGAGTTGGACTTGATTATCCTTATGGGTCTCTTCCAACCCGGGATATTCTATGATTCTACGATTTTGTCTATGAAGAGATCTTCATTTTTTAGGCATTTTAGAATCACTAAGAGTTTTTCCATTGATTTTAGTATGAAATGTATTGATTTAAGGCTCAGGAGAAGACTTAGGAAGCCTTAGGAAGCTACCATGGAAGGCAATGGTAGCTTTGAGGTGGAAGTCAGCACTGATATTTCCGCACCAGAGGAATCCATTCCAAGTCCATTGTTTTATGCAGTGATACATTACTAAAGTGGCAATTATGTGGGTGGCATAAAATTTATTATATTCTTAATTATTCATTTCTTTAAGTGCTTGGAGTTGCTCCTAATGTGACAGATGTACAAAATTGTCATGGCACCAGCTAAACTCTTTATTTTTAAAATAAGTTTATTTTAGTTTTAGAAAAACAAAAAACAAACAAAAAAAAAACACAGATGCTGGTAGTCATCTACTTTTTTGAGTTTAATTTTCAGTCAGATTCGTAAGAGAATTTGTTTAATTTTCTTATCTTTATTACATTTTAATGGCAATTTAATTATTTTAGAAAAATTAATAGTTCCTCCACTCTTTGTGTTGAATATGAGAAGAGTATTATATGATAATTGTAATGAATGAACTACAACTGGCATCAACAGAATTTGTGTCACCACACATATTATAAAGGAAATCAGAATATTGTGCAATAACTGGAAGACAGTCTAAGAAAGAACATTTTGAATACTATATTAATGAAGATGCTGACTAACGTGTTCATTTAGCTTAAAAATCTCTATGGAAATGGTGTTCTTGTCTACTGACTTTCATGTAGTCTGGAAAATGCAAATAAACTGATTTCCATGCTAATTCTGACCAAATGTAGTGAGTCATATTTAAATACATCAGTTGTACTTCAGTTAGAAATTGGATTGAACTACAATGAAGCCTGATACAGAGGATATGGCACTTTCAGGATAGTAGTCACACCTGTAGTCACTGTGAGTGAAAAACAAGTCAAAAGCTGAGAAGAAAACTCATCACCAACTCCAGAATTTTGAAAGGTGAAGTCCATCATCCTGTGGCCCATCATCCTGTTGTGCACAGGAACTCATTTTGCTCATTTGTCATCAAAAAAAGAATACTCTAGATTTTCATTATTGGTTACATTTATCCCACCCCTTCCTTGGAGTAAGGGATATTCTTTTTGTTGCAATGCTACAAGAACAGGACCCATCCCTACATTAGGGAAGTTTCTGCACATAGAAATGGCAGGCTCACAAGCAATCTGTGATGCATGTGACCATGGAAAAAGCAGTGGATTTATTTCTAGGATAAGGAATTAGCACAGGAGTAAAACAGTATTTCTCCATTCAAATATCTATTTCTTAATATCTCATAATATCCCGGAATATATATCTTTTTTTCTTTTGTTAAGCTGTCAATGAAGACTATACTCTTACTCTGTAGGAGTTAAACACTGGATACCAGAAACTGGCAGTGCATTCATGCTGCAGACATGACATTTCTTGGCTGAGAGTATGCAGATTGATTTTGTGTAAGTGAAAATTTAGAGCCATATTCTTGGTATTGCACTTGCATGTCATGGATCCAAGAGAAGGCAAAAAGAAATCATCTCACTGAACCTAGTGCTTGCCCTCAGTGGTTGAGATGTCGTATGATAGCCTTAGCCTCATCCACCTAGGAACCTAGGAATGTGAATGGAAAAATTGTACGTGTTTGTGTAATCCTTCTCTGAGAGGAGTAATCCTCCTGAATATCTGCCTTGAATGTGCCTTGAATATATGCCTTGAGAGTGTCAGGTTACTTCTGTTCCCCTAATTTAGTTGCCAATTACACATACACTGAGACAATAGACTTCTTTTAATATTTCCCTTGATCCCTATTTATCTTTGCTGATCTCTGTGAAAATGAAGATGTTTTCTGTTAAGGAAAAAGAAAAGATGACTTGGCATAAGGATTTCTAAGTCACACTAGACTAGACAAGTTAGGACAGTGATAGGAATTGTTCCTAATTGTTCCTAATAGTTCCTAGGTGATTGTTGAGGAAATTCCTTGACATCTGATGGTATTTTCTCAGTCTTCTCATAAGAAAATATGTATTAAAGGTTGATTTAGTGGGATTCAAAGTTCATCAGGGTTTGGAGATAGAACTGTAGTTAGTGAGATAGAACTGGAGATAGTCCTGAACTGTTTTCAGGACTCCTTTGTCCTGAAAACTATGACTATGCTAATAATAATTGAGGGAGTTTTACAGACCAATATAAACTTTTATTAGAATGCAAACTAAAACAAGGTGACATTAAATAGATAGAATTCTGATTTAGAAGATAGGATAAAATGGTAATAAAAATGTATTGAAACCAGTTTTCCCTCCTACATGCCTCCAGGACAGGTTTTTTTCCTCCAAGCTTTTACTGAATCTGAAGAGTTGCTACTGGATAGCTGCAAACACTTCAAAACCTCCCTTGGTCCCTGGAAAAGCCTTTTTACAATTACAATTTCTGAAATACATTTCTGAACATATTTGCTCCCTACATCTTTTGCTATCTCCCACCTCTGTTCTCTCTCCTGTTTTTTGTACCTTATATCAACTGTCCATCCCTTCACATGTAGCATAGAGGTTTCTCCATACTCAGCATTTCCTTCCCTGAAAGCAATCCCCAACACCCTGTGGCATCTCAATGACCCAGTCCCAGAGATGTCAGCCAGAACAAAGACTACAGGCAAGTATTCTTTTTTTGCCTTCTTGTCACAAGCTTTTAAATGCCATCACAACACTGTCCTGGTTCAAACTTAACTGATTATATGATTAAACTGTACCAAACAGGTGAAATGTAAATATACTTTCTACAGTGACCCATTTTTTTTTTCCTACATCTGGGTAGTCTTGACAATGCCACCTTGATCCCAAAGTTTGTCATTTTTTCCAGGTCATTTTGGTTAAATAAAATATATGTTACTTCCTTGTATCCTGTTTTCTGCACATTGGAATGGGTTCAGCTGGAACAGTTTTGAGCACAACCCACCTCCAGAACAATTCAAAGCTTTGTGCTGAGGGAGTTTTCTGAAGAGACGGGTACAGAGCTGTTAAGCTTAAAACATACATTGATTTCCTTTTCTCACTTAGGACTATGTGCTCTTAAATACAATGGTGTAAAAATAGGGAAATCATACCTGTTTATAGAGAGGAAAAAGTGTTTTACTCAGGCCAAAACAGAGAGAACAACACATTCCTCTTCAATGGATGGTTACAGACCATAGAACTTGGGTATATAGTGGAGCCTTTGTACAGCTCAAAGAAAAGTACTGCAAGGTGGGTTGGGTTTCTCATGTAACCTCAGATTTTGCTGTTAGTTTGCCTGAGGTATCTGATGAGTATGACAAGAGCTGGGTAACCTCAGGTGCAGAGCAAGGATAAGTGCAGTGGTCTATGTTCAGGGCAAGGCTTTAGCAGTCTGAAGCATCTAACAGCATCAAATCAGGTAAAGCATATAACTCTTAAGTTCCTAAATCTTTAGATGTAAGCTTAAGTTTCTGAAAGTTTACTTATCCAGAAGGTGTGAAGAAATAAGGCCAACAGGCCAGCTGGGTAAAAAAATAGCCATTTGAAACTGAGGTAAAATTTTAATTTCCTTTTAAGGTTGTTATGCTTTGATATATAGTGAGAAGGAACTTCAGTGTAGAGCATTCAGGATTTCACAGAGTCTGGTGGGCTACATTTTTGGTCACTACTAAAATGTACCCAGTGTGTTAAGCATATCACTTTGATCGAATTTCTATTTTATTTAATTCTTAAATATTCTCTACAATGTTTCATGTGTGAATAGAATAAATTTTTATCTATTTATTTATTTATTTATTTACTGGGGGAAAGAGGACCATCCTATTAGCACTGGCAGTCTCTGTTTACCCTTCCAGCAGCACACAGACTTTAAAAATTCCCATAGCTACCTGATATTTATAGACACATTTATTATCCAAAGCATAATTTTACTTGTGGGAAGGCACACAAATGCCATGAGTTACAGAACTTCTGTTTTTTGTTGTTGTTCTTGTTGTTTTGCTTGTTTTGTTGTTTTTTTTTTTTTCCTCCAATATTTCTTTGAATTTATTATTCTTAAATGGGAGTCACTTCACCTAAGAAGGAAGTAACAGAACAGAGCTATTTGTCCCCTTCTACCAGCAATTTATAGTAACAGGGACTTGGGAAGTAGCAATTCATTCCAGCTGTCTGGGATATTTAAGTGAGAGGATTCCTCTTCAGGAGTTGCTTTTGTCCCATTATTGGTAGATGGTGCTTAGATGTGCTACCTGCCTTTTAAATGGTGTTTGCTAAGTGATTTTAATTCTACACTGTTTATTTCAAAAACACTTCACACATTCTGGGTAATATTTTGACCAATAAAAAAATTACATATAGTGCCTGATTGCAAAGATTTAACCTATTCTCTGACAGAAAATCTTCAATCTGAAGACTCAAAGAATTTTTGTAACAAGAATATTTTAATATGAGGAAAGAAATCAGTCAGTTACAGAGATAATGAAAATAATAGGTTTGTGCAGAAATTTTAAGTTAGTTGCACAAAAATATACCAAGAACACCAAAGGTCTATGCAGTGGTATCTAGATTGTGCTGACATTAATTTTGGAAAATTCCCATTTATAGTGCAGAGGATTAGTGTGGGCTATTCTCCTATTTTAAAACATATATATAAAAAAGCCTATACATAAATCTAAAACCCAGATTTTTTGTATACATAAGAATGTTACCCCAAATGAGAAACACAGCAAGAAGGAGCAGGCATACAAGTAAATGAAGCAAAATTCCATTTCTGACAATGGAAATGAGAAAATATGATGTGTTAAACATATCTGGATCTATATTTGACTAAAACCAGTTAAAAAAATCAGAGATTCTCTAACCACCCCAAAATCTTTTCCAGTGATAATGCTAATGTAAATCTGAGTAGTTCTGCAGTGAGAACAGGACTGGATTCTCTATCTCATACTGACTGTGTTGCATGGGAAAGAAGCTTTTCATCTTCTCATTGAGTTGAGTTTAGGGGAGCACACTTCCCATGTGCAAAAGAAAAAGAAGCAAAGGGATTCAGAAACCGCAACAATGGCTTTAATACAACTTACTTGGATGCCCATGCACCCAACCACAGCTGTACTGCTACTTATGCCCTGTGTGTAAGGAAGGAAGATTGAAGCACATTCTCAATTCTTTTTTTTTTCTTTTTTTTTTTTCCTTTTTTTTTTTTTTCCTTTCCTATCCTGTGAGTATAAAGACATCTGGTGTTGTTACACTCCCTTTGGGCTGTTTTTTTTCCAGCACATGGGGCTCTGTGTCCCTGGACTCACAAAATCTCTGACCAGGCAAGCAATTATATAACTCAGACCTTTGCTCTTAGGGAGGGACCACTACAGTGAAATTTCAATAATTTTGAACAGGGTTAAAATTCTTGGCAGTCATTATTAGAGAAGCAATGTATCCAGTTCTCCATAAATCCACTAATTCTTCATAGTAAATCCAGCAGCTTTCAAATCCCCATACACCACCAACTTTCAACAAGAAAGAGATGATGCAACATCTTTTGTTACCAAGACTGCATTATCTAAACAGAATATGATGTACCTTGCCAAAAAGCAGGAAAAAATAAGCACAATAAGTACTAAAAACATGGGCTGAATTTTATTCTGAATTACCCTGATATAAACTGAAGAGAACATGCAGAGTTTTCTTGCACTTTCCAGCAAGTAAACAACATTTGGGTGCTTTGAGATGCATAACCAAAATTTTGTTTGAAGAAGGTTTACAAGAAGATCATAGAACTTGGCAAGTTGATGCAAATGCAGAAAGTCAGAGTTCTGGGACACACAGAAAACAAAAGAAACCACTAAAGCTCTTGACTGTGGCCAATTGTCCAGACTGTAAACACAATGACTACAAGATTGCAGACAATATAGGACGTATGAATAGATTTATTCCTCTTAACACTCTTCATAACCCACTTTCAGAGAAATACAAACACATAGCATGAATAAAGTTTCTTCTGTCTTTCATCTTCCCACTCTTCAGAAACTGGGCAAGCTTTCAGCCTGTGGCTGCCTATTACTAACTTTAGCTTGTTTAGTTGCTTGTTTGTGCCCAGCTAACTGATTCATCATGAGAAATGCTCCACGCTGGCTCCGAGCTGGCACCTCTGAAAAAAAATTACTTCCCCTTTCCTTTTGTTATTGTTTAGTCTCCTCTATTATTATCAAAGTCATATTACACACAAGAGATGGGCTAGTCTCCCCACCAAAGTATAAGACTGACATGGGAATATGCTTGAAGCACATCTTCTCAGCACTCTCAGAAGCAGATATTTAGTGTACTGATTCTAATTTTTTTTTTTTTTTTTTTTTTTTTTGGTCCTGAATGTAGCTTTTATTTGCTTGGATGTGAGAGCTATCTTGAACTACATGATATACTTATCAAGGCCCAGTTCCTGCACAAGTTGATTCTGTATGAACAAAAAGCATCTAAGTGTCAATGAGGTTCCACCAGCAAGTTTGCTTTGTGACTGGGACCTCAAAGTTTTTCTTAGTAGAGCAGAATGTTTTCAAGACTCCTTTGACCCTATGAACTCAAATCTGTACTTAAAAATATTGTAATCTATGTAATCAATGTAATAGATTGTTTTCTGAAAACCAAGGATGTTAATTTTTAAGACAATCTTTTTGCAGATTTTTTGTTAAAAAAAGGAAGTTCCATATGATGTTCATTAGAAATGGCCAAAATCTACATGATTTGATTTTCAAAGCAATGTGAACACAAATTTGTTACTAATCTTCTGTGAACCTTCAGTTCTGGAGCGTGTAACAAAGTTTTGGATGAGATATTCTCATTTTAAATAAGAATCTTACTTTGGATGAAATAATCATTAAAAAATAAATATAAGACCTTATTCTTATTAGACCTCATACAGATCTAGAATATGTGCTCTGAAGTAAGAAAAAAAATGAGATTTTATTTTCTGGAATTGTAACTTAGATCCAGATTTGTTCTTAAAAGTAATATATTTGAAACAAGCTATCTCCTTTCTCCTTTTCCTAATCTATAATATCTAAAATAATACATGACCAAACAGAAAGAAAAGGTTGCAGAAAAAGATTGACTTATTTATCTCTAAGGACCATAAGTGACATAGGCCACAATCTTTGTGAGAACTGCACAGGCCATTCAGCAAATTATAAACACATTATGATAGAAATATAGTAGATACAGTCATGGTAGCTCAACAATACTGCTGTATTTTTTTCCAGCTGAACTGTGTTCCATTTCTTCTTTTCAATTCCTTCTCCCTCACTTCACTTTAAAGAAGCCTAATAGAAAAGACAATAGAAATAATGGAATTCACTCAACTAAAAGGAATGTTTTCACAGAAAAAAAAAAAAATCAAAAAAGCTATTAGGATGAAAGAAAAACATTGCAAAGATGCCCTTTATGATGACCTCAATCATAAAATAAACACTGAAATATCAAGAATGTGAAAATGAATTTTCAGTCAAATAAATAAATAAATAAACAAATATCATGTCTTTCCAGATTGGAAAAAGGAAGAATGAAAAAATAATCCATTCATATTCAAGCCATATGGAACAAAGTGAAATAAAGGATGCATCCTGATATATTTACGGTCTAAAACCACAGGAATTTCCACATATTTCAAGACAAATGACATTCAGAAGGAACTTAGCCCTGGAGCAGGGTATATATTTATAGTTATTCCATACACTTTTCCAGCACAAAGTAAAACACTAGACTATTTTCCTCATTAGCAGAGCAAGAACTGATGCACTTAGGGCTGATAACAATAATGTAAAGACAGAAAACCCCTGAAAGAAAGTGGAAACAAGTGCTTTGGCATGCCAGTCAGTGTGTTCAAGGGATTCTGTCTCAGGTCTAGGTTCAGGGCTTATTCATATATAATGTTTTAGTGACCGCAGCAGAGGCAGTGATACCACCTTGGATTTACTCCTACATAAGCAAGCAGGGCAGAGGACCAGCTTGGCTGAATAGGGAACTTGTACTGAAACTTGGGCAGAAAAAAAAAAAAAAAAAAAAAAAAAAAGATCTCTGGAAGCAAGGTCAGGCCACAATGAGATCACAGAGCTGCAGTTCACATTTGTAGGGAGAAAACGAGAAAAGCCAAAGCTCACCTCGAGTTGTTGGTAGCCATTGTGGTGTCAGACAACCAAAAAAAAAAAAAAAAAAAAAAGCTTTTTAAAAGCATGTCAAAAGCAATAGGAGGTCTACGGAAAATATTACAGTGATACTTGATGAAGATGGTCACCAAACAAGGGATGAGGAAAAAACAGTGACATATAATGCTTTTTTTTTTTTTTTCCTCAACTCGTAATATCAGTGATAGATCTTGGGTTGCACAGTCCTCTGAATTGGAGGACCATGACTGAGAGAGCAGTGATTTTCTATTTGCGGTCACCAAAATTGTAATAGGCCAATTTTATCAGATGAATGTTCATAAGTCCAAGGGGCTAACTCCAGAGTACTGAAGGAGTTAGTGGATGTTATATGAACCCCTTTCAACAATTAATCAAAGATCATGGGAATCTGTGGAGATTCTTTCTGGCTGGAAGCTAGCCTGTTGGGTACAACAAGGGTACAAAAAGGAGACCCAGGAAACTACAGACCTGTTAGTCCAGTCTCAGTACCTGGAAGTTATGAAGAAGATTGTCCTAGGTGGGATAGATGGGTGGGACCTTCTGAAGCTCTTCTATTATTTCTTTGACCTGGCTGGACATAAACCTTCTCCAGGCTGGAAATCATTTTAGGAGGGCATGCTCCAGCAGGCTTTTAATGTGGCTGGCCCATACTGACAAAACCCAGGTCTTCGACTCATCCACACTCTGCATACAGACATACTTTCAGTCTGTAGTACCAGATCAGAGCCTCTCCAGAGTGTAGACACCATTTGATTTTCATTCTCCTGCTCCAAAACTGAGGGACTCTCAGAACTGGCCATTTCTGCTGTAGAAGAAAGTATGAGATAATCCAAGTCAGACCAAGGGAGTGATAAAGCACAGCAACAGAGAGCTGCCTGCCAGTAACAGTAAAGGTTACTACTGCTTCTGGGTAAAGGAGAAAGGGCTACCAGAACTACTACCTCCTGTCACATACCCAATGGTCAATGCAGCAATGACTGTATTTTTTTCAGGGCTCTAGGGCAGAAGTAAGTTTTGGGCCCACGGCGGTCTTAGAGAACTTTATCTGTGCCTAGAAATTACCCTGCCCAGTATGTTACCTGCAAGGCTAAATCTGCAATGGCATCTTCATATTCTGATTTCCACCCACTAGCTGAGTGTAACTGTGGGGCTTGGACACTAGTGACTGGCAACAAAAGCAAGTATTCTGGGCTGCATATGAATATTAGCAGGTAGAGGAGAGGAAAAATGAGCTCTTCATTTCAAAAAATAGTTCCTCAGAAGGATAATCTAACCCTAATGACTTTCAAAAATTAGTACTGCATATTGCCAATAGAAGAGGCTAAGAACTTTCTATGGGCATTCTAAAGTGCTACTTAGCACTATAATTCAACCAGCAATTCAATTTTCCAAGGTCTAAATTCAGGATATGGCATGTAAAAAAGACACAATTCAAAAGACATATGAATGAAATTGGAAATGTAAGCATGTGTGATTCATTCTGCCAGCATCATCAGCTTTATAAATGCAGGTTTGAAATACCCAAGGTCAGTATTTTTGTTGGAAAAGTGAAAGGAAACTGCATTCATGAAAAACAACAACAACTTCAAAGATATAATAAGCGATTTTGTGAGAAGTAATAGTTTCTTTCAGAAATTAGTTTTCCCCATGGCATGAAACGTAACAAAAACTGTGCAAAGATCTGAGTGTCAAAATTGTCAATGGTTTGTCTCCATCTGTATTCTCCCATACAATCAGATGAGAGCTAGAAATAAACAGCTTTTCTATTCTCATTTCTTCATCCCCTTGATATTCTGTAAGCTTCCCCTGCACATTGCTGTACCACAAATTGCTTTGCTCTTTTCCATATTTTCTGTCAGGTATTGATATACCTGTTATAATATCTCCATTGCCTAATTCTTAGCACATACTGAAATTAATGCACTTTTGGATAAATCTACATTTTTGTTATAAATTCATTTATGTTCAGTATTTACTATTTTTCTGAGGCATTTACTTTTAAATTTGTGGAGTCAATCATACATAAATGTTGAAATAATATATTTGAAACAAAGATTAGTTTGATCTTGAGTTCCTAAATTTGCAGAGACAAAATTTCATTTGATTTAATGAATGATGCATCTGTCTTCCCAGTTCATAATATCATGGTCATCTGATTAGTCTTTGTATGTGCATGTTACAAATAAGGTATATGAAAGCAAGTTGTCTTAATATTCATTGCCTTCTAATGGAAAGCCAAAATTAGAAAATATTGGGTGCTCAGTATGCTCAGTATTTTTTTTATGACTGCTTATTAACCCATCCTTTTTTTTTTTAAAAAAAAAAAAAAAAGATTAAAACTTCCATTTTATTTGCTTGCTAGTTGATTGTCTTATAAAAGAGCTGTATCATTAGCAAAATACAAGCAATGTTCTGCTGTCAGACTATTCTGTTCACATTTTATCTGTCTTGACTTCATTTCCAATTCTTACAAATTCAATGCTAAACACCACATTGAGAGAACCTCTCTGATATTTAAATCTGTAGTGTGCATTTTAAATACTCACTCCTCTTTGATGAATCTTTGATTTGTCTTCTATGGCTGAAATGAGTTTGAAAACAGGTTAAAATCTACCCTGCTCTTGCTAAGCTCTTCTCTTAAAGCATATTTATAGCATATTTGGTTTATTAATTTTGTCATTGATCTTTTCACAGTTTGAGCTTCATAATTTATTTAGCCATTATAACTTAGAGGAATATAGCAAATCTGATTATTTACTACCACCTCTTCCAACAGTTGTATCAATTTCCTTATAACTCATGTAAATCTTCTTGGATTTTTCTCTACTGCTTCTATTGATGTGATTTTTATTGATTTTGCTTCACACTGGAGAGTTGTGGTTTTGCTGAAGTTTTTGAAAATGTTTTTGAGAAATGAAAGGTTATTTTGGTTAGTTTTGTTTTGTTGATAGAGGTCTGTATTTTCTCATTTACATATGTGAGGGGATTGCTTCTGTATTTAGACCGTATTTTTTCTAGAATTTATGATACTGTCATAGAGGAAGGGTTTCAAGATGATATCCTGTGGTAAGTAAAGACATGCTGCATCTCAAATATTCACTTCAGTTTGAAATTGCTGCAATAAATAGCACTATTCTTGGTCCATTGTGGTCAGTTCTGTTTTCCTTTTTGGGATTTTGTTTCATTTTATTTCCTTTCTTCTCACATATAGTTTGTTATATGTAGTTCTGATGATCTGGATATCCAGATATTTATGTACATTTTTTCCAATATATATATGGTACCTGATCGCTCTGTTGGGAGAAGTCCAAATTTACTTTATGAATATCTTCATGAGGAAACAGATATAATTCATGGGCCTCTCTACCAGAAACAATTCAGACATCTATGCATCATTCTGTTTTGGAAACTCATGCTATATTTGTATGTTTATTTCTGGTTGTTTTCCCAGCCACTGGGTTTGAAGTTCCTCATTAGCCAGTTTGCTGTAGGCTTATCTAAACAAGATGAGGTTGAAGCTTATTTGAAAACTGGAAAAGTTCTTGCCTTTATTTTTTGTTTAGTTCAGATTTACTTTTTCTAGCTTTTTATTTCTTTGTTTCTTTTTATTTTATTTTACTTTTTCTATTCCTCAAAAAGTTTCACACAGTTAGATTTAGACATAGATGCTATTATAGGAATGGAATAAGACACAGTTAGACATTAAATATTTCTTTAATTATGCTCTCAATATCATTGAAAGTACATTTTTACTTATCTATAACCATTTTAAAAATAAAACTTTTGTAAACAGGAGTGTGTGCTGGTAAGAGGTGGCATGCCTTGTGTACCAGCAATCTAGGTTTAGTTTCCAGCAGAGCCTTACTGCATATCCTCACTGTCAAGTTGTGCTTAAGCCTGCAAAGTAAACATTAACCTCTACTTCATAGGAATAACCAATGTTTCCAATTCTATATTAAAACATAAGCTTTAGTTTGAATTTAGAGGTAAATCTTCCTTTCCTTCTAGTTAGAGACCTAGCTAGTTGTTATAAACAGAGGTAGATGGCAGAAGTACCATTCCCATAACTATGTTATTTTCAAATATTTTATAACTTTTTTAGTACTATATTGTTGATATGAACTAGGGGTTAGTAGCACATGTTTTTTGTTTTTCTTATCTCTAAGTGACCAATTTTCATCTACTGCAGTACATGATAAGAATATATTGCCATGGATTGAATAGAGTTAAATGAGAGAAAGTGAAATTGGAATGAGGCCTCTTAAATTCAGTTATGTTCACTGTATGGTGATTATTATGCAATTTACAAAGGTAAAGTATTGTTTTAAGAAAAAACATTTAGAAAAGCCTTCCTAGAACTCCAGATGCCTTTAAAAAAAAAAAAAAATCATCCAGATTCCTAATCCCTGAAACGCCTTTTTGACCATTAATCAAGCCATACTGGCTTTTGCCCTTCACATTTTTCTTCCGACTAATCCACAGAAACAAGCAAATAAATTACACATTAAAATTTATGAGTACAAGTTTTTCCTTCCCTCTAACTAATGTGTGTGATTTTCCCTGGAGAAATTCCCTCCTGCATAAGATATTAAAGCTTTTAAGCAGAGAATAGTTCCACTGTCAGAAAGAAAAACAAAACCATTGCCATAACCATGTTATTATAAAATATTTCATAGTTTTGAATACTATGCTGTCCATATGAATGAGGGCTTAGTAGCATATATAACCACAGTCAGCTCCTGACTGTTGCAGTATAATAAAGGACAAAAAATTGTTTTGTAGTTTAAATGTTTTTTTCTGCCAGCAAGAAAATTTAGTGATAGTTTATTGTGTAAAGAAGCCTCAAAAGAAATCAAACTCTCAAAGCAGCAAACCTTTCAGTTCTTTTGCTCCCCTGTCAGTTGAAATTAACAACTGCAGAGTCTGCAAAGACTTTGGTTTCCAGTCCAATCAACTGCATTTGAAGGAGATTATCGGTTTATAGTGAATGGACAGAATAAACAGACTCATGACTTGAGAAGGTTGTCTTGATTTTAGAGGAAAATTTTCTTCAGTTTCCGAAGACTTTTCAAAACCCAAAGATAGGTTGTTATTTTAGTCAAGATGTCAGTGGCATTGTAAACTCCTGCTTACCTGATAAGTTACAATGGTATTGCTGATGGAAGTTACTGCCGCATAATTGTTAACATCATTTTTGCATAATAAGCTTTTCAAAAACAGATTATTTGTGCAGAAAAGTGAGTACTTTATCTCGGCTTCCAAGAATATATGCAGTGCACAGTTATCTGCTACACTATAAATACACATTTTTGCAAGTGAAAGAAAGCATAATTGTCTACTGCCAGTAGAGCTGATTGTGAAAAAGATAGTGATTTTTTGGGGGCTTACATCAAGATGAAGCCTTGATTAGTTCTATATTAAGCCAAACCAAGCATCAAACATTTCAAGCAAGCAAGCCTTAGTTTTAACATAATATAAGTAAGAATGTTATCTATACATTCCCAATGCCCAATGTGATTTTTCCAGTCATAGAGTGCTGCAAAGGAAAGACAGGGCCATGGCTGCTAAAATTTCATCTGCTGCCCACCCAGCATTTTAAGAATGTAAAACTGGTTATAGGCCCCTAGCAATGAGGTTTAACAAAACAGAAAGCAGTGGACTAATATTCTCTTTGCAATCGACCTGTTCAATGCAATTATACCTAACAGTTGCTTAGGCAGGTTTGTTCTTCTAAATGGCAGAACAAGGGGTACTACTTTTTATTTGAATTTCCTGGCAAACAGCTTTACTGAGATCAGCTGGGTATTATTCACAGAATAAATAAAGTTAAAAAAAAAAAAATCCTAATTATAGATTAGGTTTGAGTCAGCCCTGCAGTAAACTGGCAAATGGTTTTATTCTATACAGCACAAAACAAGAAAAGTTCACTTTTTCTGATTAAAAAAAAAAAAAAAAAAAAAGCACGAAAGTACAATATTAGAAGTTACTAGAAAGCTTGTATTTTCTCATTTTATCTTCAAGACAGCTTATCTGGAGGACTTGAATTTTCCAAACTAGGGGGTATATTAAGACTGGATTATCAGAGGAATTACATAGATTTTTATTTAGCAGCCAGACACTTAGAAAGGAAATTATTTAGAAAGGAAATGCAATCTGTTTGTAAAAAGCATTTCTAAGGAGTCTTAAAACTATAGTATTCAGAATATAACTCTCACTTTGGTCATGGCTGCTTAGCTCCAATTTTTCAATTTCAAGGTAAATTTGATTTTTCTTTGTGAAGCAAAGGTTTTCCATGTTCTGCAATGTTCAGAAGAGAGCCTGCTGTGCTCCAGAAATGAGTACTGATGCTTTCACTGGAACCTTCAAGTTGTAGTCGGTCTCTGGATAAGTTGAAAAAATGCAGAGTCTGTCTTGTGGTAGTTGCTGAGCTTTCACCCAGAAAGAGATTTAATGGACCCAAGAGATAGCACAACTTCATGCATTTTGAGGGAAAATAGTTTTCTGGAAAAAGGGGTTTTGTTTTTGAAATAACTCAGTGGCACTTCAGGGCAGGTTGGGAATAGAAAGGTCTTTCATGTCAAAATAAAAAAAAAAAAAAAAGAAAAAGGAATGGATAGCCAAATAATTGCATAAATTTATTTGACATATCTAAATTCTCGACTATAGACAGATAGAATTGCATATCTGAAAAAAAAATAAATTAAAAAAAAAAACTGCTTTAAAGACTGAAGATCTGCTTTAAAGACTGAAGAATTTCAGCAAAGCCAACAAGATTTTGGATGTTTAGTCTAAGCCAAAATTTACTGCCAAAATGTTGATCCCTATCTCACTACAAGTATTGGAAAAAAAAGCATGACCTGAATTGGTACTACTTGTTCTCATAATCTAGAAGAGGAAGGTGGGGAGGGGTTGTTATTTTGTTTTGCTTGTTTGTTTGAAAACTTAAATATGAAAATTGCCAATGACTGTGGGAATGGGTACTCATAATAGCAGCATTTTGTATTTCTCTTCACAAGCCTAATCAAAGTATCTGATTATAACCCTTCCCTTAGTACTTCATGCATTGTCTCCTTGAGAGCACAATAGATGTAATTTTACTCTTTCAGACTAAACGATTTTCATGCTAATTTCATTGCTGTTATCCATCCCACACGTGGTGGTTTTGTATATAAATGTGTCTGACCCATGGCTTTTAACTAGCAGTCTGAAAAAAAGTAGCTTTCAAACATAATAAAAGGTAGAAGTCATAGCAAGGAGAGTTAATAACAGAAAGTATGGATATAAAGGCACAACTTGGACAGTACAAATTTGTTAAACAGAAGCTGAGTTAGAGGAGGATTACAAAACCATACTTGATTACTCTTCACTTGAAATAATTCTTGTAAGCATATCATAGATGTTAACTCCTGCTAGATAATTCTGCATATTAAAAATTTAATTTACATAAATGTCTGGTCTGAAGTGTCACAGGTCTCTCTGTGTCTGAAATTTGTGATTCACCTTTTCTCTGCTCAAGTATTACTACTATGGAAAAAAAATTATGAGGTAGCTGAAACATTAGGAGAGCACATCCTTGGAAGGCAGCAGAAAGCAGTCGTCCAGCTGAAGCATTCTACTAGTAGTCATGTAAGAATTCTCAATGTTACTGCTTAGACATAATCACAGAATATATCTTTCAGGACAAACATTGACTTCTAAAACGTAAAGATGATGAAGCAGAGTGGTACAAACAGTGTGGAAGTATATGGCAAGTTATAACATGCATGTAACAGAAACAATTCTGTTAGTTTATTCACTATTCAGCTATGAAAAAAATGAAAGAAAATTAAGCTGGGAAGTACTCCAGTTCTAGAGGAATCCAAAAATTCAGGATCCTCTTCACAACACATGAAGATCCTGTGGAGCAGTTAACTTTTGCTGTTCCCCAACAGTGTAAAGCATCACAGCTACCTTGGCATTCCCAGCTGGGACCTGTATCCTGCAGTTAACTACCTGTATTTATTCAGATCCTTTCTTGTAAGAAAGACCCTCACCTGATGGCAGCCCTCCAGTACATAAAGGAGCCCAGGAAAGTTGAGGAGAGACTCTTTGTCAGGGGGTGTAGTGATAGGACAAGGACTGATGGCTTTAAACTAAAAGAGGGTAGGTTTAGATTAGATTTAAGGAAGAAACTCTTTACTGTGAGTATGGTGAGGCCCTGGCCCATGCTGCCCAGAGAAGCTGTGGATGCTCCATTCCTGGCAGTGTTCAAGGCCATGCTGGATGGGGCTTTGGGCAGCCTGGGCTGGTGCGAGGTGCCCCTGCCCATGGCAGGGGGTTTGGGATTAAATGATCTTTAAGGTCCCTTCCAACCCAAACCATTCTATGATTCTATGATCTATGAAAATTGTAACATTCTTCAATATACAAAACATTCTTTGAACATCATTTGTGCAGTGTTTGGTTCCTATTTAAAAGGCTTTGTCAGAAAGACTGAGTCAGATATGAAACCCAGGATTGTACTGGAATACAGTTTTAAATTACTTTCTACTGATCTGATAAACAAACGCTCCCTTACTATAGAGTGCCAGTTTACTGTATTTTGCAATCATAGTAGTAAAAGTCACTGTGTATATACTATTTTTTCCAAAAGAATAACTTTCCATGAAGGAAACCTTTGCCTTACCTGAAGCCAAACCTGAATTGTGTGATAGACCAAGTTAAAGCCATCCAGACTCAGCATTCATCCTTGGTTCAACACCACACCACATCAGATGGACTTGGACCACAGCAGAGCTAATACAACCTGCCTTGCCCTGGGTTGAGTCCAGTCTTCAGGGGATCCTGTAGCTCCTGCTGTCAGTGATGTGCTGCCCATCAGTGGCTGCGAGTGTGCAGAGCAGGAAGGTTGTCTGGATGGAAATGCTGCCTGTCCCTCTGGTGTTCCAGCCAGTTGGAATTTTTTGGTGTTGTGAATTTAGGAAACAAGAGGAATAGATTCTGTCTTGAATGATGTCTTCATTCACAGCAATTGGCAGAGTGTGTCATAACCACCATACCCTGTGAGGATTTGGTGTGCCTCTGATATTCCCAATCCTAATTTTCTTGCTGCTTTCCCATTGTGCAGTGGGAATGTCTTTCTGTTCCTGTTTCTATATTGTTTCTATTTCTATATTGTTTCTATATTGTTTCTATATATTTCTATTTGTTTATATACAAATATTGTCTATATTATTATTTTTATATTTTTATATATATTATATTTATATATATATTTTTATATATTTTTATATTTATTTATATATTTATTTATTTATATATTTTTTATTTTATATATATTTATATATATTTTTTATATATATTTTTATTTTTATATATATTTATATTATTATTATATTATTGTCTAATTATGTCTATATACAAATATTGTCTATATTGTTTCTATATATTTCTATATTGTTTCTATATTGTTTCTATATTTCTATATTGTTTCTATACTGTTTCTATTCATTTATTGTCTATTTAGGCTTGCTAGCTTGAGCACGGACCATAGACAGCCTGCTTTTTCTTTATTCTTGGTCCTTCCCTTTCAGAGGACTTTCAGGAGAGCAGTCCTTACACCCCCTCTCATGGCCTGGGTGAACATCTAAGCAAAGCTCGGAAACAACGAGGTGTCCCAGAGCCCTTGTAGGCCCTGTGTGACAGATGACGGGCTCTCACTATCTAGTCCATAGATAGGACAGTTGTCATGGAAACAAAACTACATGGAAATACTAAAAATAAAGCTGGCCAGACAAGCTTGATAGTTTTTTAGGCAGAAAACCAAAGTGATGGAGTGCCATGGATATACTTGGATTTCAGACAAGCATTTGATAAGGTAGCATATGATAGTCTAGGGAGAAAATTAAATCAATTTGGCTTAGACAACAACACAATTAGCCCAATCAGAAACTGGTTTGTGAGCTATTGACAATGGAAAATTATAAATAATTCATTAAGGAGAGAGAAATTAGCTGGTAATGTCCCACAAGAATCAGTATTCGGCTACCTGATTGATGTCTGGACAAATATACCTACAAAACTGCATAAAGAATAAGGAGTTTTCCAAGACACACTTAGAGGAGAGAACAATTTGGACTGATTCACTAAAGTAGTGACTAACTACTATGAATCACCATACTAATTGCTGTAAGTAGTGTGTGTTGATGGGAGACTAATGAAAATGCATGACCAACTTTTCTAGCCTTTCCAAACCAAACCCTTTGGTCTTTTGCCTGCCAGTGCAACCTTTATGCAGGTAAGCCTGATTTTACATGGCTCTTTCCAGCAGAATTGTGATAATAGCTCAAAGAACAGGGCTTTAGTTTTATTGGATGGAGAATCAAAAAAAAAATATATATATATATATATAAATATAATATATAAAATATATTAAAAATATATAAAATAATAAATAAATAAATATAAATATAATAAAATATAATATAATAAAAATATAAATATAATAAAAATATAAAAAATAAAATATAAATATAAAAATATAAATATAAAAAAATAAAATAAAAATAGAAATATAATAAAAATATAAATATAAATAAAATAATAAATAAATAAAAATATATAAAATATATATATATATATATATATATATATCCTTCACTCACAGTTTTCTCACCTTCAGACCTACATTTCCCAGCATTTTCTTCAATATCAACCATATTGAGTAGCAGAATAACAGGAGCCCAGCGCTGTAGGTCACTGGGCTGGTATCCAACCACATTAGAGAACACACAGACCTCTTCTCTATTATCAGGAAGCTCAATATATAGCAGCAACTTTATTCAGAGGTGTGAACATGCATGATTAAGCTAGCCTCCTGCTAGGAATGTCTATAACAGAAAAAGTAATTATTTTATTTTACTTTCTTAATAACAAGAATATTGTTATTGTCCGGTCTCCTGTACCAACCCCTTTACTGCAGAGAGCACAGTGTTAATAAGGTAAATGTACTATACAGAAATATTTGGGATGGCTGTAGTTATCCAGTCTCTCACACTATTATTAATCATTGAAGTCATCCAACCTTTGCAAACATCAACTTAAAATAAGCACCAGCAGCCAAACTTACAAATACTTCAGAAGTCAAGACTTGTTTATGTTTGAAAATGTGGTGGAATAGTCAGAATAGCTGTTTCAATGTAAACCCTCAAACCACTATTTCCTTAAACAGCTATTTCACTTAATTTTTGAAGATAGGCAACCTCTGAGTCATCAAAATTGTCTCCCCTGTCACTGAACAGGGTTTTTCAGATAGCCAGTTTTATTTTAGATCTTTTCCTCATAGTCTGCTGATTTATCTATTATTCACGTAACTGCATCTTCCTCTGTCCTTGAATTATTTAAACTGTTGTGCATCTGGAAAAACACTCTTTCCACTCTTTCCAGTCAGATCCCATTATAAGTAGATATTTGCATCTAATCACAGGTATTAGTGAACCTAGAGACTTAATATATATTGTATTATTATCTTTCTTGGATGCAAAACCCCATCAATACTATTTATAAAATACTTAGAGCTTTCAAGTTACTTTTTATTTGGCAATAACTTTTTAAATTGTTGTTATAAAACCAGACTGGCTGTGCTAAGACCAGGTTCTCCCACAAACTGACCTACAGAACCTTGCGCCAAAGACAAAATTTATATTTGTGAATTAAAACTGCCATCTTAATGAGAATATGATTGAGTTATTGCCCTATTGCTCAATAATCCATTTCTTGGAGATATTTTGAATATGAATCAATAGCTGATTCCCTGAGATCAAATAAGTTAAGGAACTGAATGATGCACACAAAATCTATTTCAAATTAAATTTGAGAGGCAAGTCAGTTATCAGGCCACAGAGCTACCCAATGCACAGCCTCTGCATTAAGGCCCTGTATCCTGGAGGACAGGGGCCCATCCATCTCTCTACTGCAGGCAAGTGGGCAAGGAGCATCCTGCTCAGTACATGCTCCTCCAAACCCACCTTGCATGAAGGGTATCTTTTTTCCTAATAGCTCTGAAGCTTTAAATTCCACTGCCCTGAATCAGTCTTATAGGGGTTGATGCCAGTACATAGGGGGTCAGATTTGCATGCAATACTCCAGCAGGGTCCTAGCCACAACCTGCACAATGTCATTAAAGCTACTGTCTCCAAAGAAAGTACACAGCCTACAGCAATCCTACCACTGCCTTTCATTTCTGATGGGTGCACCATAACAACAGATCAAAGTCATTCTATAATCAACTAATTCAGCTGGATTTCTTTTTATTTCAGTGCAGAGGAGATAAACAACAACCAGTGAACTAGTTTGTATTATTCATATTATTCATGTACAGTGCACATTCAGCTCTGCTCCCAGATGTGTTACTTCTGCACTGAAAAAAAAGCAGTTAAAAACCTCAGGACCACTGCAACCAATCTACACAAAAATCCAAAGCAGACTGAAGGTGAAGGCTACACAAAAGGAAGTAAAACAATGAATCTTATTTATAGCAAGTCACAAAGTGTAGTTTATTGTGGTGTTTTATCCTCCAATGCTACACATTATTGTACATACAATAACAATGTGCATGTAATAACATAGTTTATTTATAATCTCACAAAGGTGGTTTAATGTAAATGAACTGCAAAGTATTATGGAAAAAAAGTTAAATGTACTAAATATTAGCATTCCATTTCCACATCCCTGGATTCAAAGGTGTTTGGATATTTTATGTAGAAATATAAATAATTCAGTGTTGTATAATATAATGCAGAAAAAATCTGGAAGTGTTATTGTGATATTGCTTTATAATTAGGAAAACATTTTGAAATTAGCTTCCTTTATGGCATGAGTAGTTGTGAGTATGAAAAGAAATGCATTTTGGCTTTCAAAGCAAATTATGCCCTCATCTTAGAGCACAAATTGATGTAGGTCAGTCTGTAGTTCTCATGCACTTGTGTAATTCTCTGAGTATCCAGAATGGCAGAAACAGGTTTAATTTCAAAAAATATTATTGTTTTCACTGACATTTTCAAAAAGCTTGGAAGTATTTGTATCCTGAGTAGTCCATTTTAGGAGAAAATCTAAACCTCTGGGTCTTAGCGTTGCCTGAAAACTCTCTTATCAGTGCCTATGTTACCAGCCATAATCCAACCAGAACTTTCACTGTTGAACTAAAGAAGGAAAACAAGGATTTCTATTTTAAGATACTCATGAACCTTGTTGGAATTAAAATACACTGCAAATGTAACCCCTGAAATTACAAGGAGTCTTTTAAATAGTTTTCTGAAGTTTTAATGGAGCTGCATATATGAATAAACTTACTGAAATTCTGTTGAGTCTTTTTAGCCTAAAATTCAATTTCCCTGCATATTTTTTACCAAAAGGGTAGAAGGTGACGATCAACACCTGAAGAGAGTTTCAAACCTGAAGGCCCTCACAAGACCCCTGCCAAGCAGGCTTACAGCCAACAGCAAGTTATTTTTAGCAGAGAAGAACCAGCATCAGACTTCTGCTTAAAGTCTGAGTTTTCCCAAATCTGAGGCATATCTGCAGTTTTGCTCTGAATTTTTCATTCCTCCCATAACAGAGAAAGAACAGTTTGCTTAAGTGCCTGGATCAGACTGAAACTGAAAGATTTTATCATCTTGAGGTGAGAAGAATGACACTGTTACTAAATACTAGTGCTGTGTGTTAAAAATGGAAAAAAAACATCAATGTCTCCCACCCCAGGAAATTCAGAAATGAATGGTGGGATACACATTTGAAACAACAACTGACATTGCTATAAAACCTCATTTCAATTTATCAATTATGCTGAAAAGAGAATCCTGATTCCTAATCTGTGCTGCTTGTTTCAAGATGAGCAGCTTAGTTTTTCCTACTCGAAAATCTTTCCTCATTGCTTGTGATGTCTATGTTCCAGAATAGTAATATATGGGCAACAATTTGCCGTAACCAGTTTTATTCCTGGTGTATTTGTAATATCATCCAGCTCATTGTTTTCAGGCTTTTTTTAACTGCATCCATGAAAAGTTAGGCAATTTTTCTTTTTTAGGCTGTTGCTGTAAAGACAGAGATAGGAGACTTGAGAGACTGGAAGGATGGAAAAGAAACAAAATGAGAAGAACCTTCATGGAAACATGATTTCTCACATGCACCATATGTGACCTATGGCATAAACTAAATGAATCAAATTTTGCCTTGCCATATTATACTTCATCAAGAAGCATTGCACACTACAAAATGTGGCCTTGGAGGAAACAGAGTACATTGGTTCATCATGACAGAGCAGCTGGGGCAGTGCAATGAGAAGCAAAATGAAATAGAAAGTTCTGCTAAGGACCCAGAGTGGCTCTGGTTCCTGCTGTCTGTCACCTCCAGGAAGAGTATCTCCATGCTCTGCAATATGATTCAGGATACAGTATTTGCTGTGGTCCCATTTTACAGGTATGGAGACTGAGCTATGGAAAAGCTAAAGAATCTGCTCAGAAACTTGACCCATTCCTCAAATCTTCCTTCTGCTTTCTTATCCTCATTTATATATTCCAAGAGAAAGCTGACAAATTCTGGTATGTTGTTCCCTTTATGCTCATCTCACCACATCCTGTCCTCTTTCCTGTGTTTTTCCCTAAACTCTAGTTACTGACTTAAGTAGATAAACCCTCCTACCTTTCTAACTGTTCCTTCTGTAAGTTTTTCTGTGAATCCTTGTCCTTTTCCATCCCCTTCTGGGGATTCCCTACAGCTGTATTTTCTGTGTACATCTTATCTAAGTAAATGTCACCTACAAACATAAATTCTTCCCTTGTTCCTATGCCTCACTTTTACGCCTGTATTCTGTCCCTATAGATGGGAATCATAGCTATAAATGTTGATATTTCTGAATCAACAAACATAGGCTCTCTGTGTAGTCTGAAAATCAAGCCAATAATATTCAAAGAACTGTAGGGTTCACATCATCTTACTGCTAAAGAGCATCTCTAAGATAAGGCGTCTGAATGATATCCTAAATGTCCTTGTTTTCATTTACTGTAAAGGGTAATATCTGCATTGTAGCTATATAAATGTAGGTGAGATTAAATTTACTCTTTATTCCAAACTAAAATCCTAGTCTGTCTCTAACACTTTGTAGATGCTTAGTTTCAACATGGTTAACTTAAAACTAATATTCTCCCTGGTATTTTTCTGCTTGTTCTTGTGGACAGACATATCAAGCATTTGGTTACACAAGACCATCATCTGACCATGTTCTTGAGCACTCAGTCTACGTTTTACAGTGTCTTTCTGTCTGCCAACTCTAAATACACCATTTCCAATCCATTCACTCAGCTAATATTTCGGTACTTGAAGGGGACTTATAAAAAAAGTGGGGAGCAACTCTTTGCTTAATCAGATAATAACAGGATGAGGGAGAATGGTTTTAAACTAAAAGAGAGGAGATTTAGATTAGAAGTTAGGAGATTCTTTGCTCAGAGGGTGGTGAGGCACTGGAACAGGTTGCCCAGAGAAGCTGTGGATGCCCCACCCCTGGGGGTGTTCAAGACCAGGTAAGATGAGTCCCTGAACAACCTGATATAGTGGGTGGCATCCCTGCTTATGGCAGGGAGGTTGGAACTAGATGGTCTTTGAGGTCCCTTCCAACACAAGCAATTCTATGATTATGTGATAAGATTATCATCAGGTTCTTATCTCATGAATGTAGCATGCTTTTCTTGGGCCTAAGTCCCTTGTCTGGCATATATATCCAGAACACCTTTGCAAGTATAATTTTTCAAGTCTGTTTAAAGATGCCACTAGTCTCTTTCTGTCTCTCTCTGTGGTTCCTCATCTCTATCATATCCAAGAAAGGCTTTTGAGGACCTTCACAGCCAATAATATCTTTTTTTTTTCTTTTTTCTTTTTTCCCTCTGATTTGCCTCTGAAGCCAACTTAAATCTTTGTTCAGAGGATGTGGCTAGCCTGTACCTGGCCAGATTTTCAAACAGCAGCTTTGTGCTTTCTTTCCAGCTGCAGCTCATGTTTGAGAGCAGCCTCTTACAAATATGTGCAAAACTTACCAATTTATCCTCAAACTCTTTCCTAAACTTTCCTTTTCCAATATGATTCAACAGCCCTTTGGTTATTTTGGTAATTTAATGGGATCACCATCCTCTCCCTTGTTGTCATGCACTTATCTGAATTTTATTGAACTGCTGCCTCTTCCTGCAGGTTAGATTCCAAGTTTTCAGGGCTTTAACCATGTTTCTGTTCTTTTTTAATTATTATTATTATTATTATTTCTGTACAGAGCCTATAACATCAAAGTCCCAGCACGTGCATTCAAGTAGGCCACATTAGCTCCTTCAGCTCAGCAAATGTGTCAGACTGCAGATCATTTTTCTACTAGAAGTATCCATCAGACATGGGGATTTTGACCAACATATTCATGAAGCATCTATATTATGCCATAATTGATTTATTTATACTTATTTCTTTTCCCAGCAGAAAACAACTTGCCCTTGCAGAGCATAAGAGACTGTCAATTTACAGAACAGTTTTAAAAGTATAAATGATTTGTCGTAAGACAATAGACAATAAGGGAAAGGATATTTGTATATTAGTATGACTGTCAGTCACAAGGGAAGGGAAGGAAACCCCTCTTGTTTATTTAATTATTTTTACTTTGCTTTATATTGCATTCTTAATTAACCAAGTCCAATAACAACAAAAAGCCCCTGTGAATATTCTCCAGTTAGCCTGGAGGTATAAGGACATTTTGCAGGTGGATTTTCTAAAATAATTTCCCTTGTGGAAATAAAGCTTTTAGTGCATAGTGCATTGAGGCAAAACAAAGGTAGAGACAGATGCTTTTAAAGTGTTTCTTAAGTAGACAAATGGTCTTTGTTACACAGCAGAGACTCAGAGTGTTATTTCATAAAATCTGTGCAAAAGCTGTCATCCAACCTTACCTGGGTGGGGGAGCTGGAGTTTCAATTCCTTCTTCTGTTACAAATTCTGGGCAGCAGCAGGTTCTGAAAAATATAAAGTGATCCTCACACAGGATCGTTAAGGTGCTACTTCAGTGGTGAACAAATGCTGAACATTGCTAGTAAAAGGAGCTAATTGAAGGTGAACTGAATGATGGAAAAAAATAAAATAAAATCCATTCCTTAGCTAGCTCCAACTGTTGAAAGTGCTAGTTCAAACAATCAAAAAAGATTAGTAAAAGAATAAAAGGAAGTATTTGTAATATTGGCACAAGAAAAACACCGTGCTTCACTCCTCCCTCTGTCTACTTCAAAAGCACTATGCCTTGCTAAATCTGTTTTATTTCTCCTCCTGTGCTACTTGGAAAGGTCTGATTACCAAGTAGACGGTAGTTATTTCTCTTTCCTTTAGTTCTGCAATGTGTCTATACAGGTGTAATGATGCTTTCAACCTTGTTATTTCCACTTTATCTCAAGACTTACTCTTGAAAACAAGATGAATTCAAAACAATGAGGTGTCCTGTTCTCCTCTGCAAATGAAGCACAGATGATAAACTGAAGTGATTGTAAGATAAAGGCTGCTATAAAGAAGAAATTAAATACAATTTCTTTTAAAAGAAATCAAAACTTATTAAGGCAACAAATATAAGGCAGAAAAATACAGAACTAAAATAACCATATGTTTGCCTGGAAGGAAACTCACAAAAAGGAAATATCCACTTCTTCTGAAATACATAAGCTAAAAAGTAACAATAATATTGTTACTTTTTTATTGCTCCTGTCATGATAATAGGTCCATTGCATGTTTTCACAGTGGAGTAGGTTTACAATTGCCCTAGTACACTAGATGATATTTTCAGATTTAACTTGTTTAGATTTTTCCTTACAGTAACCTTTCTGAGCCCGTAAGTGGAGGTAAGTAATGATAACCTAGAGTACTGTGTTCAGCTCTGGGGATTCCAGCACAAGAAGGACATGCACTTGGAGCAAGTCCAAAGGAGGGCCATGAGGATCATTAGGGGTTTGGAGCACCTCTCCTACAAACACAGGCTGAGGGAGTTGGGGTTGTTCAGCCTGGAGAAGAGAAGGCTCTGGGGAGACCTTACAACAGCCTGACAGTGCCTAAAGGGGGCCTACAGGAAATCTGGCAAGGGACTCTTTGTCAGGGGGTGTGGTGGTAGGACAAGGAGTGATGGCTTTAAAAGAGGGTAGGTTTAGGTTAGCTTTAAGAAACTCTTCACCATGAGTATTGTGAGGCACTGACACAGTGGACAGAGGAGCTGTGTCTGCCCCATCCCTGGCAGTGCCCAAGGCCAGGCTGGATGGGGCTTTGAGCATCCTGGCCTAGTGGGAGGTGACCCTGCCCATAGCAGGGGTGTTGGAATTGGATGGGCTTTAAGGTTCTTTCCAACTTAAACCATTCTAGGATTCTATGATTCTACAAAGGTTTGGAGTTATTGTTGTTGGTTTTTTTGATGTTTTTCTCCATTTTTGTTGTTGTTTTTGTTTTTTAATCACAAATACAAACTCCACATTCTCAAATTTAGCATTGTATTCAGTGGGCGTGGGTAATAATGTGAATATCAGTGCTTTAAGAGGTGTAAAAATGTGCATAATGTCAAAGAATTTGAAGGTTAATTTGGTTCTGATAAGAAAAGACAGACAATAATTTTCAAAGAGGGAAATCAATTACGATTATTTGAAATTGAAAGCGACCTTGTGAATATAGTAGCTCAGAAAGAAAGGCCAAGATTAAATGTAATATTTATATTGTAATTACTATCCTATACTCTTTTATTTTTATACTTTTTGTTGATCTTATTTTTCGTGTACAGGTATTGAAATCCGACTAAGTTCCCTGGATGCCGAGAACCAGTTTGAATCCAGAGAAATTAGCCCAACACTGAGTTGAGCTGCCGAGTTAGCTGGGGAAATGTCCTCAAGTGACTACATGGAAGTACTGTGAAGAACCTTCTAGTGTAGAAGTAACCTGAAGACATTTCAATTATGAAGAGAAAACATAATTTAGACAATTTTAACCTCCTTCAGAAATGCTGCTTGGTGATTACTGTTTCTTCTCTTGTGTATCAGCACTGAAACCCCTTAGAAAAATTAGTGCCCAGGAGATTGAAGGGATTTGAATTTGAGCTTGAGCCCCAATTCTGTTTTGAATCATTAATAGCTTGTTCCTGCAGGTCAGGACTGAGTTCACATTAATATCAGGTAGGGAGCTATCTACAAAAGCCCTCTGGTGCTTGGATGTTATGTGCCAATTGAATAAAGATTAGACTGACATCCAACAGGGAAAGACCTACAAGTCCATTTATCTCTCCAGTGGCAAAAATACTTTTACATGTGAGGGCTCCGCTGGGCAAAACCTGAGGATGCCTTCAGAAACCAAAAATCTCAGGAGTTAGGTGGTTTCTTGGTAGAGCTCTCAGGAACTCATAGACACGACTTGCACCTAAGCTCAAAGCTTTGTGTGATATACCATCACTGAAGCAAGGAACCAGAAAAAAAAATGAGCCTGGATTAAATGATGATTTTCAAGTCCCCAGTCCCAGATCCAGGCACTGGGAACCTACCCACCATGCAAAAGCAGAGCCCCAAACTACAAGAACACACCAAACTACAACAATAAGATGCAACAGGTGGCAAGTCTCAGTTTGGTGTGCCCCTTTCATTGAATTGTTCTTACTTATAGTCATCCTGTATTTAATGGGTGTGTTTCTTTTTACAAACACATTTGTAATTAGCCTCTGAGTAGAGCCTGCATTGGCAACCCAAGGTTGTAGCAGACTATATGTGACTTCAGTTCTTTAATATTATCATTATGAAGCAGCAGTGAATAGGGGGGCAGTAGAGCTAATTACAGCTTACTGCAAGCTGAGCAGTTAGCAGAATAAAAATTTGCTTTTATGGCTGAGCCCCATCTTCAATTTCATTTCAGTGCAACCTGTTCTGAAAAGCAAAAAGTTGGAACATAACAAAGTGCCTGGCAGGACAGTTCCTTGTGCATCATTTTACTGACTTTTTTCATTATGAGTCTTGTGCATTGGTGCAAATGACAAGATTTACAGTGTTCTACACCCACCCAACTGACATCCCGGCTTATTACCCTATAGAACTCTCCCTCATTGTCATGCACAATAAATCAAACACACACCAAAAAAAAAAAAAAAAAAAAAAAAAAAAAAAAGCTAGTGAGCAATGCTGGCAACACCCCTTTTCTGCCCTTATAAATAAATAAATAAATAAGCACAGGAAAAGGATAGGAACAGAAATTGCAGCTTTGCTGGGCTGGAGCCCCATGCCACAACCCCATCCCTTCCTCAGCACAGAGCAGGGTCTACAGCAACCCTACAAAATGCATGCTCAGAGGAGTTGAACCTCCTGGTGAATCTCCTCACTGACATGTTCTGGCTCCAACGCTCATGAGTAGGTCCCATATTTGATAACCTAGAGGACTGGGCTTCTTCCAGTAGTTTTAAAAACCACAGGAATCCAGAAACACATCCTCTATTGCAATGAGACCTCAGGGCCAGAAAAACATTGCCCACTGTTCATCAAAAAAAAATATAAAAAGATGTATCTTTTTTGGCTTCCCTCTTGCTGTCCTCAGTCCCCTCGTGAGGCTTCATGGGGGATGTTTGCAATGCTTTATGTTACAAAAATAAAATGGAAAACATTGTGATTACAAGAGGTATGGTTCAGTATCTTTGGTTGGTCACACCTTTAAACATACCCATATTAAACCAGTGATTGCAGTGGTTACAATGGGACTATTGGCTGAACTAAACCTATGAAAATGACTATTTGAGACCATTTACAGGAAAACAAACAAACAAACAACAAACAAAAAAACAAAAAAAAACACCAAAGGGGATGAATGCACATTCACCATTTTTGCTATCTTTTTTTGCTATCTTTTTTTTTTTTTCTTTTAATTCAGTGGCCTCTAGGCAGGATAACAATTTTTTTCTGGAAAACTTTCATTTACCTTTCCAAGGAGACAGGGCTGCAGTTCCACAGCACGCATTTTCATTTAAATAGTGTGCACAGGACTTTGTTAATGGAAGACTGCTCTTATTATTTCAAATGTTATTCCAGGTGAATTGAATCATTCAATAGGAAATTTTGCATTTGTTTTCCTCCTTTTGCTGTGCTTGTCTGACAGGAAATGGCCATACTGCCAGGGTAGAATATAGCATCTGGAAAACAGAGCAAGAAAGGAAAAAAAAATGCTGCAGGTCTGGTTAGGAGTCTTGTCCTTATGAAAATTGAATCAAAATAGCCCTCCATCTGGATGTATCACAGAAGAAGCACAATGAAGTATCATTCCCTACATTTTTTAAGTTACTGCTGTATTTAGGTAAAGAAAGGGGAGATTACTGGGTTTATTTTTCTGTATATCAAAAAACTAGATTAAATACTTTACTGAAAGAACTAGGTTTCAAATGTAATCAAGAGCCAAAAGAGTTGTCTTCGTTGAGAAAACCAGGCCTTTTTTCCTCTGTTTTGTGTTGATGAATGCATATCAGATATTTAAAGACACAGTTAAAAGGAGCAATTTTCAGCTTGACAAAAGCCCACTACTGCAGGGGCAGATGACTGACCTTGCCAGTTCACCTCTTAGCAAAATTAGGCTTTTTTTCTTTACCATGCTCCCTTCAGATAGAACCTACATAACCTACATTACTTACAGACAATAAAAGCCATGAAGAAATTGGTAGAAAAGCAGCTTATTTGCTTTTGAATAATCCATCATTTTTCCACTTCATCTTTACCAACAAATATATTTGAACGTACTTCTCTACATATTCTACGACTGAATCCTCTTTGAAATATCTATATAAATTAATCACATAAATAAACAGCAAAAATAGCAGTAAATACAGCTTAGAAACCCTGGCAAGGGATTTAAAGAGTATTTATTGACTCTCTTGTTACCACAGGGCTGATGCCCGGCCTCAGTGAATGAAACAAGTAAACGTAGCAATAATAATAACACTCACGGATTCTCTTTTAGCTTCCCACAGGCCAGAAAAGGAAAATAAAGTAACCCAAGACCAGTTTATATGTGATTTGGTTGTACTGAAAGATGTGTCATGGAACTTGGCAAACTTTCTCAGGTCACAGACTTTGTGACCGCAGTGCAATGTGAGCAGTTTACTGATTGAAGTAAAAATAATCATTTCCTATCCTTTAATCATAAAATGTTCCTAAATAGACCACAGATAACTTCCCCAACATACTACAGAGATGCAATTTGGATTTTTTAAGCACGTGAAGTAAGAAGGCACACAGCTCTCTGGTTTTTAGGATCAATTTATGTTTCCAAGCACAGCATCAGATTAGGCCATTCACTTCCATAAACCAAAGAGGAGAATCCTGGAGATGCTTCCTGAGCTATAGAAAGCTCTTCCCTGGTAGTGTCATCCCTACCTTGGGGCTTTGCTAACCTAGTTTCTAAACTAAAGGAGGAATAGCCTCCTGGAATATTTTGGAGTTTAGGCTACTGTCTGGATTAATCCCATTGGAATAATGAAGTTAAGCTGCCCTGTACACCTTAGAAGATGTTATTATCTCTGCAGATCCTTTCTCACTTTGAGAAGTTGATAATCACTGGCAAAATCACCTCACTGTGATTTGAGGACAGGTTGGGATTGCAGCTGCTTGCAAACCATGGAGAATGGGAAGGCTGGGAAAGTTCATCTGGGCATTAATTACAAACAAATTACGGCTAACACTGAAAGACATTTAACAACAATTTTATTTGATGAAAATTTCTAGTCTTATTTATTTATTTCTAACAACTTTAAGTATTTCACAAGCAGCAGGATCAGTTCGGCCTGCATGTAAGAGTGTGATGACGACCCTGTAAATCATCCAGAAATCATCTGCTTGGGACATTGATAAATAACAGGCCAACTACCCAGCCAGCTCTTGGAAGCAGAGCCCCTGCTTTGGAACAGTGCGAAACCACAAATACTATCCATGTGCAAACAAATGTGACTTACAGTTTATCATTTATATTCGAGCCGCCCTGAAAATGTCTTTCCTCTTCCTGAATCATTAACTTGTCTGAAAAAAAAAATAGAATCAGACACATATTAGAGGAGGTCAATAGAAGAAAAGCAAATGACAAAAATTAAACAAAACAATAGGCTGTGTTATGTTTCCATGGAAAGGCAGCAAAGGAAAAAAAGAAAGGCCAAAAAAAGAATGCTGAAAGGATTAAACAAAACATAACCAATATTTCAGTAAGCATTGGCATGTTTCGAAAATGTTTTGTGTGTCAATAGTTGCAGATCTTAGGACAGGCAAGCAGGATGTGCTGGGGAGAGCCCACGCTCCTGAGGCACCCCCTCCCCACTATACACAGATGTATTTATTTTGCGAATGGATTTGAAGATAGATTTTTTTTATTTCTGAGGACTTCGTGCATTCACAATTATGTCAACCAAAGAGAAAAGGGGTATTTCCTACCAGAGTGACAGACAACCACTGCTGTAATTACAGCCAGAGGCTGCATGTGCAGCACATCCCCCCATGTCATGAGAGACTGAAAACAGCTAAGTGGGTGCTTGCCTTTACATGGAGGCCTTGATGGAGCATCTAGGGCAGATTTCACAAAATATGTTAACCTGGTGTTTGCAGAAGTGGCAAACAATCTGCAACTGTGAAAACAGTATCAGTGGGCAAATATGACAGGCAACTGTTGAACATATTGTGGTATCAGGACTGTGTGAAAATGGGACCTGACATAACAATATTTACTCTGTTATAGGCTTGTGCTACCTCCTGCTACCGTCTACCCATTCTGGTTACACCAGGAAATCCTTTTTTTTTTTTTTTTTTAACCCAAAGTGCTGCTTTGACTTTATATGTGGCATTAACACAATTACATTTTGAAGACACAGAGTACAGTTTGCATTTTTTCCACATGCACTCAGTTTTGGGGGCTATTTTTATCGAGAATTAAAGCCATAAAATAAACACTATTCTAAATATTTGTAAAAGCTATTTTTCCCATGTTGCATTTATGTATTTTCTTTTACATTTGATTTCCATTCTACTGTTTGCCATTCAGAAAAGGAGCTAAATGGAAGTGAGGATGATAAAAAGCAGATATCATACAGACTGTGGTTTTCTTGCATTCTATTTTCATTTGTCAGCTATGCAGAAATAAGTCTGGCAATGAAGATTTGTCTTCCTTTAAGAATTACAACAGAAAACCTGGTGCAAGTTTGCATAGAGGTGATGTCTATTTCTTGTGGGTTGTTTTCCAGCAGCTAAAAGAGATGGGGCTTATCTTCTGTTCCGATAGCATCACAAAAATATGTGTCCTGAAAAAGAGAAAATGGAGTGTCTCTCAGATCAGGATGCAGTTTGTAACCATAGGAGCTATGCCCAACATTATTCTCAACCCCCCTGTCACTAAACTCTGCTGCAGTTTTGCAAGGGTTCTGACTCCAGCCTGGGGACTGAGGACCAGCCCCTTGCCATGGTAAATGGTCATAGCCCCGCTGCAGTCAGAGATGCTTCCTCAAACACACAGCCTGGCCTTTGGTTTAGAGAATCTCGAAAAATATGTACTTGATAAAAAATGATCAAAAATACCCATGTGGAAAACACTTTACAAGGTGGTTAAATATTACTGTCTGATCCACAAAAAACTTTCTCCAAGATTAAATCAAACAGCTGCTGTTAAACATTCATTGTCTAAAAATATTCTAAAATATTCTAAAAATTGGCTTTAATAAATAGCAGTATAAATTAGCATATATTTTATATGGGATATTTGAGTTTACAATATATGTAACAAGCCCACAAATTTTACACTAGGCACAAGATCATGCTTAGAAGTTGCTGTATAACTTAATTATCAAAGCAAATTCATTTAATTGCCCATCTCAGCAGAGTAGGCATTGGTTTCCAGGATTCTGCCAGCACGGAACATAAGGAAGTCTTTTCTGGGGTAGCATGGGAAGTGGTCACTTTTCAGTACTGTGGGAATCCTCAGATAATCATATTTGTGTTACATCTGTGGACTGATACTGGCACATCTGGTTTGTGTTAAAGGAGATCTTTTCTGCTGTCAAAACCCAGAGCGCCATACATAATGCTGTATCACAACCGTAGCAGGCTGCTGGAGTTACTTTCCGAGAGCATTGTGTAGCAGGAGATGAGGGACTGGAAGAATGAGAGGGGCTGTTTCTGAGAGGTGCTGCCAAGAAGTCTCTACAGTCGTGAGCTGTCCAATGTGGCACCTTGCATGAGGACTTCAGCAGCTTGGACCCATGGTAAGGATGCTGTAAATTGTTCAGTCATCTAACTGCTGAAACAAGGTTTGTACAGCACCCCTGCCAAATGCCTCCTAAAGATAACACTATTAATTTTAGTGTTTTTTGAAAATAAAAATAATTGACAAGAGCCTCCAAAGAAATCACTTCCTTTTTTCTTCTCTTTCTCTTATGGACACACACACACACACACACCAAAAAAAAAAAAAAAAAATAGCAGTACCACAGACTAGCAAAAGGTATACACTATAAACCACCTGATAAGTGGAATCTGACCATTTTACTGTTTTGAGTTGATTTCAGGGTATAACAACTGGGGATATTGCTGCATTTTAAAAACACAGGGTTTTTTGTGATTTTAATCTAGATAGATGGCACTTTACATGATTACAGCTGTATTAGAGAGGGAAACGATTAATATTCCTGCAATGGTTTTCATGATCTGTTATGCTATTTTTCAGCTCTGTTAATCCTAAAAAGCAAAGAGGCATCTGCAAAGCTGCAGCAGCCTGCCTTCCCCTCCCAGGAGTGCCTGTGAGCCCTGACCACAGATTGCCACACCAAGGATGGCTGGATGGGGCTCCAGGAGGAAAGGACCACATCAGGGCTGCTACCCCAAGAGAGGCATGGCATTAACTGGAGACAGCCCTGCACGTGCTTGGGATGACCCACACTCAGGTAGCAACATCCTGACACAAGATGCTTCTAAAAACCTAGCTGAGGCAGTATGTGTGGTCCTTCATTTACACCAGCATGCTTCTCCCCAAAGCACCCCATCGAGGCTGTCACTAAGAGCTATCTGGTGGTGATAGAGCCTGCCTTGGCTGCATGGGACCCAGCGTGTTCCTCACCATTTGGTAGCATCTCTCTACTCTCTGCTCTCTGCCCCCATCTCACAAACCAGAGAGGCAGTCTCTGGTTTCAGCACTGCAGCCCCCAGCCCAGCTTGCCCTGGAGGTGCCTTGCTCTCACCGCCACAGGAGCAGCCACCCCAGGTGAGCAGGTTTCCTTCAGGCCACATGCAGCTGTTTAAAGAGAAAACAGATGGAAAAAGGGTTTAAGATGCAGCCTTGAAAAAGGAGATTGCTTGTTTATCCTCTTTCTACAGAAATGTTTTCATTGGACTTTCAATTGTGTTTTAAATTATGGTAAATAATGGTTTTCAAGAAGAATACACACCAGGACTTTATCACAGGCTATAGTGATAAAGATATAGCAGTGCTCCAGTAGCTGGTAGCTGCCAGGAGGCTGAGAGAAGCCCCAGTACAGGTAACCAGCAGGTCACTTTCTTTCCATATTTTTTTCTTTTTTTTTTTCTTGAAACTAACTTGCCATAGGCACAGAACCAGGTGAAACTGAAACCAACCCATAAGGACAATACAAACGCATGTGATCCCTCTAGCTATCTGCTTTGTAGGAAGGGCTCTGCTTTGTAACACAGCCTTCCTGTCCCTTTCAAGGCACTGTGTGAAATGCAGTCACACTGATAGAGATGAATGCAGGATGCCTTCTCAGCCTCAGTCAATGCTGGTTTTGAAATTGCCACAGGTTTGGACCGAGCGATGTTGCAGATGTTCATGTTCTCTTCCTCTAGTCTACAGCTCAGCCAGATGCCTTTGTTGCTGTTCCAACGTGGACTGTGTGACAAGCTGGTTACTTCATCCTGTTTTAGATTTTAAAGTTTAATTAACTTTAAACATACTTTAACTGAGGTGCTTGTGTAGCATCTCAATAAAATAACATTATTTACAACTGACCACCTCCTTCAAGACACATGATCTATGTGTCAGGTAGAAGATCTCCAAGTTAACAAATCCTGACATTAAAAGTTTTATCTTGGAGAATGTGATTTACTGCAAAGCTCCAGTAATAGCTCAGAAAATAGTTTACTTCTTCAATCTCTGTGATCTTTCTGAAGTCTTGAAATCAACTTTAAAGGAAAGAAGAGAGTAAGGAATGGGATGGGGGAACTGCTTGGCACCCTTATGGGGCAGAGACTCTTCACTTCTTTGGGCTCTTCAGTCTGCTGAGATTTGAGGTTTTTCTTTTGAAATCTATGTATGCTCCAGATGTGCCTTGCCAAATTCAGAATAGAAGCTGTATATAGTGTGGATTCATATGTCTTAGGAAACAGACTGTAAATAAAATGCCACACTATGCACACAGTAAGATCATGAGAATTTTGGGGTAGACCTGTGTGGTGCCAGGAGCTGGACTTGATATCCTTATGGGTCCCTTCCAACTCAGGATATTCTATGATTCTATAATGCCTCCATGACTCATCTAGCTCAGCACCTTGAGGCCGGTTGCTATTGAGAGCAGATGCCAAAGAATGACTATGGGAACAGAGGGAGGCATAAAGTGCATGCTTCTGTGATGTGCTCCCCTCCCCTCCAGCATGCTGCTTTTGGAACTTGTTGACTTAGACATTTTCTGTGCCATCAAAAGGTGTGGCTTGCCTTTGGGACATTTGTCCCACTGCTTTTTGCTCTTTAGGCTTTCATAGTGTTGTGACAGAGTCATATTATGTAGAAACAACAACAAAAATCCACATTAATTCTTTGTACATGCTGAATCTGTCATCTCATAGCACATGAATTAGGGGACATTAATGCAACTAAGAAGAAAGGTGAGAAACAATTTCCTATTTAGCTAGATTTCATATGCCCTAGTACATTTACTCATTTCTTACACTGGGATCATTCCATAGCTCTGAACATGATCCTCACATTTCTATGTCCTTTTCAGGCAGGGAATATCCACATGCCTGGAACCAGAGCTCAAATGATAAAACACCTTAACAGCTGCAAATTCTCAGGAATGAAGCTGAAGAAGACAAAAACTGCAGTAACATCTCTTTCTTGATTTGCAGTTTTTCTAAAAGCTTTAAGGTTTCCCTTTAAAATCCACTAATTACAAGGCTTTTGCTCACACCCATCTATGGAAAAAAATAGGTTGGAACAATGTATGGAAAACCATTCATAATGGAAAACTATTGTTTTCCATACATTCATTTGTTTATATGATGAAAAACAATGTAAGTTCTTCAGATCAAACAAGAGAACTTTTCAGTTTATATGTAGTGCGTAACATATATATCATACAATATTATTCATAGTGCAGTATTATATGTAGTTTAGTGTTGTCTTAGCACTTGTCTTTCTCAAGGCTGACTATGAACTTTCCACCTCTCACCTGTAACATTAAAGATATTTGGTTAAAAATGTCTCCTGACAATGGAGGGAGGAAGAGGAGGAGGGGTCAGCATCTGTTCACTCCAACTCTCATTCATACAGGGGAAAAAATGAACTAACGTTTCTGGATTCTTGGTCCATAATAACCTGGAGATCATCATCCAAATTTAGAGGCTTTTTTTTTTTTTTTTTTTTTTTTTTTTTTCTGCAGGAGCTGAAAAAAAACAGATTTAATCCCTGGTGCACAATTAATTTATTTAGTGAAGTGCTTTTCTTTTACCTATTAATTTTTTTCCAACACATCTTATTTAGACCATTGCCTCTAGTTCAAGAGCCATCTGTGACTCTCATGAATGACAAGTGAATTCTTAAAGAATAAATAGGAAAGTGGTAATTCACTACAGAATTTTCAATCACATCCATTTCACTTACAGACTTCAACAGTAACATAGAATTCAGCTGATGCTACTATTGATTTATCCCTACATATTATATCAACAAAGCAATTGTTATAAGTTTAATAAAGATAATGGACTATGAGAAAATAAAGAACAATCAGAAGAAAAAACTAATCTATACAGATGATAAAATAAAGCTAAACAGAGATTATTAATTTTTTTTCCACAATTGTGAAAATATTGGAAATGAGTCACTGCAGAACCTGTTAAATGTTACCTGTGGAGATGAGGGGTCTAAGGGATGAATCTTAATGGGTTACTTGCTCTTCAGTCCATCCTGTTATTGTTTCTTTGTCCTAAAACAAACCTGACAGTATTATTATCAGGTTAATGAAAAATGCTTATGTTGTGAAGGTCGGATGAGGTTTCCGGTTAAAGAATTTACAACACAAAAGCCTGATGCAACTTGAATTTTTCTTGTGCTTCTGATTTCCTAATACATCCACTAAAGAGGCAGTTTGACAAACACAAAGCGCTCAGGGCTTTTTTTCAACAGTTGTCAACTGCTTTTTGCTCAGTAAAAGCCCAGCAGAAATAAAGGGCTTTAAATAGTCATTTTATTAACATAGAATTTGGATTTAATACACATGCATCTGTACCCAGTGGTGCTTTTTGTGCTCTTCTTTGTAAACTGTAAATCGCCCATATGAGGAATGTGCAATCTACACATGGGAGCTCATCCACCTTCCCCTACTGTTCTTGCTTTTTTAAAAAAACTTCTCTTTAACAGTCTTTAAGGGGAACACAATGTGCAAAGGTTTTTAAACATAAATAAGTAAATTATTTGAAGTATTCATACTTGCATTTTCCGAATGAATTTTGCATTTCTGAGTGTATACATTAACACATCTATTTTTAAGTTTTATTTAAAAGATAACTCGGCCTGTCTGTCAACATACAAGGAAAAAAACAAACAAACAACAACAAAAAACCACAAGTTATAGCTCCATGAACATCATTTAAATCAGTGGTGTTACATAACTGTCAGTAAGAAGGAAATAATTCAGTGCTTTATTCCCTGTTCTTTTGTTTGTTTGTTTGTTTTGTATTTCAGTCTTTATTCCCTGGTTCCATTCATGTAGAAAAGGATACATAAGAGCTGATCTATCAAGTAAAAGTAGTGCTTCATAGACATACTTTCCTGTCTCTTCCAGAGACAAATGCCAACAGCTTGCATAAAAACCCAAGCCACTTAATTATTGATTTCTTCTTAATATTTTATTTTATATATTTTGTTGGCGGTGGTTTTGATAGTATAACCAACTGTCAGGGAAATACCAATTTACTTACACACTTCATTGGCATATAGGAGAATGTTCAGAAACTTCCCAGGTGCCCAAGACAAAGTTTGTATGTTAAAGACAAGCAGCAGGCAGTGGATGGGCTTTGGAGACAGTTGTCGTCTGGGCAGAGGGTACAATAATTAGGATTCATGCTTAAAGGATTAGGTATTAAATTTCAGAACAATAATTTCCACAGACAGCAAAAGTACTGCAGAGGGATGCTTTGCATGGGCTTGTTATGTGCAGAACTTTATGATTTCAGTGATTTAAAATTGTTTGGTTTTGTTGTTCTTCAATGCAAATACCTATCAGGATGGGGTCTGGCTCTGGCACCTGGATCCCCATTCAGATTGGCATCTAAAACCCTGTCAATACTGCAAGAGGGCAGTGGCTGCATTTTTAATCCCAGTCAAACCTTATCTTGGCAGCAAGATGTGAAATCCTGGGGAATGAGCTGGCTTGGGAGGAATCTGCAGTGCTTCCCAGGGCTTCTAGGCACAGGGATTTGCTGCAGAAAGATGGCATCTAAAGACAAATCTTGTCCTTGGAGAGTGAAGCCAATCATTACATATGAATTTTAGTTAAACTGTCACCAGGCAAACATATTTTTCCAACCCACATCAGCAGGACTTGAAGAGGTGTTAGAGGGGCATTGCTAATCTCTGTTAGGAGAAAGAGGGTGAGGTATCTTCTGATTATTACAATTGAACTTTTACATAGAAATAAAGACTTGAAAACTGTAACTCAGCTTTTAAGAAAAACTGCACTGCTGAGTCCAGTTGTCAAATTGATTTACCAAAAAACTTCAACTATTAAATGTATTTTCTTAAGAGTATGCTTAGTGATGGTTCACAATTCTGACTTTTCTTCTTCTGGGATTGCTAATGATTCATTGCCTTGTTTTCCAGAGGAAGTGTATTTTGCAAGAGCAAATGATTGAAACTGGCTTTCAGACCTTCTACCTCTAGTACCATAAGGGGAAGATGGTGATATCAGGTCATGTCAATGAATGGTGAAACCATTGTGCTCAAACAGTGCTGGGGAAAATCAAGGAGTAAAATTCTATTTGAAGAAAAGGAGAGAAGAACACCGGCCGAATCTTGAGGTCTCTAAATCTGGTCTTTCCTACACAGTAGCTCATTATACCTACCTAAAAAGTGTGCACCAGGATTTATTATCATTAAAACATGTCCTAATTTGGGGGCTTTTTTTTTTTCCTATGATTTTTTTTTTCTCTCCTTTCTTCTTCCATAATTCTGATCATACTACACAACCTCCTGGTAGCTCCTCACAGCTTCACATCCTCTGTACATTTAATTAGCATTCTCACTTTCCATCCTTCCACAGCTAATAAGCCCAGGCTCTGAAGCATCCCCCTTGATTATCAGTGCAGAGTACCTATTCCAAGACTGTTTTACACCTCAGCCTATCGAAGTTCTATTTAGAAACTTATTTTCAAAGCATGCTTGTGAAAATGCTCTATAAAGCACTGTTAAAAGCCTTATTACAGGCACAGACAGGGAATCTTCTGCTTCTCACTCATTCACAGAGCTGCAGAAGGAAATTTGAAAGGTCTGACATAATTTGTTCTTGCCAAGCCCACACCAGCGATTGCTCAGTTCTGTATTCAGCTCCCAGCGTTCCTCCTTTTGCTCTGGCTCCCATGCAGCTGCTATCACCTTTGCAGCTTTTCTGCCAGCAGGCTCAGGTCCCTTCCACAGACAAAACTGTTTGCTCTCTGTGGGATCCCCCCATTACCCTTCTGACTTACCACCTTCACATTTTGATTCACATTTTTCTCCCCAGTTTCCAGATATTTTAATGCTTTTCTATCCGTTGTGACAACTTATGAAAATCTCTTATTCTTTGCCTCTAATTATTTTCCACGTCTCAGGCTGCATCCTCAATTTTCTCCTCACTGCTGTGCCTGTTTTCCCCTCTGCCGCTAGTCCGTCAGTCCACACTCTGTTTTCTCTTCTTTCTTCTCTTTCAAGAGCCCCCACTGCTACTTCTATCATCTTTTCTTGCCATTCTTGCTAATTCAAACCAACAAACAAAAAACTGCTTTCACCTCATCTGCATCAGATTATGCTCCACAACTGAAAACTGATAGATAGAAACCTTTTAAGTACATTTCTAACTTTTGAAAATGAAAAGGAAAAGATTAAGCCACTTTTACTGAATTAATTTGGGACCCATGAGTGCTACCTTAATGCAGGATTAGATTTGCATAGTTGTTTTTTAAAGTGCAACAATATTCCTTTGTGTTTGTCTGACATCACAGTAACATAGTCATAACTTTTCACAAATTGACAATGATCCTAAGGCTTCTGCCTTCTAAATATAGCCATTCCAACTTTCCAGCTCTTATAAAGTAATTATGTTTTGCGCTACATGTACAATGGAAATGGATGAATTCAGTCTAAAGAAACAGGCATTTTCAAAGGAAATCAGACGGAGAGAAAGTGGCTTTGCAATCTGAGAATTCACACAAAGAAAGCAGCTGATCTTGCCTGCACACACACTGGGAATTTCTTCTAAAAGGAAAGGTCTAATTACAATTGGCACTTTGAAGCCAAAGAATTCTGCTTTGCTGAAATGTGACATAATTTTTCTGACACTGGAAGCATGAACCACAATATGCAGTAGTCCCCATCCTCTCACCTCCAATTCAAAATAAATAAAATATAATAGGATTTCTGTTTAATTTTTAATGTAAGAATTTCAGCATTTCCCTCTACAGCATTGTGTCGGGGAGAGGGTTTAGAGAAAGATGAGGCCAGCCAAACTGATGGAAATCAAAGGGCTTGTTTAATTCCCTGCACAGTGGTCATAAAATCAGTGCAACAGTATTTATGCTTTAAAAGTATCATTTGAAGAATTTGCAAATGGTATTTTTAAAATCTGACAGATGACCTCCAGAGGTAAATCCACTTAAACAAATCATATCCTCTTAAAACAAATGTCATTCTCTTTACTCACAGCAACACGCCCCATTCGCTCATCAGCACTTTCTCTAGCACTCCAAAAACTCTTCAGCTGATGCTGGGATCAGCAGTACGAGTGGGAAAGCAGATGATTGCTCTATGATCTGAGAGGAAGGTACCTTGTGGAAACATGAATGGGACTCTTCAGATTATTTGGGTGGGAGTCATACAAGGGCTGCCTACCTGACCCAGTCTTAGGAGAAGGAAAACCCCAGAGTACCAGCTAGGAAACACAAGGGTAGCAAAGCTTACACATGTATTCATGAAGGATGAAAAAGGATCTGGGTAATTTCATTCAGAATCATTTCCTTAACTTCCTCTAACTCCATATTAAAGCCTGATAACCCTATTTAAAATGTATTTCTTATCCCAGTGAGGTGTGACGTTTCTCTGACTTGCTATTCCAGTCTGGATTACCTGATTTTCTTCCCCATTCATCTCTTTTCACAGTGTCACCATATTTTATATAAAAAATACTTCAATAACATTTATCTGTTATATATGAATTTAGAAGTCTCCAACCCTATAGAATGACTAAACTACCAAAGTACAGGCTCTGAAAAATGCTACTCCATTGTCCTACTTGCTTTCTAGTACCACACAGCATGGAGGTAAACCTCAAGGTGCTTCTGCATCCTCTCCTTGCACTTGGGTTTTTCACTGAACACTGGCTTCCATTTTACTCTGATCATTGCTTCTCAGTTTAAAGCAGCCTGAATGGCAGAGTCAGCCCATCTCCACACCAGTCTGCCTCTGAGCTGACTGAAAAGCAATCAGAAGTGCATTGTTTGCAAAAGTCCAAGCTTTAAAATATCTTTATGGTCCTTGACAGTCAGACTGTCAAACAGCTGCACAGCATTTACACAAGAGAATTGCAAAAGTTTATATTCTTTCAAGTTGATAATAACAAAAATTCAGTTTCTTCCCTGTCTGCCAGATTTATCGGTCATGAATGACAAAATAAGAGAGCAGAGGGAAAATAGGGAGAGAGAGAGAAAGAGAAGGAGACCTGGCTTCTCTCCGTGTATACAGCTCAACCAAATTTTTTCATGGCATAGCTCACTCCACCTGTGCTGCAGGGCATTTCCAGGAGGGACTTACAGTTATTTGCAAAACCTACACACAGTTTAAATCCAAATGCCATACAGAAGCCTTTCAGACAGGTCTATATAAAGGACCAGTCCCCTTGTTGAAATGGAATACTTCTATACATCAGTTCAGATGCCACATCCCCTTAGAGGCAACGCAACCCTTAAGTTTCCTAGTTCTAACTGAGGAAACTTTTGGAACTAAATTCCCTAGTTTTCAAAGGCTGCATAGCCAGAAAGCCCATATGTGCTTTGTCCATGCCCAGAACACCATATCTCAACAGTGCTGAGCAATTAGGCATTTAGCAGATCACAAAGTCTTGAAAATATCCCCAAACCCTCCTGAGATCTGATCTGGAAGTCCTGCTGTGAAAACCCCAACCCAGCTGGACTTGTGCAATGCTCAGCTGTGGGGAAGAATTGTCCATACTGCAGGGTGGGAGGTGAAGGAACACTTCTCTGCCAGGACATCTGAACCCACCTTTTTCCATAGAGAGTCCTAAATCACTAGGTCAGAAGATGGACAGGGCTTGTGACCTGTCCTGTAGAAGAAGTGCTTTGTTGCATGGGAAAATTAGATACACATTCACACATATGATAAGGAGAAGAGGAAAGTGAGAAGATGAAAATGACTTTTCATCCCCACAGTTCATCTGGGACCAAGGATATCTGTTATTGTGTCCCCGTTCCAAAGAATATCCACATGCTGTTTCAAGATGCTGTTGTTCTGGCTTGTAATAAAATGTGATTTTAAACCCAAGAAGTGTTGGACCACACAGTGAATGTGCACTTAAAATTACTGCATTTGGGATATGATCATTTTTAAAGAAGATAACATCTATTTGAAAGCTGAACAAGAATTGAGCTCATGGGTTTGCAGGAACTTATTAAATAACATAAGACAGATTATGTGTCTTTCATACAGACTTTGCTTGCTTTTTTTTTTTCCCTTTCCTTCTTTGAAGGGAGAATTACAAGCACCATGAGAAATGAAGTCAAAGGCTGCTAACACTTCCACTCTACAGAGTGTTTGCTATTATTTACTAGATCAAGCCAGTATTACTGGTGGTGTATCCCCACTGAAATAACAACCAAGCAATTTTAAAATAATATATATCCCTATATCACTGCATCTTGTCTCTGCAGCCTTTGCTAGCTTTGCCTCTGTCTATGTTTGCAGAAATCAGCAGCTGGCTACACCTGAATTTCAGCCTCCTAACTAAAGTATGTTTAAAACTCAGAGGTGTTTGCTTCACATCAGTACACCTGTTGAGTTTTACAGGTGTGATGTTAAGAAGGGGGAAGCATAAAGGTTTTTTAAAAGACTTTTGCTAACAGTGAGAAATCAGTGTCTTCTCATAAGCATGTGACAATATATTTTCTGTAGTGTTTTAAGTGATAACAGCCTAATCATCAGTATAAAGTGGTCAGTTTAACTTGACCCTTTGAAGACAAAGATGGGTGAGACTTCTGTTTAAGTGGGCTGTAACTCAGCACCCTCACTGCTTTGAGCACCACAACAAACCCAAAGCTGTCCCAGGAGAACAGTGTGGTGGGTGGCCTTGAGGAGGCTCAGGCTCATGGCACAGGGAGGGGACACTCTCCATAGTCAGCACAGGGTCACCTTCTGGAAGCCTTAGAGGCATCTTTCTCTTTCTATTGACAATATAGAGAATGTACATATTTCATTTATGTTCACAAGAAGTCTCTGTGGGAGAAAATTTGTTACTTAAGCAGGGAGATGGATCCTTCAGTAGATTCCAAGCCTAGTTATTTTATTTTTTAAAGTATTCTTTCTTTTTCCTTTCTTTTTTAACATTATTTCTTTAGTATTTGCCCCCAAAATATTTTTCACAAATTCATTTGTCTGCCTTTGGATGCTTTTCTTTTTCTTAGGTCAGTTTGCACCAAAATATCAATTTTTCTCTATTGTTGAGGTTTCTCCCTCAAAAGTCACAGGGACCTATGACTTTGATGTGCCCAGCAGTGACGTGCACCATGACTCCCAAACACAAGAACAGCATTACCAGGATGAACAGCCTTCCAAGTTTCAGGCCAAGCAGAAGAGGATGGGTTAGGGAGAGGTGGTGAAAGAAGGAGGGCAAAAGCCAAAATTGATACAGTCAAGCCCACAAAATAAAACTACTGATAATCACCACACAGAACACACTTCAGAGCTAGGGAAGTTCATCACATTCATGTAGTAGCGCAGTGATTCTTCATATTGTATAACAAACACTGTCAGCTGTATGAAGTGAAGATGTCTGCAGCTCTCAGGGAGAATTACACTATTTTCTCATCAGAATGCAAAAATATACATTGGACAAGAACAAACTGTGAAACTTGCATGTATTTATTTTAATTCGTTAGTTTTATCTTATGGAGCTTAAGAGATTTTCTGTATAAAAACACTAATAAATGATAAAATGGATGTGAAAAGCATTTATTTTTCCTGCTAAGTACTTTTTACTGCTAAGTTGTTCTGCTAACAACATGTGCAAACAAATCCAACAGTCGCTTTTATTTTCATTCTCTCTCAAAGACAAGCTGCTCCTGCTTCTCTCCTCTGTCAACATGACTGGCAAGACCCAGCAAGCAGATTCATTTTTTTCAATAATGCTGCTCTTGGTTGATTAGTTAGCTGAAGTTTTAGTGGTATGCTCCCCCTGAGAACTACAGGCAGTGCAGTTTTTGTTGTACAAGTGTCATATTAGGTTATATTTTAGCTCTTTCATGAAAACTTTTGTACACTTGAGTGTTTGTGCATTAGAGTCAGACATGCAAAAGCAACACCCAGCATTATTCAGGTCACGCAGAACAACAAAGGTACTACACACCTGCCAATACTCTGAATAAAGGAAATGCTAAAATCTTCTATTCAGATGCAGAAAAAAAGCCAAGAAATTCCCCTTCTCTGAACTACATGCCCTCTGCCTCTATTATTTAAGCCTCTTCTAGCCAAGTGAACTAAGCTATCCATTTCATAATGTTTTATGAAGGCAACTTGTTAGCTTTGTCATAACTGTGTTTAATGGCAGTTTGCCATTATTCAAGTTTTGAAGGATCCTAAAGCACTTCACAAACCATAACACAAACTGTTAACTGGGGTTACTCTGTTAAGCAGCCACAGGCAACTGTTCCTAAGGCTGTCGGCTATTCCTTCTCTTCTATTATGTCTATTTTGGCCTAACAGGTGGGTTACTTTTGTTTGCTTGTTTGTTTTTTAATTATTATCATGATTCTGAGTCTCAATATGAGAACATTCTAGGCAGGATGAAGAAAATTCTGCCTCTAAACATAAGATTAATATGAACTACTCTAATACTCTATCTTGGAATGCATGACTGGAATAAAATGTACTTACCTGCTAATATAAACACCAGAAAGTAGTGCTCCCAATACATCAGTAGAGGTATTTCTTTTTTATCTCATTTATCTCTTAATTATAAAAATACATCCTGTTTGCTACATCTATGCCATAGAACATATACAAAACTTTCACAAATTTCACCTCTGCAGTTTTCCAAGTAGCAACTTTGAAGGTTGAGAAAAAACAGGTCTGTAGCTCCTGCCCATGCTATGCTTCTACCAGCTTTCATTAATTATTACTCGCTCACATTTTTTTAATCAGAATTATTTACCTCTCATTGTCCTTTCCAATGCAATTCAAAATTCCTAAATTTCTAGTGCATTGCAGTCTGTCTAGTTACCTACTACATTACCAAACCTTGCCACTTTAGCCAAGTAACCTCTCCATTTTTGACATATGATGTAATTATTTTCTAGATAGTTACATAAATGACTGGAACTGGCATCATGATTTTCACCAAGCTGAACCCATTAAATTATTTCTTAAAGGAGTGAAAAGGTCACACTGTGCATTGTGGTAGCATTGTAAATGGAGCTAACATTGGAATCTTTCTAGGCCCTGGCACCCATTAACAAAGCATCAAAACTCAGATCACCTTTGAAAAAAAGGAAAAGGACTTTATCTTTGCCTAGATAATTGAATTTACAGATAAGAAGGTGTATATCTGTATATATAAAACATACTGGGGTGTATCAGTCCCCTGCAAGGTTTGCAAGTTGTTCTGAAAATGTTTCTCCTTGTAGCGCACTCTGGACTCCAGTTCTCCTGCTGAGAATGTCTGTAAATAACATTTATTGGAGTCTGAGTCATCACAGGTCAAAAAATCTGACTATGGAACTGATTCAGGACACAAGATATGGGAAGTCCATGCTTTGGAGAGCAGAAGGTGAATATGTACTGTGCAACATAAAAATACTCAGAGGCAACTGAGAAAAGTCTCAAATTGAGCACCTGTGTGTAACAAATAAATAATTTCATCTGACGCTCTCAGTTTGGCTGATTAAGCTTGTTGTGGCTTTAAATCCCTTTCTTTGTCCCACTTTATATTTACTTAAGGCATAGCAATTTAGGTGTCGATCAAAACATTGTGAATTTTTGGTGCCAGACAGCAAACATTAGGAGTTGCAACACTGAATATTATATTGGGTTTTTGATTCCTTTCCCAGGAGAAATCTTAGTTTTGCTAAAGGATGCTGTGACCAGGAGTCCCATAATTAGTCCCCCTACAGTTGTCAGCTCTTCTAATGCATAAATATGACCTAACTAAATTGTCTGCTTGAGCCCTTAATCATCCGTTTTGATTCTGTGATCTTACTGCTCTTTCTATGATGATTGCATATTGGACTCGACAACTTCCCCTGGCTGTGTGCCATACCAAGAGAAGGGGTGGTTACTAAATTCTTTACAGCTCCTCGACCTCTCTGAGGCTACCAGCAAATTACCGGTGCAGCTGTCAGCTGGGTGGTTTGTGTTTGGCTAAAAGTGAATGTCAATAATCATCAGCATCTGTTGTGGGTCCTACACTACTGGGCACATCTTCAAGTGTGCAGCATAGCTCCGAGCAAGGACAGTTATTTAGCTGCCTAAATATGGATGAGGAGCTCCCTTTTTCTGTTGTTGATGTGGGGTTTTTTTGTCTGTTCCTATCACCTTGGAATAGACTTGACTAACCCATGGCTAAGAGGAAAAGTTACTCAATGAAAACTAAAAACTTCTTACAACTTAAAGTTTGAGATAGGGATTTAAAGTTTCTATTAAAAGGATTAAGTTTTAATCCAAAGTGAACTCCCTGTCTTAACATGATGCTGAGTTATGTCCGATCGTTATCTGTCCTTTTCTGCAGAGCGGGTGAGGTCTCAGGGAGGACGAACTGTGCTGCTTATCCCTCAGTTAATCTTTAGGAACTCATAAAACTTTATGCAACTTCAGACTACAAGTAACTATTGTATCAGTTAGTCTGACTACTTGTATAGCACTTTTCACTGAACTTTTGAAGATATTAAGGATTGAAATCAACTTAAAAGAAGAGTCATAGCACAAAGGTAACAGGAGAAACCAAAACACCTTTGGCCTCCACAGTGGCAGAGAATGAGCTGGGTCAGATCTACTCAACTGATCCTGCAGGCCTTTACACCTAATAGTGAGGACAGGAAAAACTGATGCTCACATCCAGACTGATCTTGAGTGAACAGAGATCTGTAAGGGAGAGAGGGACAATTTCAAATCTTGCCAATTGGGCCTTAGGGCAGAGATAGTCCCCTGTCTCATGCAGCTGCCACCCTACAGCATGAAATCATTGTTTTAAAGAGTTGGAGACCTCAGGAGAATATTTCTGGCAAAACAGGACAGTTCTGCTCTCCCCAAGAGCTGGGAAGAAAGAGAGCAGACAACTTTCAGTGGCTTTCAAAGATAGCCTTCACTCTCCTGCACTGAATAATTTCTTCCAGAACCCTGCAAAAGCATTAAAAAACATCTCTAAAAAACATCTCTAAAAAAAAAACAACTTTAATCTGATGTAATGCTGTCTACTTCACTAGCACTTCAGTCTCCCAGAGTGTCCCATCGTGCAGGGACATCCCAGGTTACTTAAATCACCCTCCAGCAATCCACACACCATACACCACATTCACTGTCCCAGAAAATATATCAATATCTCAAACATCACATTTTGCAAAATATACCGAGGATAAAGCTTCTCTTACGAATGTTTAGTAGGAACTATTATAGGAATGAATGATTTCTAGAGAAATTCCCTCTGTTCCTGTGAACTGCCTTTCACCCATGGAAGTCCAAGTCAATGCAGTATACACTTCTTTAATCTCAGTTTCTAGTGTCAGGGATAACACTACTACACCTGGACATAAATGGAAATAGAATACTCTTTAAACTCAGATGGATTGCAGTGCTGGAGGAGTTCTTCATGCTCGTGCATTACTCAATGCCAGGATTTACAGTTATGTAATAGACCTTAGGTTGCTTAGACAAGGATTCCTGTGATATTTTTAGCCTTTTTTTTCCTCTTTTTTTTTTTCTTTTTTTTTTTCTTTTTTTTTTCTCCTTCTTTTAGGTCAGAGATTCAGAACTCCTGCAGTTTTAATCCTCTGGGTAGGTTTCCTCCATGTCTTTCTCCTTTTAATAAGAACATTTTCCTTTCTTTCTTCCCTCCTGCCTGTTGAACCGTTCTTGTTGATAGGATATGTTCTCAGCAAAACAGGAGGCTTTTAAACCTCTTGAAGACCTGCTCACAGCTAAGGCATTTCGCTCATGATAAATATAGATGAAATTCCTTGAAAATTGAACATCTCATTCCCACAGCCTTCTTCAAAAAAAAAAAAAAAAAAAAAAAAAAACAGAGAGTACAACTGTTCTAAACATCACACTGTGCCGAGTTCATTCTTCCTACTGCACACTTACTATACAGGCTCAGATACAACTGCATTGCTAGCCTACAAAAAGAACATGGAAAGCAAATTACAAGTCATCCAATAAATATACATGAGCTCTATTTCTCAAGATAGCTGAATAGTCACAATCCTATCAATATTTTATTTACAGTTAGACCTCAAACTTCCCCCCATTTCAGCTTTTGTTAAATTTTATTACACTGCCATTTTTCCATTGCCAGTTTGACTGATCACCAAAAATATAAACATTGCCAGATTCATTTATCTGAGCCTTCAAAATTAGTGTAAAAGTTTAAACAGGAAAGTAATAGAAATATCTATAGCTGGCTCTCCATTAGTGTGCATATACCACCCACTTCAGCTCCAAAGGTATTTGTTATGATCTCTGTTATTACTGAGAACACCACATAAATTAAAAAAATAAGACAGCTAAAATAAAGTGTTACCAAATCTTAATCTCTAAAAGTGTTATGAAATATTTTCCAGTAAATAAAAGCAGAAAGAAGTAATGATCTAGAGCTTTCATCCTATTTCTTTGAAAGACTAAAATAAACCTGGATACTAAGATTTGATCAGTGATAAAAATGTATGGTCTGGAAAATAGGCAACATAATGTATGTATATGTTGGGCTCCAGCTGAAAATGGGACATTTGCTAATCAAATACTTTGGGGTGGGATTCACTCTGCAATTTGGGGGGCTCCTTGTTAGCTTCAAAGGAGATGTAGCTATTTTAGTTTGTTATTACAATAAATCATTCATAAATCTAGACTTCTTTGGAAAGAATGCTAACCATTTCAAATGCCATAGGGCAGTATTGACATGCTCTTTGGAAAAGAATCTAATTCTGTGTAAAATATAGATATGAGAGCAATATTTTGGTAGCCACGAGAGAGGTTAAGGTCTTGAGTAATTCACAGGTGGGTTTTTTTTGTTGTTTTTGCTTTGGTTTTTTTGTGTGTTTTTTGTTTGTTTTTTGTTTGTTTGTTTTGTTTTGTTTTGTTTTTGTTTAGTTTTGTTTCTCTATACATAAGATCATTGTGGAAGAATGAGCAAATTCACCTTCCTATCAGACAGAAAGAGGAGAAGCATTTGGTTCATGATAAGGGTTTTGGACCTTCTTTTAAAGTCCTGCCTTAGCTTTGCAGAACATACAAACTCAGAAGAGATGATGCTTAAACCTTGGATGCTTGTGATGGAAAGAAGGCACAATTTTTTAATCTTTTCACTCCCTATTTACGGTGCAAGTAAAAGTAACCCCGTACAGGTTTTTTCCTAGAACACAGTCAGATCCTTCCTAACATCCCAATCAACACAGTTAACTCAGAAATGGTGAGGGAGAGGAGGACAGCAGGGTGATTTTCTCCAGGAAGTCCACCACATCCACCAGGGAGGTGCTGGTGACTGCTGTCCCAGAGGAAGTCCTGCAGGAGGGACCGTGCTGCTTTATGCAGAGGAGCACATTGACACAGTCAGGTTTTATGGCCCACAGCTGAATGCATCACAGTCAGCTGAATGCAACGGTTGGGTTTGACAGTCTCTGAGGCAGAATGCTCCTGAGCAGCATCAGCATCACACCAAATCTTCCAACATCAGAAAAACATCAAACAGCTGACTCTAGCATCAGCTGTTGGCTGGAAACATGGGGAAGACAAGGCAAGGGGAAGTCCAGGTGACATAGTCCAACAAGCCATCAAAGTCACTGCAACACTGTGTCTAAACATCATCCTAAAGCTAAAAAAATGTGAACTATAAATTTAAAAAATAATTATTATTTTTCACATTATTTTCACATTAAATAGTGTTAAGTGTCTGAACATTATGTTCGTACTGCATTCTCAACAGGTGGTCAGCTTCTTTCCCCAGGTACAAATCTCTCAGTACTCAATTCAGCTGCCCAGCATTCACTTTGTTATGGGATTTGAGATGGTGTAGGACACCCAAGTCACCTGCTTGGGGCTGGGAAGACCTGTGAGGATAACCATGCCTTTCTGGAGCTAAGTGGGTCCAGGGCTTCCCAGATGTTACCCATATGAAGGCAACTCAATTGAACATTGACTGTCACTCTTTTAGACACAATGGAAAATTAAAATAATTTTTATTTTTAAAAACATGGTTTGAAAATATTTTTCTTCTAAGTGGTGCACTGAGTGTCTTGGAGGGTTTGTCTGATATCAGTGATGAGCTGAAAATCTCAGTGAAACAAATTTCTTCTCTTGCCCCCTTCAGTCACTTGCCAATCATTGCTGCTTCACCAGATTTTGTACTTTTTGCATTTGTTCTTGGCTCAGCAGATGAAGATTGGTTTAGAAACAAATGAAAGAGGAGTAAAATACAGATGCTAAATAAAGTAATGCATGTTAATGGGCATCCTACAATTTTTCCTGCTTTAGCCAAAATTGTCTTGAACGGTGAATGAAAGGAAGAGGATGGGAAGCAGCTGCTTCTACTGTCTGTAGTGATTGATTGTAAATTGGCCTGACACTACCCCCAAAGAGTTTGTCAAGAAGAGTTGATTCAGTGAATCAGTCCCAAACCCAGAGCTGAACACCAGAGTCTCAGTCCTTCAGCTAAAGTGACCAACCACCCAGGCATGCTGGGGTATAAAATACAACCAACCAATCAGATAAAATATTTCAGCTTTACTGAAGCATATTTCTTTTGCCAGAGGCAAAGAATTAAAATAGCAAAATAATCTTGAGGGTAGCTACATCTCACATTGTTAGCCTTGGAACTTGTTGTTGATTTCCATGAATCCAATTTAGGCTTCAAGCAGGGGTGAAAATAAAATAAAATAAAATAAAAATAAAATAAAATAAAATAAAAGGTTTTTGTATAATGTAAAATATAGATAAATTTATATAAAATAAAAATAATATAAAATAAAACTATTGTTTGGGAGTACCTGTCACCTCTGCTCAGCTGAGGCACAAGACAGGAATAACAGATACCACAAGCCAATTGCAGGGCATGTTGAACTAAATGGAAGAAGAAAATGAAGAGGAAAAATCAGTTCGAATTTAACTAACATTTATATTTAAAACTGCAATTTAGTCATTAGAATCAGGTTTGACTGAAGGTGCAGAAGTCTTAAAATGAGATAAAAGTATGGTCTAGTGTTAGATCAGAAACAAAAGGTATAAAATAGAATAAAATTATTTTAATGCAACCAGTGATTTTAATTTATAGCAGTGAAGATGTACAGAGACACTACTTCAGTTTGTCAGAAAAACAAATTGGAGTAACAGTCACGCTTCCCGTAAGAAGAACTTAAAACATGCATTCACAGGAAAACTAAGAACTATATGTCCAGATTTTGAAGGATGAGAAAAAAGCAAAACAGCTGACAAAAGGATAATAGAGAAAACAGCACAATGAGAAAAAATAGTAAAGAAATGTGTTATTAACTGCATTGCCAGAACGTTGCGCAACAGTCACTTGTATGAACAAACAGAACTGGGACTTGCTCTCCAAGAAAATTCCAGCGAGTCAGGGCTGTGACATGGCTGGAAAGGAGGCTGGTCTCTTCCATCTGAAGCAGAGGAAAAGTGGGAACTAGCTGTGCTCTGAGCAGCAGACATGCTCTGCTAGCTTTTCAAACCAGCCTTGTGTTCTGGCCATTTTCTGTCCTCACTGGGGAATTGAGCAAAACACTTTAAAGATGATGGAACTTGAGACTTCATCAAATTCAGCTTTCTAGAGAAATAAATAATGCATTTAATAGAGTCTGGAAGTATATTTCTTTTTCTCAACAACTCTGAGCATTAATTTGATGCTCGCATTTTGTTTTCCTGCATTTTCCTGGTCCCTGTTTCTCTGAACTGAGATAAGAAAGAAAAGAGGGACTTCATAGGGGAAGGAAAGGTTGTTCTTCTAAATAAAACCAGTGCAGATCAATGTGTGCTATGCCCTGAGGTACAACCACTGTGGGAACTATTAGAAAACCAAAAGAAGATTAAGGTTTGCTAATAAAGGCTTGCAGCAGTTCAGTCTCCTACTGATGGGAGAAGAGAGAAGAGGTATCACTGATGCTGTGGGTGCAAGCACACGTTCTCCCTCCTCCTGCCCCATCTCCCCTCCTTGCAAAAGAACTGCTGGCTGGAAAACAAAGCTCACCGGTGGGCATCCACATTGCTGACAGTAATTATGGGATGTTCCTGGGCAACAATTTAAGGCAGAACATCATAGTAGCCCTGCCAGTTGAAGGAGCTCCCTCAGTATTCCAGATCCCCCCCATGTGCTCCTCTCCACCAGCACACAATCACCTTTATCCCTGGACCACGGCTGTCCCATGCAGGAGAGCTAATGCTGAGGTTAGCAGTCCCCAAAATGCTGGTCACAATGGTGGAAGATCATTCCTGTAAAGGCTTGAAAACTGAAGGGGAAAGTGAGTGCTGGGCTAGGGAAGAGGTGGTTAAAGGAAGACAAATGTGGATGTAACATACCTTATCATGTTCTTCTGACCTGGCCAGGGAGCAGGATGCTTTCTCATTTGGACAAGTTTCCATTTGCATGAGTGCTGCTACCCACAGTAGCCTAGCAGAAAGCATTGAATAGAACAGGTCACTGAGGTTATATCTACTTGGGTAAAATAACTGGTACATCTACAGCAGTAAATAACATAGACTTCTGCTGGCTCTGAGGGACCAGTTCAGATGTTCTCTGCCACCTACCAGAGCAGGCCGCTGCATCCAGTCCCCTTAGTAGGGAGGTACCCTAGTCTGTGTCATGTCCTACACAGTGCCAGGGCTTCTCACAGCAGTAAACAACTGGGAGAAGGTCTGATTGTGCCAGGCCAACCTTTACAGAATAATGGTTGGGTGAATTGCAGTGCTGGGGTACTATCCCCTGGCCCTGCTGCATTAGCAATAGAGACATAGCTAACAAGGCTAGGACATTAAATTCTCAACATGGTTTTGGCTCAGCACTCTCCTAGGCAATGTGTACACAGTTCAGAGGACAGGAAAGACTGGTTCCAGCTACAGTATGGACCAGTGTGGGCCAGTATGTGCCACCCATTGTCAGGGCCTAATAATGGGCTAATGCAGACAGAGCAAGTGCACAAGCTTGCGTTTCCTGGGCCTGGAAAGTGGATGGCCCAGAAATTACTGCAGATGGGACTAAATGGGCTCCACAAACTTTGAAAAAGACACACATTTTTCACAGCTGCTCCGAGGGAAGCCCTTCTGAAAACATTCATCCTGCATAAGTAAACATTTAAAATATTCTGAGGACTGACATGGGATGAAGCAAAGCATGTACATTTTACACCTACAAAACAGCGATTTAAGTTCACAAAGGTATGAGTTTCTGATCAAGCCACTGAATAGCAAGATATTATGTTTTGAGATAAAATATGTCCAATTGCATCAAGAATAGTCAATGATGACTTATTTTACAAGAAAGTCCAGTGAATTTCTATGACTAAGATCACACATACATTAGTGCTTTAGTCCAGATCAGAATGGTGCTTTGTTACCACTTCCTGTGATTCTATTCACTTCACACGGAGGTCTCTGAGAGCATAAAGACTATCCTTTCAATGAAACCAGAAGGTGACTCCAAGCACACCTGTGGGCAGTTCAGCCCAACTTAAAACCTAGTGAAGTGTGTGTGGTGCAAGTTTACGTTACTTATCTGCCCTCAGTATCTACACTACTTTCAGGTGTCAACATAGTCTATAGAACCTTATTACCATACCTTATTAATGTCCTTTTAACATTTTAAAAATAGATTACACAGGTGAAACAATTTTAGTATGTTATTTTAACATTTTGGAAAGAAGAAAGCCATAAGCGCTGTACCATGACACTTAAGAAAATCCAGTCCTTTGATTCCTTTGGGTTCTGTATTATTTATGCCTTTTTTTTTTTTTTTTTTTTTTTTTTTTTTTTTTTTAGCCCGAAACAGTAGATTTGGTGTTACATCCAAACAGCATGTTGCCAAATAGTTGGCTTTACCATTCCAATTGACTGTAGTAGGTTTGGCTTAGTCAGATACCCTGGCTGTTTATGTATTGTATTGTTTGTGTTGAATGTTGCCATCTCTATGAGGCATTTGTGGAGTACCCATCATAAAATATTTAATTTCTGCTGATCAAAGTGAGGTGTGATACAGCAGTTTGTGATGTTGTATAAAAACCACAGAGCTTCGGGTACTTGCCATTCTTATTTCTTTATTATTTAAACATTTCCACTGAATAGTAGCCAAAAATGCTTAAAACCTACCTAATGGACACTAGGAGAATAATTCATGATCCCTTGTGTCATGCATGAGCATCTGAAATGACAAACCTTAAGGTTTAGAGTTTTAGCGCATTTGGAAGTCTGGAGAGGAGAACAGAGCAGACACCCAATGTGTACCCCCTATTTCAGTGGCTGCAGTAGCTGGTAGCAGATTCTTTGTGTCAGCGCAAGAACCACAACTTAAAATTAGTTGTTAGCTGAAGGAAGAAAAATATTATTTTTTCAATATCGAGGAGTTCCAGCTGTAGAAATGAAGGCAGTCAGAGTGGTTAAATATTATTCTCTGGTGACTTTCTAAATACTGGCGAATGCATCACTGAGCTTTACTTCTGTACAAACAGGATACTGGCTGAGCATGGTACAAGTGAACCACCAGTTAAGCACTTAAATGCTTGCAGAATGCATCTATCTGTGAAGAGAGGCATTATGTACTATTCACAGGCTATAAAAAACAAGAACTGAATATGGAGGCTATTATAGTGCCTCACGGCACAGTGGAAGCATATACTTTTTTATAAGGGCACAGTTAAATTTGAGATAATGATGACATACAATTATTAATGCTATATATATTTACAGTATTATTTTTCACTTTTTATTGCTAAGCAGTAAAACAAAAATAAAAAATAACAAGGGTTCTTCACTCCCTTTGCATCTACTCCTTTGAGGATTTCCCCATTTTTACATGTTTAGTATTCAGAGTCTGGAATCAAACTAGAGGAGGCTATGTCTGAGAAGTTGGAATAGTCAAAAACCAAAGTCAGATATAACTGAAAAGTTGTATTTTGAAGGGCAGATGAAAGGGCAAGAAGTGCAGACACATGAAACAAAGCAGAGCAGCAAGGCTGGAAGTGAATTGAGGATGAGCAAAGTGCACAACAATCAAGGCGTTGAAAAAAAAGACCATACAGCATCTACAAGAAAGACATACTCTACACAGGACGTTGAAAGAAATCAAATGAGCATACTAAGACAGACTTGGGGTCTACTTTCCAACTGATCTGTATGCATATTTCCTAGTAACAAATGACTCTGAAGAAAGAATATACCCTGGGCTACATTTTTTTTCCAAACAAAGGAGACAGCTGAACGGAAAACTGGAGCATGGAGTGAATCAGGGATGGCAGGGAAAAGAAAAAGGAAAACAAAACTGGAGTAGGTAATATGATAAATGTGGTGCAAAGGGAGCCTGATTAGAAAAGTCCAAATGATGCCAGATGACTTATTGAACTAAGATGAATGTAAATAAAAACCAAAGTCATTCTTCAAAATAATGATGTACATATCTGTTGCATTTATGTTCCCTAGGTAGTGGGCTATAAATAGCCCAGAAAAGGCAGTTGGAGGTCAGACCTGCTGGAATCTTCCAAGGGCAGGGACAAGGCTGGGAAAAAGCCAGGCTCTGCAAACTACGGAGAGTTGAACTCGGGTAAACACAGGAGCACAGTTGTGGCATTGGGAACACACTGCTCGCAGGAGGGAGAGCAACAGCTGCCCAGCACCACTCTGGTTGCTGTGTCCCCTGAAACTTTCTCACCACCAGCACAACAGGTACAGCTATACTCTGTATATATATATATATGTATATATATACACTATGTATATATACTACAGCTAGATTTCAGACTTGAATTGTTGGCAGTATTTTCCTGGACAGATGTTTTATCCATAATTCCAGTTTGGAGTATTGTCAAAGTAGAGTAGTCAAGATCCTGATGGTTGTTTTCCTATGTCCTGGATCCATTCATGAGATCTTATGCTGAGATCATTGCACAGTTGCTTTAGGAGTTCTGTAGATTATTACACAAATATTTACTTTTCAGAAGGAGAAACAAAGTGCATTAGACCCAATTCTCAAAAGCCTTTTTTCTTCCAGTTTCTTCCCGTGGGGGTTTGACAGGCTGAAACAAATGAGAAAGATGAAGACAACACTGTGCATGGTGCTGAGAGTTATTAAAAGGTCAGAGCATCACCTAGGAGCCGCAGGGCTGCAACATCCCAACAGCCAGCAAAGCACAAGGAAACGATGCAACTATGAAATGCCATATGGAGGTCCTCTCCGGCCCCAGTAACTAAGAGCTATTTACAGCGGTCATTTGGAAGCAGTCTTTAGCACAGACCAGTTTAGCCCAGCTGCGACAGACACACGTGTTCCTCTGTAAGGAGATACATTCTGATCCACAGTGATGTGCCTTCACTGTTCCACCTCCTCGCAGGAAAGCAGGGCATGAAAATGTTCAAAATCACTGTGCAGCTTAGGAGCCAAAGTTTCACCTTCAAAGCAACATAAGATTTAAAAAAACAAGGTCCAAGGTCTTCTATCATCTCAACAGTCTGAAAAATGTTGAGGAGTACACCGAACTGGGGTTGAAGTAGATGACCTCCAGAGGTCCCTTCCAACCTCAACCACTCCATGAATTTTGGGAGTGAGAAGCTGGGCACCTTTACATCACTGAAGACAAACAAATGTGAGCTCTGGAAAAGCAGGTCCTATTAAAGCAACTTGAATTTGCTCAGGCTCTGAAAAATCTCCCATTACTGACTGCTTTTGAAAACTTGTGGCCAAGCTGCTATTTTCTGGCTGTAATCCTACCTCACATAAATCTGGATCACAAAATGATATCCTCACCACACAGAAAGAGGTCAGTCTGAACTGACTCCAAGGGCTACATTTAGGCATTTCTTTTCATTAAATCATATGCAAACAGTGTGATCTCAGGTTACTATGAATAAAGGCAACTCAGAGAATACAGTAATGGATGTACAGGAGGAATGTCAGTTGTTTTTCTTTCTTAGGTAGACGTGCTTTTGTATTTAAAAATAGATAAGACAATTAAGTAGCTATTATTGGCTATTAGAGGCTATGTAAAAGTCATTCTCTCTTGCTATATCAATACTTTTCCATGGCAGCCAGATTTGATTCTGCCCTGTGAGTAACAGTGCCAGGTACCTGCCAGTGTATTACTGAGTTGGAGGAAGTGAGAAGTCCCAGTATGACTTTAGGAAGGCTCATAGTGGTTGCTTTTAGAGGACTAACTTTCAATTTGAAATGTCAACAAACTTTATATGGAATGATCAAAAGACAACACTCCCATCCTGCCCCCTCCCCACCCCCCATCCTTTTTTAAAAAATCTGTTGATTAAACTCACCTTGTAAATTTACAGTGTTCTGCTCTGTGTTTCCTCTAAATTACTTCCTTGCAGAAGCATAAGAAGGTCACTTAAGGCATCCAAAGACTATAGCAATAGAATAAGTAGCATCTTCCAGGTGAGGATGACTACCTCACTAAGAAACTACTGGCAACAAGGGTGACAATCTACCATTGGTCTCCACAGTTATCTTTTCAAGAACCAGCAACACCAAACACTCATTTATATAACTTCACTGACCTGGATATTGAGGTGTTCCAGATTAGCACATGCATTCTCTCTAAATGAAAATACTGATATATTATATCTTTAAAATAGAAGTAAAATATCACCCTACTTTTTTATTAAGAAGATTGCAGCCACATCATCTTTTAAAGTTCCACTCCTGACACCTACCTTTCAGAGCATGGTGGAACAACAGAAAGAGCAGAGCATGGCACTGACTTCACGTCTGCCAAATGCTTGCTGAGATTGCACGGATTCCCACGGATTTCCCACAGAAAATCTCTGTGAAGAGCTCCCTGCCAGAACTGCTTGAGCTGGAAAGCCACAGTGTTGTTTTGATTCCCAGCTAGAACAGAAGCACAAGAGACAGAATTCACAGTGCTGAATTCTGCATAGAGAGATGGACCGTTACTCTGTCAGCTGTGAGATGCAAATAATTTTTGCTTTTCAGAATATCGTTGCTCATTCTGTCAAAATCCATCATGCGCAACTGCTTGTTCAAGCAAAAGGTAATGCAAAGTAACACTAAGAAATCCCTCAAATTTATAGCCTAACAGTGAATATCTGAATTTCAGTCAGTTGTTGTTCTCATGACACCTTTGCAAAAAAAAAAAAAAAAAAAAAATACTGCTTTACCAGTATCAAGCTGTCTTGCACACTTCAGTAACACACAGACTAGTTCAAATAACTAATTTTTTTGAAAATGAGAGGTCCAACTTCTGGTATCCCTTACAAACTGTGAATTTGGAACAACTCCACTAGCCTCACAAAGCAGGTTACCTAACTCTTAATTGCAACCAAGAGTGCAATTAATCTGCTCTCCAGGAGGGTGACTGCATGTGGGAGCCTCCCCTCTGCCTTTGCAGAGGTGGGGAAGGGAGACGGGCAGCAGCAACTGGACAGAGCTGAGCTCTCGCCTTGCCACATCACCACATGGGACATCTGCCCTGTGAAGGGCTCCTCCAGCTGCCAGAAGAAGAGCAGAAGAACCTTCTATGTAGTCTTTATTGTCACCCCCAGACAGATCCCAGAAGGATTTTAAATAGCAGGGGACCATTGCCTCACATGAGCCTGGACACAAGAACTGTCTCTTATCTGGGTGTTAAGCCCTTTTTTCCCCATTTTCGGTTCCCAGGCTGACTACTGGGAAAGCTGAATTTGATTATATTTCAAAGATTCAAGGTAGCATTATAACACACACTGTTGGATGCTTTCAAAGGTCCAGTCCAATGGAAGCTAGAAGGCTAGACACCTAGAGAAACACTTCAATCTCCTGAATCAAACACAAATCCAGAAGCATGTACAATAAAATACATACATATATAAATAAATATTCTGTTCTTTTGGCTTTCCTATCACAGCAGGATACCTCTAGGAAGAATATGACTGTGAGCTGTTCAAGATCATTGTGGATTCTGTTTCACAGAACATTTAGATTAAACATTAATTTCAAACTAAAAGTAGGCTCCTCTGAACCAAATTTGGATTTATTAAAGAAAAAAAATCACCATTAGCTGAAAGGTGGAAAATCTATAAAATAATATTAGATTCAGAGACTGTAACAGTTTTAGTAATAGAAGAAAATAAATGCATAGAGACAGTGAAAAGCAGCTAAATCTGATAAATAATTCATCAGAAAGATAAAAGACACAACTTAATCTGAATATCTGTTTAGATATTAAAGTTGTCAAAAAAACAATGCCTGCTTTAACAGATAAATTGTGTTCAGACATCATTGTGGTAATGTATAGAGAACCAAATAGTCTCCTTGATATCAGGACTGAGCTTGCTTTTCAACTTCTTTTTTTCCATTTTTGTCTTATTGGCTTGTGCCCCAGATTATCTTACACTGTTACTGACAGGCTCTGACAGGGCATCTTTACAGAAGCTGTCAAACTTAACATTTTGATCAGTGATATTGAATGCCTTCTTTAATCTTGTGCCCTCAGAAGGGAAGCAACTACCACATCCCATGGCAGCAGCAAAGCAGCAGCTGTCCAGATTAAGTGTGATTGCTGTCATCAAATTTCAGAAAACTACTTCTATCCAGATTATTTCTTTAATAATTTTTCTCGATGTGCACAACATATTCATATGACCCACAAATGAATTCAGACTGTCACTTTCGATTATGAATATTGTTGTACTGATGACAGTCCGAAGTATGGTTATTTTTTAAACAAAGAAGCAAAGAACCAAGCAATGTGTTCTGACTCACAACATATTTTCTTTTAGGGAGGAATTAATTAATTAATTATAATTAATTTTAGAGACAAATTAATCTTTCCTAACCAGTCTTTCTGTATGTCTTCAAGCACAAAAGTTAAGTCAGACTTACAACCCAAATCCTCTTGCCTGTTCAGTCATCGCCTGACTTAAGCATCCCTAGCTCCCCTAACCACTGACTCAGGCTCCCTAGCTGGGGCCTGCCCCAGCTCATGTCACTGATTGACTCTGAAGTTAATGAAATTCTTTAAAAAGGTTTCCAGTACCTTTCTAATTGCATATTGATACAATTGTGATTAACAAACAAAATGGGTTTCCATGTACTTCCTCCATGAACTTAAGTATTCTTCCAGCATTCAGGTTCCCCTTATTCTGTGTTTTTTAATAAATGTGTTAAGAGTACACATTACAATCATATTTCATTTACAGACTACACATTACAATCATATTTCATTAACAGCTCTTAGATTACTAACACAAACATTTTTGTCACTAAGATCTTTAATACCACAGGTGATGCTAGAGTTTGGCACAGAGTTTGGCACAGAACAGTTCTTGCTGCATAAAATTAAAACAATTCAGTCCTGTTGACTGAGTTCCAGAAAAATTGATCCTTCTGCTGAAAGGAGGGGCTGCGTTGAGTTTGCCAGTGTTGCCACAGGTAGCTGCTATTTGCTGCTTGAAAGGCCAAATGTCATGCAATTAAACGATGTGGGTTTTCCCCCTCAGGTGACTAGATTTGCCTTAGGAATCAGATTCTTTAAAAATAAAAATCCGTCTGGATAATCCTTTTCAGCTAGTGTTAAACAACCAGATTACAAAATTACTGTTGTTCATAATTCCACCAAGGCAAATCTACTTAGCCATGGATGAGGTGGTGGTGGGCAGGCAGCTGGAACCACAAAATTAAGCTTTAATGAAGCCAGAGTGTAAGTAATCACTTCATTCTCTAATGACAAATTAAAGTTTGAAAATTAGTATTTATTATGGATAATTCTTCTTTCTTTCTTTCTTTCTTTCTTTCTTTCTTTCTTTTTTTTTTTTTTTTTTTTTTTTTAATTGGTTTTGGAATTCCTGTTTTTTTATTTAGGAGCTCCAGTTAATTTTTAAAAGATTGTTTTGGACGGGGGTTGCAGGTTATTTATTTTTAAAATTTTTTTTTTTTTTTTTTCTTTATTTTTTTTTCATTTCAATAGCCTGCATGAAAGACTACAGTGGAAATTAAAGCCACAACAGTAGTAATACTATACCACAATACAGAATGGGCATAGAGAGCAGACTGTGAGCTTCTAACAAGGGTGACCATTTATTCACAAACACAGTTGTGCAGGTGTTGGTGCGGCCATTTACACAAGGTTTCACTCATTATTTTCACTAGCATTTCTGGGGCGGGGCGGGCAGGAAGAAGGAATGGCAGCACTGGGTGAAACATAACATGGGGAGTCCCATTGTAATGTAGCATACTCATCATGGCAGGTGGAGGTCTGGTGCAGAGAAGCCTGGAGAGATGAAAGAAAAAAGTCCGTTTTAGAAAACCTTTGCCATTAGCCCCAGTGTGAGAAATCACAAGGATCTTCCAGAACAAGTTAGAATAATCCAGGCTGAAAAAGACCTCTAAGATCATTTAGTCCAACCTTTAACCTAGTACTGAAGTCCACCACTAAACCATGCTACTAACTTCTACATCCACACATTTCTTGAAGACCTCCAGCGGTGGTTACTCAACCACTTCCCTGGGCAGCCTATTCCAATGCTGCAAAACATTTGCAGTAAAGAAATTTGACTCGACTCCTCCATCTCTAAGGGGGGTCAGGGATTCAGAAATAAATCCTCATATTAAGTCGTACACAAGTTCCCAGTATTAAAGTATGTAAATTTCGTCCTGAAGGTAACATCAGATTAGTATATAAACATGGGAAAGCAGAGGGTGTGGGAAGAAGGAGAGAAAGAGAAAGAAATGCTTCTGTTGTCTCAGGCAAAGCTGGCTCACACAGTGTTTCCTCTATACTTCTTCCTAATGGTGGAATTTGGAAAAAAAAAAGGAAAAGCAAAATGCTTGGTGGGTTGTTTTGAAAACTGTGGGCTAGATCAAGGTTCTAGGTAGAAATATTTGAGGGTATCCCCCACTATTCCAGTCTCCTGGTCTGGATATCACTGGAGCCTGCCAGAAGGGCTAGTTTTCTCTTTGTGGAAAGCAGAGGACATGGATTGTTAACAACACAGGACTGGGGCAGCACACTGCACCCCAACGTGCCCTCCAGGCTGGAAGCTCAGACACTCAGCCCCACCGGCACAAATGTATTGTGTTATTCTCACTTTCAAACAGCACTGTAGAAAACAGAGCTTAGCCTCAGGCTGCTGCTATTTGCACCGTATTTTCCCTCCTTCCTTTGTACGATTAAGCACCTGTGAGGATCCAGCCATTATTACTTACCCTGCAGTGCAGGTACCACAGGGTTGAAACTGCACAAATGAGTTCTTGCTGCTTCTGTTGCAGCTGCCTTGCAGTAACACACTGAACCAACAGCACGCCCCACAAAGCAACAGAAGATAGCTAGCTACCTGATGTAACCAGTGACTTACATTTAATAACAATTTAATTAAAACTTTAACTAAAATTATTTTTCCGTAGTTTAAGTATGCAACTGCAATCAGAAATTAGCCATTGTGAAAGTACCACTTCTCTGCAGTTTGCGATGAAGAGGCCATCCACTTGCACACCCATGTCAAATCAAGGAGCTTCAACTTCATCATAACAATGCTCAGCATTTTCTGGTTTTCTTCCAAGTGTTGTGCAACCACTCACTAATTAATCCTCATAACAATGAGAAACAGAAACATTAGATTTACTTGGTGGTGTACAACGAATGAGATGGCAAGCTGGCAGTAGGATTTCTGGGGAAGTGGTTCTTAGCCTTTTCCTCAATTAAGTTTCTTTTAATTTTCCTCATATAATTCATTCGTTAATTTTGCTCCCAGTTCTTTTCCTTTTATTTTTTTTTCCCAGTAATTACTATCAGCTGCTTTAGTGCCTACAATGTTGTTGACACTTTCCAGACATACAAATTTTTACAAGGCTGCCTATAAAAATACATCACGTTCGAGATCGTTTTGAATTAGAAAGGCTGAGAGATTTTAAACATTGGTATGCATAATGTATTCAGCATAACTGTAGACTGTTAACAACAAAGTTCATTTTTTACTCTTGCTTGAAGTGACTTGAACTTGTTTTTTCCAGTTACTTAATACAAGATGATAAAAGTTAGTAAAATTGGAGTTTCCCTAACCATGGAAGCTCTTAAAATTCATCTTTTTCCCTATTTCAGAGTTTGATCCAAGACTCACTTAATCACAGCTTTCTACCAGTACAATACTAAAGACTGCAGAAACTACTGCCAACTTACTAATATAAGTAGTTTCTTCAATCTTAAGCATTGTAGAAATCAGAGGAAAATACAAGACAATTATTTTTATATATCTCCCTTTCTCAGGTTTCCAGTAGGGCCAGTCAAAATTTAAAACTAAATTAATTTTCCTCATACCAGAAATACATATTTATAGATGCATACTATATACATATATATATTATATATACACTATGTACATATATATTCACTAGGTACATATATTTTATGCTATATATTTGAATACTTCCAGCTGTTTATATATTTTAGTAGATAAATATAGAAAGTACTTTACAGAAATATCAAACTTGCTGCTTCTCGTAAGTCAGATTGTCAAGTTGTGTCTGCAGATGTCTGTTCTCTTCTGCCATCATGCGGCTGTTATTGAAGTGCATAGCTACAGCAGCCATAAAAGAGGTACCCCACACTTCTTGGGTATCCTATCCTGAGCAAACAGCTGTAGCTACCTTTTCTCTTCAAAACTATTTGGCAAGATGCACAAAATCTGTAATGCTTCAACTCTTTTATTATCTAAAAGTTCAATGCACTTCTAAAAATAATAATAAAAAAAAGCCAACCACTTAACCACTTTTCTGCAGAAGTGTCTTATTGGAATACAGTGTCATTTGGGATAATTGATATTCAGGGTGTTTTTTCTAAAGCAGCCCAGGACCCAAATCCCTCCAGGGCCTGCATGTTCTCAGGGCCCATCCATGTCTCCAGAGCTCCATTTCACCAGACCCTAAGGGCTGTTATATGAATTATCTAAACATGTATTTTAGTTTATTTAATCCTATCTCCCTGTGATTGTGCTACTGACAAAATATACCAAATAGAAGATGTATACAATACAGCTACTTCAAATACAAGATATTTTGTCTTTACAACTAACTAGCTGAACAAGGAATTTTCTATCGAGCTCCTGTCTCATGGATGTTCTGCACGTTCGCACTCCTCTTGTAATCCTAACAAGGATAATATTTTATTAAAAATTTATCTATTAAATATTATTTAAAAGTCACCATCTCAAGAATTCATGTACAATGGCATTCAAGTCACTACAGTTTTCCACATAACTAGCAGGAAAAAGAAAAAAAAAAAAAAAAGAAGAAAAAAAAATGATGCATCTTTTGGTTAATGCTGAAGGATGGTTAATGTAGTATATGGGCTCTTTTAAATCCCACATTTGAACAGTCAGTGTGTGGGGATTTCACCCTCGCATAAACACTATTATTCTGGCTAAATTCACATTTTGTCTTTCTACTGAAAATAACAAAAGAGGAAAAAGTAAACTTATGTCTTTTCATTAAACAAGGGATAAAAAAGGGAAAAAAAGCCTTAGAAATAGGCTACAGAAGTGTTTTTTTCTTTTTTTTTCTTTTTTTTTTTTTCTTGAATGTATCCTAAGTTTGTAAATAGTTAATATTTTCTTTAACACCAGTTAATCTATAAATATCTTTTTGACCTCTGGATAACAGCAGGCTTAATACATCTGAATGTCAAACACTGCAAGTTTTACTTTGATTCACCCACTTTAAGATAAGCCATCATGTGTGCCAGACAGCTGTTTTCTCTCATAGCTTCCCACATAACGAAATCTGCATAGTTACAAAGCAAAAAATGACACTAGAATCACAGAGATATATGTGCATTACTCAGGACTAAATGGCTTCTGCTTACTTGCTTCAGCCAAGTGTAAACCAAGAAAAAGTATACTAGCCTAGCTTCTAAAAGCGAATTTCTTGTCAGTGTTTTGCTCCAGTAGTAAACACTCCATATTCAGATTTTTTCTCCTTTGCTGAGTGTCTGAAGTAAACAGCAGAAAATATGCAACTTTTATTCAAGGTCGTAAATACAATTTGCACTCATAGTTCCCTCTGTTACACAGACTGCTTTCCACAGCCTGGATTGTCCAATATAATCATCACATAGTTTAATGCTAAATAATTGGCCACAAACTTCTCATGGTATGTAGCAGAGCCCTCTATATCTATTCTTACATATCTGCAAGCACTTCACAAACATTAACACATAAACATTATAAGCATTAACATTTTAATACCCCTCAAAATAACACAGGTAAATGATTGCCATATTACAAATATTATGGAGAAGAAGACACTCTGGAGTTTGTGAGCTTCCAGTTTAGGTCTTGCAGTGCCTAAAAATTAGGTGGCTGGAGTCAGAGGATGATTTAAGAGAACCAGAGGCTGGTCTGCACAGTCAATGGGAAGAGTGGAGCCCTTCCAAAGGTTCAGTGACTGAGAAAAATTAGGTCCCTTGGAGGGTGCTCTACAAACACTGCTTAGAGCTAGACAATAGGAAATTATTGAAAAAAATCAGAAGGAAAGAGGTATAGAGAGTGCAAAGACTGTGTTGAATGAAGAAGCACAACTTGGAAATAATTTGGCTTCTGGGAGGTCTAGGAATGTATAACAGAAGTAGGAATTGCTTTTAACAAGGCAAAAATAGTTTGTTAGAATGAGATCATGTCCCATAAAACCTTAGTTTGGGTGATCATGGAGTTTAAGGAAGGCTTTTGTTAGAGTGCACAATTTTGAAAAAATATCAAACCCCCAAAAGTTTGTAAGCTCTTCAAGACCTACATGAATGTTAGAAATCCAGCAAAGTGCATATGGAAATTAAAAACAAAACTATTCCATGTGTACCGTGCAGTATATACAAATATATACATGAAAAGGTCTGGATCAAAAACAGTTTTTTTTTTTTTTTTTTTTTTTTTTTTTCTCTTAGAGCTTTCACCAGACTGGTAGATTTTACATCTGTTCCTTGTCTTGTTCTGCCAAATAGGTGGAATGCTTTAGAGGATGGTAACTGCTGCCAAGGTTTGCTTAGCAAAAAATGCTTTGCCTGTTTTAGAAATAAATAATGCTCAGTCTGCTGCACGTTTTCTAAGTAAGGTTGTAACTTCCTTTCATGTCAGTTTGGTGAGACAAACCAAGAAATATTAATAAGGGTTAATTAATCCCTATATAATCTCAGCAGAATGTAAAAATCAATAGGAAGCCAGAAGCAGCCTCACCAGAGAGCACTTTGGCGCTACTTGCTGCCAGCATCTTAGCTCATGCATTTTACATGCAATCAGCACTATATAAAAAATACAGTGACTAGGAAACACAAAAATAACTATTACCAAAAGAACCGTAAGGCAAAACATTCCCTCAAAAGGAGGCTAGAGTCAGTTTACTCTTTTTTTTTTTTTTTATTGTGCATTTCTTGTGTTTGAGATTATATCATGGGTCAATTTTAAGGGGGAAGTTTTGTTGTGAAGCTTCTCCCAAGACCTGGTGATTTGGGCAGGCTCCTGCAATCCCCACCACATGGCATGCCAGCTTTCTCTGCCCTCTTCTGGAGAGAAAACAGAGGCAGCATCCATGTGATGGGTTCAGGCACCCTGCGGTGTATTGGGATGCTAGAAGTAAGCCTTAGAGACCTGGACTTTGATGAAGAAATGTAGGAACCTGCTGGTGTGTATCACAGCAGGGACCAAGGCATCTGTTTACCCAGAGGACTATTTCTGCAATTACTGAAATGTCAGAACAAAACTTTAGCATGCAGGACATTTGAGAATCTCTGAAGCACAGTTTACCAAAGCCTTTTGTGGATTTTGGACAAAATACTACTGTGAGCAGCCTTTTGTTCCCACTTTGAGTGATTTGTTCTTGTCTGTAGGAGTTAACACTGAGTTTGGCTCTTTCCTGAATTTCATTATCATCCTTTGCTTACTAGCCTAGATACCCTCTTCATTTTTCTTACTCAAGTTTAGTTTTCCATGATGTCAACAGATTGAGGGGAAGTTGTTCTGCTGATCTTCTCCTTCCAGGACTGAATAAATAAGTGGAACTTGCTAATGTTACGTTATTATTATTTCTACAACTCCCAGAGTTATTGGACCTTCTGACAGCTCATGCAGAGCACAAGGCTGTTAGTAGTTATCTTTCAATATAATACACTAATGAGAAAATTTCTCATCAGATCTCAGCAAGTTGTTTTTTTGTTTGTTTTGTTTTTGTTTTGTTTTGTTTTTTCTTTATAATGTAATGTTGACATATTTGTGGGCTGCTGTTCTGGGCCTGGATGTCCAAGCATATTAGGCTTGTACATTGTATTGGTGAATTTGGTTGGTAAAGAAATAAACTAACACTTAACTTATGCTGTTCTAGCTGTTGATTTGGTATTTACAGTTCCACCAATAATACACTTACTACCAAAAGTCAGGAAAAATATCAGTATAGGTCAGTTAAGGTCATCTCCCTTATCTGAAAATCACCAAGTATCTCAACATCCAGTGAAGGTTCAGAAATACATTTGAAAACAGACCAAGTTCAACTACAGATTATTATCCTAACCCTTCAATTTATTAAATACCTGGAAAAGCAATGACCTCAGTCATTTCACTAACTATACAGACTAAAAAAAAAGGATTCAGTTTGACTTTAGACTGGCAACTATGAATGTTTTGGTCTTCATTCATAAACTCATCAGAGTTCTCACGTCTTTTTACCCTGGGAAGTAACACCTGTAAGGGCTGAGCATGAAGTTCTTACCTTAAGTGTATTTATTACATACATACAACCCTTCACAAAAACAGAGGACATAGCATGTGGTCAGTCGTGTACATGGTAACTAAAACTAGGATCTACTCTGACAGTAATGAATTCTGACTGTGAAGCAGTAGTTATTTCTGTCCTAAATGACAAACTGCCATGTCCTATTATCTGGAATCTTTAAGGCCTGACACACTCTATTTCGTCTAATGATAACAGTTTAAAACTAAAATAAGTTAGCATATGCCAGTAAGAATGGATATGGAGCTGTATTTCCCCAGGTAGCCAAGAACTAAATGCCAGTGATTTTTCTAACTATGGCTGTTCATTTTATTTCAAGGTGTTCTTAAATTTCAATCAAGTACTTGAATTAGCATCCCAGTAACACCTTACTTTTCTCCAAATATAGAAAAAGGCTAAAGTTATCACACGGGATTACACCTAGCAGAGCAAACATTTTACCAGAAATGTGACAACCACAATTTATTTTCAAAAAAAGAGAAAGTGAAAGCTGACAATTTGTTGCTTCTATGTTAGGAAAGGATGGTTATAAAACAGTTCAAACTAGGAATGTCCTTGCAGAAAAACCTCGCAAGAAAAGACAATTACCCTCTCCAAGGGGTAATTTCATTTAGTAGTTAGCTCTGAATCAGCCTTTTTCCTCTTGTATTTTGCATTTTCCCTGCTGTGAGGAGATGACAGCATTTTTGCCTTGGTTTTATGCAGTGCTTGAGCCATGATTAGGGCTCCTACAGCAGCTGTCACTACCACCACTGCATACCCAGACAATCAAAGACCCCTTTCCAGGGTCTTCTCTGTCAAACTAGTATTTCCAAACTTCAGCACACAAGCAAGAATTTGGCTCTGAGACCTAACTTCAACGCTGTTATCATAAACCGTAGGAGTACAGCATGCCCTGGAAAGATTATGTGCCCTGGTTTGTCTTCAAAGACTCACACGTTTAATGGAATTTTATCTTCCCAAACATTCTGAATTTTTTTAAAAGGAAAAGTACTTCTTTTGGGTTCCTGGAAATAATTCGTTCATTTGTACTTGAAATGAAGGATTAATGTTATAGTAACTAACTGTCAAAAAAGACTGCTTGCTAGAAAGGCTGCATTCTTGAAAGGCAACTGAGGAGTTGCTTGAATTAACAACGCAGTGGATATTAACTTCTATACCAAACTAACAAGGGCCAAGGACCCAGAAGTGTGGCTTAATGATGGGGCTAAAGCTTTATAAAGCTTCACATTTTTCTTTTCAAAATTGCATAAATATTCCTTGGGGCAAGAGAAGACTATGAATCCATTGGATGGAGGAGTCAACACCAAACTTGGAGGAGTTTTGGACTTGGATGAGGGTGGAAAGGCCCTACAGAGATATCTGGACAGATTGGAGAGCTGAGCGATCACCAACCACATGAAGTTTAACAAAAGCAAGTGCCAGGTCCTGCACCTGTGACATACAGACTGGGCAACGAGACGCTGGAGAGCAGCCCCGCAGAGAGGGATCTGGGGGTCATGGTTGACAGCAAGTTGAATATGAGCCAGCAGTGTGCCCTGGCAACCAGGAGGGCCAACTGTATCCTGGGGTGCATCAAGCACAGGATTGCTAGTCAGTCGAGGGAAGTGATCGTCCCACTCTATGCTGCACTGGTGCGGCCTCACCTTGGGTACTGTGTGCAGTTCTGGGCACCACAGTACAAAAAAGACATTAAACTGTTGGAGAGTGTCCAGAGGAGGGCGATGAAGATGGTGAAGGGCCTGGAGAGGAAAACATATGAAGAGTGGCTGAGGTAACTGTGCCTGTTCAGCCTAAAGAAAAGGAGGCTGAGGGGAGACTTCATCACGGTCTACAACTTCCTCGTGAGGGGGATTGGAGAGGCAGATGACCTATTCTACATAAACACCAGTGGTAGGACCCACCGGAACGGGGTTAAGCTGAAGCAGGGGAAGTTTAGACTAGACATCAGGAAGAGGTTCTTCACCGGAGAAGGTGGTTGCGCACTGGAACAGGCTCCCCAGTGAAGTAGTCACTTCATCGAGCCTGTCTGAATTTAAGAAGAGATTGGACTGTGCACTTAGTCACATGGTCTAAAATTTTGGGTAGACCTGTGCGGTGCGAGGAGTTGGACTTGATGATCCTTACGGGTCCCTTCCAACTCGGGATATTCTACGATTCTATGATATGTAATGGAAGGGGTAAATTCTATCTATCCAGGTCACAACTTCTATAAAATCTTGAAACATTTTTGAAAAGTCATCTACTACACATCTACTACTTTGGCTTTAGTAAACCCTACACATGGCCAGGGTTAATCAAAAGGTTTCCTTACAGGGAAGTATCTTTCCATATTCCTCTGTCCTCTGTGCTCTTGTATTATCGAGATACTGAATAATTCCCTTCAAAAAACACTTTACCTTCAATTTGGCATTTTAAGAACAAAGTATTTTGCTTCATTTTCTAGATACTGGTGGTTTTTTGTCTCTGTATACAATATTTCTGTCTATAGATACTCTGGCTTAGAACAAATTTGGCAGCAATTCTGTGGAGACAGTGTTAAGGTATTAGAGCACTCAAGTATAATATACATCCTTCGCACATGTCACAACATACGAATTTGTAGCTCTCAGGCTCCGCTTGTTTTAGTTTATTTCCAGTGCCTGGATTTGTATACACTTTGCTGGAGGACATAATGTTATAGCCCTCTGAATCTGCAAATAGCTTTACTAGATTTTTTTATTAGGCTTTACATTTAAACTAAGATTCTCTATTGCATAACTCGTATTGTTTGCCATCTGCATGTTAATTGAATAATTCAGTGCCCTAAAACTGCAATACATGTGTGCTAATACAAAAAGGAACACAGCTGCTAAACACACTATTTATCTGAAAAACGAGCCGAAGTCATAACATTTACATCCACATCTGCATTCCCCTGTGTTTCGGGTGATGCAGGGCTCTTTTCTCAGTGCAGGACTCGCGGTCGGCCTGAGTCAGGCTGGCCTCTCCCTCGCTGGAGCAGCCAGGCAGTGCCGCGCTCTTCCACTTGTAAACTTGCTTGCCGATGTGATGGGAAACAGCGAACGCTTTGGCTACAAATTTAGACTCCTCATCCCAAGAGGTCTCACCAGATCCCAGGCTTGGGGACAAATCCAGGCTCTTTTTTCATGTCCCCTGTGTTCCAGAAGGGTAATTCAAGACATATGCGTTCACCCGCTGAAAGCCATGAGAACAGCTGTTCCCTCCCTGTGCAACGTGAGCGCTGCCGCCCCTCACATGGCTCGGCAGCTGTAGGACTCGCTGAGGACCAGGAGGGAATAAATGAAGGATTGGAGCATGTATGTTATTATTTGCTGTGTGTTGCTCTCACCAGTCTGTTTATAAGGCTTTGGTCTTCCTAGATTGTGTGTAAATACAGCTATTGGTATGATAATTGCTACAAAATATATAATAGATTGTCTGTAGCTTAACAGACTATCAGAGTCTGAGAGTCCAAAGGTGTAGGTACATTTCAGAGAGTTCTCCTGGTCTCTTTGGACTGTCCAGCAGCAAGAAATTGACTGAGAAACACCCTTCAAAGTGCCATTACCAGCAGATACATTTATATTTAGTTAATACCATACTTTTGCTTTTACACCTTTTTTCTTTGTTATTTCTTATTTTAGAAGTGTAACTAAACTTAAAATAATAATAATAATAACAATAATAATTTTCAGCTACTGTTGTTTTCAGGAAAGCCTGCAGTGCACCAAAGTTTGCAGAAACAGCAGAAAGCAATGTGCTTTGAGACAGCACATATATGAGATTTTCTGTAAAGGAATTGATTCATGGTGTGGAGGGAGGTGAGGGAGGAGATGCAGCTCCATCATTCTTCTGCCCAGCAGATCATTATTCTGCCAGGGAGACATTTTGAAAAAGACAGCCATTATCTTCTGAAGAAGCAGTATGGGTGGGAGAAGTCCAGAATTATTAGAATCATTTTTTTTTTTTTTCTCATGAAACTTAATGATAATGAGGACTATCAGGGCAGGAATACCACAGAAATAGCTGTTTCAATGTCCTCTGTAAAACTGTGCTGTTTGCACTGCCCAGGAAAGCAAGAGAATAATTATGAAGGAACCAAAGGGAAAAAATAATAATAATAATAATCACTAAATTTCTTCCAACCAAACCCAAACCCGAAGATATGAGCCAATAGACTTATACTAATAAAACCATGTTTTAACCAACATCAGTTCATTGTCAGACAGAACATTGTTTGTATCCTGGTTTCTGAAGCAGCTGGAATAAATCACCCAAGTAGCAACTGTTTGAAACACAAACAAACAAAATCTTCTCACAAGTTGACCTGATGTATTATGACAAGAAATATTTTGGCTTCTGCACTCATGGTCGCTTGAGTTTACAAACTGTCAGCTGCTTCCAAGGTGTAAGCTTATTACCTCCAGAATATTAAAGTTCCAGAAAAAGAACATGTCTAAGATGTTTTAGCAGAATATTTATAAAATGGATTGCTGGCAAAGTCGCTGTTGTTCATGTTATGCCAAGGAGGTTTATGGGTGAAAACCTGTCTAGTTTCTGTATATATATTAGATGAGAAAGATTAGTTAAATGTCCTTTTTAGAGATGGATTATGTGAACTCTCAAACATTCTTAGTATTCATTTAGAAAAATAAGTCTGACATAAGCATGCCATTAACATTGTATTAATCCAGGCTGGCTATACACACACACACACACCCATTTAAAAAAAAAAAAAAAAAAAAGAGAAAGAAAAAAAAAGTATAAAAAAAAGTATGGTATGCAAAATCACTGCAGCAGGAAGGTTAGGAATTTTACCTTTTCAAACATTCACTAATTCATCACTGTTCATACTTCTCACTGGTGGAGTGTTTTTACCAAGTAACCTCAGGTTTATGTAGAAGCAAATCAGAGAAAACATTTTATAAAAAGCAATGGATTTGTCTTGCCAGGCATCAAGACAGAATAAGGACTGTTTCTCAAAATCATGTTTATGCTTCTAGGAGCTGAGCATTGGTGGAAATCTTTACCTCAACAGTGATTACCACCTGTTGCCACTTTTCCCCTCCAAAAGAAATCTGGTACTTGTCTACTATTGTTAGGCAAGCCTGAACATTCAGGGCCCAAACCCTTGTAAATATATTCTGAAAGTACAAGAAGTGAAATCTGGGGTTTGGCACAATGTCTGTGCAAGGACACACACATAGTACTGCAAAGTCAGTGTAGCCGCGAGCTTACAAGGTTTTCATATACTCATGCATGAGGAATGCAGTGCCCTGTGAATTCAATTGTGGGTCAGATTTGTCTTTTGAGATTAAAACTCTCACTAATCTGCTGGGAGCATATGATTTCAAAGAGTGAGTGTGTCTGACTATGATGAATGCCACTGCTGTGTGTTGAGCACTCCTGCTGCACACTTCAGCAGCATGCATCTTGCAGACATTTTTCTTGTTTTAAACCCTCCCTGAGTTTACAGAAATCTGCCACATAGTTAGTCACATTCTAAAAGTTTCTTGAACTTGGAAAGATTTTGCTGGTTTGAAAAAGATTCTTTGAACAATCTTCTGCCCCCACAGGTGTGAACAGGAGTTTTTCATTGATTTGAGCAAGACCAGAATTTCAACCCTGTTAACTGAAGGGATATCTGCAAAAAGAGAAAGTATTTAACCTGTAACACAGCTTGCACTGATCAGGTCTCCGTGTGGCTACAGCCTAGATCTACAGCCTTCATAAAAGAAAAGATTTAACTTACAAGGACTTGGTTCCTACAAAGGTACTTTCTATTTTCACCAGTGAAAGTATATAAAAATGTAACTTACTCTGTTTTAGGAATTTTATTTGAATATGTAGTAAGTGAAACAAATAAATTTGAGCCTTAGATTTTACTTCATGTGAGCTAAATGATATTAAGTGTTGCTCTATTTTTCCACCATTGCAAAGTTTCTTCAGCAGAGAAGTAGACAGTTTTCAGCAGGGAAAAAAATAAAAATAAAAAAATAAAAAAAAAATGTCCCCTGAGAGCTGCATGAAAACTTGAGGACTTTGGGTGTACCAAAATGTACTGCCTGCCATCTTCAGCATCTCTGTATCTCAGAAAATACTACAGGTGAGTGAAGGTGATTGTGTGATTGTTTACTGTGTCGATACTTCATCTATGAGACAGTGGCTGTGTCCTGATGGTTAACAAGGGAAAAACCTAAGCAGATCTATACACAAAATTCAATGGTAATAAATGTCACGCTTACTTGCAGTATGGTCTTCATTCCTGTGAAGCTTTCACTGAGTGCTCTACACAACCAAGATCTGTGTTGCAAATAGCTGGAGAATAAAAAAACTTTCTTAATCATATGAGATGCACCTGTTAGCCCTTCAAATGAGGAGCCTGACACTGAGGACCCCCATACACGGAGCATGTTTGGTTCTTAGAGTTGGTTTGACTTCAGGGTTATAATAACATTTTTTATATGTGATGTGGCTATCAGTGAGCATTAAGCTGTAGAAATAACTTGCTTGTGTCATAGTAATACTTGCCCTAAATTTGGGGTTAGTGAGCTACTTTGCCTTGAGGCTCTAAAAATTCTAAAAACCACAGAACACTCGGAAATAGCATAGGAGCCCCAACTGCTGTGCACTACTTTCCCAAACACCCCTTGAAACAATCCCCCTCCTTTGTAACATCTTTCCAAAAGAGTGTGGACATTAAGTTAATGTCAGCTGTAAACTTCATAACATCACTACCAGGAAACTGGATTGCACATTTTCAGGGAAAAAAGATTCAGCGTATATTGCATTTTTCATTCTGCTTTTTATCCTTTTTCTCCATGGAAAATATTCTCATCTTGGCTGCAAACTTAGATAAAGTTTCAGCATGCTAGAGGAAAATAATGTGTTTTTCTTTTTCTGCCTTTTTTTCTTTCTATTTGGGATTCTTTTAATCCTTCTTGGAGAACTGATATAACCTTAGTTTCCTACATTTTTGCACTTGACTCAAAGATCTACTGTGATTAATGACCACAATGAAGCTCCTTGGAAAATCTGATGGTATCACTCCTGCCTCTGTTGGAGAGCTCCTTGATTGCAACAAGAAATGCTTTCTCCTGATGACCCCAGCTCCAAGAAGAGGAAAAAAAGAGAATTATGGAAGAAACATATTGATCTTGTTGTTTCTATGCTTAAGATTTGTTATACTATTTAAGTGCACTATTACTTTTACATGATTCTTCACTTGAAAAGGGTTTTATGAAAAATTCAGTGTAGCTAATCATTGAAAAGTAACTTCAAAAGCATAACTAGCTTGGTGACAACAATTTCCCACAGAAAGCAGAGGAACACAGGAAAAAGATAAACAGTAAGGTCTGATTTATTTTTGTGACTAACTGCTGATCTCAGTGATACACTGGAAAAAAACAGAACATGGAGAACCAGCACTGACAGGATAACTAAATGCAATTAAATGATATTGCAGTGCTCACAATGAAACATTGCACACTGTTTACAGCTCATGTTAGGATTTCAAATCTCAGGAGTGATTCAAATGCCAAACTCTTTTGAAATTGTGATAGACACTCAGTCTTAAACAGATGCAGATTTTTACACAGGTTCAGCTCCCATCAATAGGTGTGGGCTTTGAGCCTGTCATTTTCAGGCATTTCTATCATCTTCTGACATGCATCTTAACAGAATGTAATGGATTCAGAAAACCTTTATGAAATACGTAGCATTCATATATATTTATATGTATAGAGAGCTAACGGGGGTACCACACAGAAATCTCTTGGAAGTGGTGGGTGTCCACCTCCCTCAGAAATTGAGCTTCTACCTTGCTGCCCTATTCCAGTTACAGAGAAGCTTCTCATCCTCCTAAGAGCTCATCCTAGATCTTTTCTAGGATGCACAGTAACAGGACAAGAGACAACAAGCACAAGTTGTTCCATGGGAAATTTCATGTGGATTTAAGAAAAAAAAAGCAACAAAAAACATTCTGAGAAGAATTAAACACTGGTATAGGCAGCCCAGAGAAGTTGAGGAATCTCCTTTGCTGGAAATATTTCTTGGCTAGAGAGTGCTCTGGTAAACCTGATCTATGGCCTGGCTTTTGGCTGGTGTATGGGTAAGATGATCTCTAGAGGGGTCCCCTTCTCTAATAAGATGAGAAATAAGATGAATAAATTATGTCCTTAAGGTTCAGACAATAGATGTTCCCTGGAAGTCAAAGAAAGATATTGACCCCTCACAGGAGTGAGGGTCTAGAAATAGCAGTTGCCAGGGCTCTGTCTATGCCAGTTGATCCCAGCTGAGCATGCAGGGGCACGTACACCCAGGAGCAAGGAGCTATGTAGCAAACTGTCCTATTCTCCAAAAGAAATGCCTGCTAGAAAATGTTTATTTGGGCTGGTCCCTGGCTGGTCCTCACCACAAATAGTCCCTGTGCAGAGTAAGGAAAGTGCTACCATTACAGGCAAAGCTCCTGCTAGAGAACATGCAGACAGCTTATGGTTGTCCAGGGCCCAGAAATGTTTCTGGGCAAACTAGAATTTACGGCCTAAAAGTGCAAAAAGCATAGGAATAAACAGGCACTTATTCCACTGCACATGGGCCAGCAACTAAACATTGTCCATACAAGGCACAATTAACATAAAATGTTAATTCTTTGCACTACAAAAGCACTTTTAAAGCAAAATAAATACTGGTTTATGGAGCAGATGTGATAAAGGTATTTTATAAATATGTAGAGTGTAAAATTCTAGGTTTAATTAGTCAAAGGTTGGGAAAATAAAAAGAATGTTTGTGCTGTCTCAGATGAGATAAATTGCTTGCATGGGTACACTCAGTGTCACGGTGCAGCTATGCTATCAGTTTGACTTACCACCCTTTTTACCCTGTGACCAGGGTCATTAACAATGCTACATAACGTACCTGGATACTGAGCCAGATATTCCTGAGAGGAAACCTACATGCTGGTTACAAAAGCCTGCTCTGTGGTCCAGAGAGAGCATATTCACATGTGGCCACCACATCCCTCTGGCACCAGCACAAAGGTCCCACTACTGATATACAGGCACCCCCCGAGCTGTGGAGCAGGACTCCGGATGTTCTGAGCCAGAGAAATTCACTTCCATCATTAACATAGGGGCAGAGTGATCCTCGAAGGTTGGATCCCTCACAGAAGCCTCTGAAGAAATTTCCTTCATCCCCAAAATGAGGAGGCTGTCTCTGGGCCATAGGATGGCACAACAGCTTAGAGCCATCGAACATGGCTGCAGCACCAAGCCATTTAAAAGCCACTCTCAATGCCACTTAAAATTCAAGAGATTAAAAAGTGGCCTTTATGAAAGCCTGGGATGCCCAACCATGACATGGGGACAAATCTGTACCTCATGCCAGACCACTCCATGGCCTCCAAAGCAAACCCTTTGGCAAGGTGCTGGTATACCCTGAGACATGTTTGTACCTTGTGACACTTCTCCACTGCCTCCACAGCAGACATACTGCCATTTCGGGGTGGTGGTCTCAGAAGCCTTCAACCACCCTCACCACCAAAACTTTTGGAGGAGCTGTGAGAGGGTCCATCTTTTAGGGTTTCACCTGCTAGTAACCTGATGGGAGAATGTAAATGGACCCTGTGCAGCATGGGGGCTTTCACACAGCACTTTTCATTTGGCCATGCTCTTTTCATCTGCCTGTTTTACAACTCATTAGCAGGCTCAGGATACTAAGGCAACCTGTACCATGGCCATCCCTACTGTGAAATCAAGTCACTTCTCAGCAGGTAACAGACTATCACCTCCAGAGAGCTTCCTAAATGTCTGGGCTCAAGAAATGTGGGATGATGTTCTGGGTTGAGTCTTTATTGCAAGAACATTGAAATTCATACAGGCTCCATGTACACTCATTACAACATCCCTCAATTGTATGGGGAATTGGTGAGATCCTGTACTCATGTTGGACATGTTGTGAGCATGGAGCAGAGCTCTGCACAACTTGTTCAGGATTAGCTCCAAGAGGGGTCTCAGAGACAGCAGCCTGCTATCAGCCAGAACATTCATCCATGGACAAAACCCCCTCAGGGAGCCAGCAATGACACTGTCAGGAGCTGGAGGATGTATAGGTGGGTTTGTGGAGCATTTTGTGGCAAGGGAAGCAAGCAGTGTGCAAATACAATGTATGTTCATACAGTGCCATCTTGTGACAGGCAAAGGTAAAATTTGTGCACTCCGGATTGTTAAATGTAATGGAGTATTTTAAATAGCAAGTATTATTAAAGTGTTAGTATTTTAAATAGAAAAGTATTTTTAAATAGTGCTTATAAGCAATTTCCAATAACATGCTTCTGAAAATTACTGCATGTGGTCAGCCTGCTAATTAGCCACATATCCTTCATTACTTTTAATTTATTCCTCTGGAATTTTGGAACTTCACAAAGCACTGCAATTTTGAACATTCCTCAAAGAAATTCAATAACAATAACTGTCACATAGTCTTCACAAGCCTCCATATCCCATTTCAGACACAAGGGTCCAGTCTGGGAACAGTAAATTAATTTTTAAAAAGCCATGCCAATTAAAAAAAAAAAAAAAAAAAATCCATTTAACTTTTTGGTTTGTTTTTCTTCTTTTGAGGGGGCAGCAAAGCTGGCAGAGTTTGAAGACTTAAATGCCTTTCATTTGCTGAAAAGGATCTTTCAGAGTGCTGCATTTCTCATAAAAGATCAGGCCCCTATGTTCAACAGATCTCTTGGAAGTTTCTTTGGACCTTTCTAGCTGCAAATGCTTTACTTCCAGCTCTCTGATGCTAGTCTCATTCTCTGTATTGTTCTAACGGCACATTGCTAATTTAATAGTTTGAAATATAATAACTTCCTTCTTAATGAAGGTGAGGGGCCTGAGTATTAGACTAAAACTTTAAAATGGCGTTGGCTGGAAGCCAGGAGAGGGAGTATAACCTGAGGCTACTATTCTTACTGTAATGGAAGCCATGGGAAAGGCTCTCTATCAACTTCTCATTCAGATTCAAATACCAGTAACCTGTTTCAAATTTTTCAGCAAAACCTCAGCAGTGCTGGGATTTGAGATGCTTTAGAGTTCTGTCAGTTTATGAGATTACTCAAGACAAAAATCTGCAGCCTATTGCAGCATCTGCTAACTTCCAAGGTATTTCAATCTACAGGACTGTATGCCTCTATTCTGAATCAGCCAAATTACTTGCAAGGGCAAACTGATACACTCAAAAATCGGATCCTTTCATCCATACACCTGGAGCTCTCCAAGTCATTAGACATGTTCATCTTGTTCTACAGCTGCTGTTGCTTTCTCTGAACTTCTTTTTTTCCATTGCCAAAAAGACCTAGAGATGCTCTGCCGTGAGACAATCAGCAATATGTTCTGTCCCATCCCAGAAACTCAAGTGGAGTGATGGCAGATTGCTAAACAGAACTAGGGAGGGAAGAGGTGGGTGAACGGCAGAGGACTGACCATTTATTGCTTCTTCACAGTCCCATTTGGAAGGCCAGTCTGGATAAATAATATAGAAGTATCTCTCCCTTAATGAGTTTCAATTAGAAAATTATTTCTTCTTTATTTGAGTGATTTGTGTTATCTTTATTTTGAGACATAAAATGGTGGAAAACATACCTTTAAAATGAAGAAATAAAAAAGATTTTTCTACTGATCCTATCTTTTCCAGATATGTCTGGTAATACAAATCTCTATTTCCATGGTAAACTTGCATGAGTAATCAGATGCATTTTCCTTGCATTTTTTCTTTTGCACTTGGATTTGATATATAGTTTAAAACTGAAAGAAAAGATCAATACTACATCTATACTTCATATGTGACTATAAAATTTCCAGCTATATTGATACAATTAATTTGTAAAGTCATCTATATTTTTACTGGTTGTACGTACAGTGTCCACCTTTTCCTGATGTAAATTTTTGAGAACCTGAGTTGTGTGACTCTTTACTGCTGCACTATCAAAAGGTAAGCTAGTATCTGCTATGGCAGAGTTTGGGATTTGTCTTTTCCCACTCTCCCAGAAATCTAGAAAACTTATTGGTCTCTTGATGTCATTTGGCTGTAAAATAATGAACATACAGTCACATACAAAGTCCTAAACTTTCGATAGAGAATACCTCAAAAAAAGAAAATAATATTCAGGATTGAGGTATGGCATTCATCTCATCCAACTTCAGACATCAATAGCGTAGACATTCACAACTAAACTAATCAGTCCAGAGTCTCTTTATAGGTTAATAGGTACTGTGGGATGCCATTCTTCTGATGTATTTTAGCTATCTGCCTGAAGAAAGAGATTAATTTCCACCTAGACCATGCTGACAAAAGTAATTACTTCTCCATGGACTGAGGTAACTAGCTCAAAAGTAAACCAGCCTTTAGTTAGACGAATGCCATCCTCACTGTACAGACAACAATGCATTAATGATGCAGCAAATTAAAGAACAACTCTTAGACATTTTTTAGTCAATATTGTATCACTGTAACATCAGTCATTTTTCTCAAGGCTTGTTGCAAGGTTTACACTACCTAAATTAGTTTATCTGGTAGACAGCACAGCCACATTCCTGAATCTTTTTCAAAAACTTAATTTGTAATCTACAAATGTTAGCTAGAGTCAATGCATAGTTTTACAACATTTGACTGTATCTCAGCTAGCTCAGAAACAGAGAGGAGTTTTTTGCATGATGTGTTATCAGCTTTGTGAGGTTACAAATCTAACAAAAACTTTTCTTAATGAAGAACTCTGTCTCCTGTGGGTGGGAAAAGGGTAAGAGAGCATATTTTCCTCATTATTTGGAAAGAAAGATGTTCAAGAAGATAAATAGTTGAAAAAATAGTCTAACCTCCTCTTGATCTCATGTATGTTATTAATATTGTTAGATGGAATATGGTAGGATTTTAAACCATAGTAACTGGTTCACAGAGAAGTATTTAGAAATTCCTGCAGAAATGTAAAAAAAAAAAAAAAAAAAAAAAAAAAAAAAAAAAGCCTTAGAAACACTTCCTATTACACTTCCTATTCCCTTCCCTTGCATTGCCTTCATTTCCCTTGCCTGCCTTGCCTTGCCTTGCCTTGCCTTGCCTTGCCTTCCCTTTCCCTATGGCCTTTAATTTCCTTTTTATTTTTTTCTTCTTTCCTTTTTTTTTTTTTTTCTGGAAATTCACTCTATTTTAAATAAAAATCCCTTCTTCTGCCATTATAATTAATCTAACACTGTTGGAATATTACGATTCTCATCTAAAAAATGGTCAAAATTGTCCTCACAATTTGTACAGCACAATTGTAATTGTACTGTCCTTATAGTATTTGATATCCAGTGCTGAATTTCAGTTTATTAGCAACTCCTACCTTTATTGATTTTCTCTGTGGAACCTTTTGACCAGCACTCTGAAAGCTGAGCAAACATAATTAATTTAGTCTCACTTGTCACTTTCAAAATTAAATCGAAATACTAAGCAGATTCTAGAGACTGAAAAACTGAAGCACTAGTGTCTCATCTTTGCAAGAATAAAACTTGATCTATCATAATAAGTTACGAAGTCAAGCTAAATAACATAAGGTATAGTTCAAGTCCAGACAGTTTGCAACCTTGACATGAGTTTGCAGGTCAACATAAGTTCCTAGGTGCAGCTTTCACCTGATCTATTAATTGTTATGAAAACTGAAAATAGAGTTCAGCTTTCAATAGAATTTAATTGCATCTTAGTTGATTCAATTAACTAAAGCTAAAATATTTTTTTCCCTGGGAAAAATATCACTTGGATTAGTTAGGGAAAAATAAAAAATAAAAAAACTGTAATTCAGTTTCAATTCACTTGAAAGAACAGTGCTTAGCAGTCTAAAACGGTTAGTCAGAAATCCAAGACAAAGTTAGGAAGATTCTGTCTGATTTCAGGAAATCCAGCTTTTGCCTTAACCTACGTGAATCTGGCATGTTACAGCACCTGCTGAAAGGTTTTAGCTAAAGTGTTACTTTAAAAAAAAAATCATCAACAGAACTGCTTATTATTAAAAAAAAAAAAAAAAAAAAAAAAAAAAAAAAGCATAGTCTCCTCTAATCTTTGAGCAGCCTTTTTTCCTTCCAATGCACATGCCATTATCTCAGTAGTGCTAATGGGAGCTGGAATCACAGAGAGCATACCTTTCTTTGAGAATGTGAGCTATTAAGCATCTGCAATTCTCGATGCCCTTACCAAGAATTATCAAGTTTGGGGTCTTAAACACAGCAATTTTCAGGTCACATATAATAACATGTTGTGGCAGAAAATCTGGACTGTGAAAAGAAAGTGGTAAATTTTAAAAGAGATCTAAGCTAGATTTTACAAGTTTTTATGTATGCATGGTCTGTATGTATGCAAGTAGCCATACAAACATAAAGATTGCACAGTCAGGCAAAGATTGAGAAGAAAAAGAATGAAAATAAATAAGAGTTAAAAAATCACAATCCTCTGAAAAATCATCAGTACATTTTTTTTTCTTTTGCATTTTTTTTATTTTAATTTCCCCACATTTCTGTTTGATGCCTCTTCCTTTGAGCCTCATCCAGTAAGGTCTCCCTCCCACTCCCTCCGTCTGGGATATGAATCTAATTCTTCATGTACTTTCTCTTCCACTTACTTTTCAACTCTGTCCCCAAAGCTCCTGAAATTTCAGTGATTAATTGAACAGAATCTGGAATGCTGCCAAGCCTACCTCGTCCTCATTGGCTTGACAATGTTCCTGTGCTCTGGTCATTAGTACAGCATGACCCTGCAGGACTAACTCAGCCATGAAGCAAGTTAATCAGTAAATGAATAGAGTTCTTGAACAGAGAAGTTTTATCCTGAGTTCACCAAAGCAATTATGTGTTAATTAATTCTCTGCCAGGCACAAAGTAAGACAAATATAGGAAGTATGATCTTCAGAGAAATAATTTTCTAGGGAGAAGGTCAAATCCAAAACTGATGTAAACCATCATAGCCTGCTTTACTTACATTGAGCTGTTATCATTTATACTTTCTGAGGATCTGGCCCTATTATAAGAGGATTCGCTGTTTTAATTTTATTCTTAATCCTAATAACCAATAGAGATTTGATGCCAGCTGAGCCTTTCTTCAAAGAAATAATGAGTTTCCTCTGAAAAATTGCTCATAGGACTTAAATTATAAATAACAAATGTGGTGTCTCCATTTTCTATATATGCATAGCTGTGCCATATCAGACAACATGTAAATATCCTGACTTTTTTAATGTTCAGTTTCTTACAGATTTATAAATGTAACTTGCTAAAAAGAGACAGCATTAAAATCCCCAGGAATATGCAGACTAAGGCTTGAAAGAAAGCTTTGGATTTTGTATTTTCCTATATTAAAAAAGATAATTCCTATGAGCATAACTCAAGGAGAGCATAGTTCAGAATGCTGAACAAGCAAAACTGCTTGCAAATCTCAAATGAAAAATACATCAATTTTGTTGTTGTTGTTCCTATTTAAATCATCAAGATTTTTACCATTGATTTAAATGGGAACCAAGGCAGGTTTTAAACTGAGCAGCCTTTTAATTATTTCAGAACATTAAAAATGCACACTGACAGGGGTATCCTAATTTTCAGATGTCCTTTTTGTGATACTTAGAAGGGATTTAATGTTCAGAGAATTCCAAAGTTTAGCCAATGAAACCTCAAGGTGCCAGTATTTGAAGTCGCCAGAAAGAAGAGGCCATCTATCTACCAGCAAAACACTGACTGTACATGCCTTGTTCATCCTGTGGGTAAGAGGTTAAGTAAAAATTGATCACTATCAGATATTCTTTGAGACAAAAGCATTTCATACACTGACCATACCAAAGGTGCTGTTTGATATATTTGTCTATGCACTGTACTTTCTCAGGAAGAAAGATGTCAAGTGTTTGTGCTCCATTTCCATCAACATCCAGGCTTTATTGCTCTTCCGTTGTGCTTTCAGTTCTATAAACATAATTATGTGAGAGTGAGATGAGAAAAGCATTACATAGTGGACTCAGCTGAATAGCAGAAGTGTAGCTGAAAGCATACCATTTCATGCCAGAACTTCATATAGGATGTGCCTAAGGGCTTATGATTAATAAAAGCTTCTCAAAAGTGTAACACTGAAATGTCTTCACCGGAAAATTGATTATAATTCCTCTAAGCTAAGCCAAGTCAGACATTATATATATAATACATAATCTATTTTTCCTATAAAATCTGTAGTTACCTTTTCAATATTTTTTGCAGTCCGGACAGTCAAACTTGTACAAAATAGTTGTGATAGATATGTCTTCTCAAAAGCTATTATTACTTTCAAGCTCATTGAAATGCCCACAGGAGGCTACTTTGCAGATTCTTATCTCTGTAGGACAATGGGAATGGTATTGTTTGCAGACACAACAGATTGAACAATCAAAAGTGACACAGAAAGGTGTAATATATGCCTGTATGCAATCACAATTATGTATCAGTAATAACCCTGACAATATACCTGTTACAATTATTTGGGTTGCATGTGATGATGTGGTTATTTTACCACTCCTGGTAATTTTCAACAAGTAATATTTATCAAATATTATTCTTCATCCTTCATTTGTGATTTATCTCTTGTTGAAGAATGGTGTTTGCTAAGGAAAACAGGGTGTTCTAAATTTTAAGGAACAGAGAATTATTATAATTCTGTCCTACTGCATATTTAGATACCATAGTTCTTTGTGCAGAATAGGTAACTGCATCTTTAAATAGCCAGATAGATGTATGAATGATCATTAAAACTACAAATATATGTTTTATGCTGAAACAAAGTGCCAGAAGAGTAGAAGTTTATCAGTATGCACAAGCAGTTTGACATACAACAGAGCTGCTTCCTGTGGCCTTTTGTAAAAACATTGCTCCAATGTGTAATAATGGATTCTGTGGACCCTTCATTAGGCTCTACCCATTTTACCATATACTTTCACAAAACTTGTAACAACAATTTATTTCTCTCCAGTCCTCTCTCTCACATAAGCTAAACGGGATCATGTCTCATTTCCGCAGGAAACAAGGGTGAAAAGAACAGTTAGGATTTAGTATTTGTAAGGGAAAGCAAGAGTGAAAAAGGGTAGGAAGTATCCAAAAAGCACTTGAAAAGGAAACCATTGTGTTACAAAATAATTAAATGATAAGAATAGTTTAAATATAATTCAGTATAATCCAATTAAAATCTGATACAAAAGTTGCTAAAATAATATTTCTATTTACATATTAAACCTTTTCTCCCTGCCTTTTCTGTGTCTGACCCTAAAAGACAACAGAGTAAGATCTTTGGGGAGGAAGAGCATTTTTCTACATATCCTCAAAGATTTTAGCACAATGTGGGCCTAATCCCTTTATGGGTTTGGAGATTTAAAATAACACATAACTCCTAGCTGTCACTGTAGTAAAATGAACTGAAGCCAATAAAAAGACAAGAATATTTACAGGGACCGTTGTGAATAGGAATCGACAAGTTTCTTGGAGTTTGACTTGCTAATATATGCCAAAATTTCATGTTCCTGCTTGTTTATAATTTGCTTAACATAAAATAACTTCCATTATCTTTTTTTCCAAAAAGCTCTGAAATGACTTGTCTCTTTTGTGCACAAACCAGCCTGCTATTTTGATAACAAACTACTTTGGTAAAGAAATGAAATGCCAAGAAGACTTTCTTCCAACCATATCACTTGTCTAAGTAAAGGTAGTGGAAGATTACTGAAACTCACTGTTACTTCCCTATAACCCTGTTATGCTATTAAAACAATAGTATTAATTAAATAATAATAATAATAATAAACTATTAGATACTCGCCTACATATAGAGTAGGCTAAAATATGTTTTAGGTTCCTTTTGCTCCTTGACCATGCCATAAGCAGTCTTTCACAATATTTTTTCAGAAGAAAATGCATGTTTCTTCCAAAAAATGTCAAGTTTTCTCCTTTAACAGATGGTCAAAGTAGTTCTTATCATATATTCTCATCCTCTAAATTCCTAGCAAAACATTTTGGCAAATCAAGAGTTATAAACAAAGATTCAGACATTTATTGAAAAGCACATAATTGAAATAAATCATATTTATGAATGTCTGGCTGAGCAGAAGAATTGATTGCCAACACTTCCCCTTTGGGCCTGGGTTTGTTATCTGATGTTTATCTCAAGCTGGAAAACAGAGTGTTTGAATCATTTATCCATTTTGTACTTTGCTTTCTCTTGCTTCTTAATATGTTCCAAATGACTATTTAAAAATAAAAATTCAAAAATAACCAAAAACATTTATTTGAAATATACTAGCATGCCCATTGTTTGGCATGTGGGAAGCTAAATAATTAAACCACAGTTATTAGAAAATAAATGATTTGAATAAACCCCCATCCCCTCTCCAAATAATCTCCAAAGGAATTCTTACATTGCAACATAGAGCTTTCAAAACTTATATTTTTCAGTCCATCAGCAGCAGGCTGCAGAAACAGGACCCCTCTGCTGAGCAAGTTCTGAATTCCTTTCTGTGAGGTGTAAGGCTGGGAACATGCTGCTCCACCAAAGTAGACAGAAGCAAATGAACACAAGATGAGCAATGATCTTTCAGATCACCAGACCTGAGACAATTCTGAGTCTGTGAGCCACACTGGCAAGTTCAATAGGTGCTTTCACATTCTCAGCAACACTGTCATTGTATCTGCATTGACCTTGATTACTTGACTCCCATCTGTACCATCAACTGACCTAATACATCATTTCCAATGTATGGAAGAAACTGAAAAAAAACAAGTACCATTTTCAAGACAGAGGGTAAGATCATTGCACTGTCACTAACAGTAGCTTGCAGGATAAGCAGCCTGTGAAGAAATTTCAAATAGTCCTTAACTTTCCTGTGTTCTTTCAAAGACAGGAAAAATAATCTTACAGAGACTATACAACTATTTCTACAAGGTATAAGAAACAAATCTTCAAACCACATAGTGACCATCTTATTTTCATAACTTCAGTTGTAATGAAAATCAATAGGAAAAATGAGTTTTTGAAGATGCCTGTGCAATTAAGGTACAGCTAGGGTTTTGTTTGTTTGCTTATTTCATTCTTTCTTTCTTTTACATTGAATGCTGCATGTTAAATGATGCATTCATAGATGGGAAACTCATATATCCTGATGTGCATGTGTTAGTATCCATATCAAGAATTGACTTCCTTCTCATTTACATTTAGATATGTCTATTAAGTGGATGGAGTATACATTCAGCAATATCTCTGCCTGTCTAAAAACTTTATGTTCTGTTTTGGTCTTTGATATATACCATCTTTGATATATACCAAGTCTGAAGTCCTTCTCTATTACAAAGCTTTCATAACTGCAGTAATGAGTGTCTCCTTTCTTTTCTCCTCCTAAAGTCCCCCTTCATCACCTCCTGCAATCCCTCATTACATTATAGTGTTTATATAAGTATTGTTACAGAAATTCACTATTTCAAAAATAAAAATTCTGGTTGTTGTTTTTTCTTCTTCTTCCTTTATTTATTTATTTTTTCCTGCTGTCTTTCTGGAATAGTTTTAAAATTTATTTTAGATAAGAACATTTAAAATAGGATCTACCTCAAAATGAACATATTGCCATTAGTTGAAGCTATTTTAAAACTAGAAGAGCAGCAATTTTCTTCAATATTTAAATCTCCAACCAGCAAAATTAAATCACATTGTTCTCACCTTCATGTTCCCAAGGTGAATGGTGGCTGAAGAAGAAAATGTTGAGTATGCCCTGGGCAGCAACAAATTTAACCAACTTCTAAAGAACTTTTCAACAAAGATTTTTTAAAGAATTAATTCAAAAGGTCTTTACACAGAGAACATCACTAGAAGCTGCTCTCATTGGTTAGCAAATTACTCCCATATTGAGCTGTAGCACAGATGGAGGAGTCACACTCTGGTCTTTACCAAGGAGATCAGAGAAGCCACTGGTGTCTGATCCTTACTGCAAACAGCCGAGGTAGTGAGGATGCTGCTGAATACCTTTCTTAAGTGGATTTGAGTTGTATGGTGAATTATAATAGCATAATCTCATGTACTGGCTTTGGCTGGGATAAAGTCATTTTTCTTCACTGTAGCTTGCATGGTGCTGTAGTTTGGATTTATGATGCAAAACAGTGCTGAGAACACAGGGATATTTTAGTGGTTGCTGAACAGTGTCATGGACTTCTGAGCCTCTCGCACTGCGCTGCCAGCAAGGAAACTGGGATATTCTACGTTGTAGCATGTTATGATCAGCAATAAAATCTGTGAGGAGAGAAGGAGGAAGGGGAACGTTTGGAGTGGTGGTACTTGTCTTCCCAAGTAACTTACATGTGATTGTCCCTGCTTTCCTAGAAACAGATGAATATCTGCTGATGATCAGATGTTGTCAATGAATTCCTTGCTTTGCCTTTCTTGTTGGTGCAGTTTTTGCTTTACCTGTTAAATTCTGTTTATCACAACCCAGGAGTTTCCTCACATCTACCCTTCTGGTTCTCTCCACCATCCCAGTGCAGCAGAGTGAGCAAGCAGCTCTGTGGTGCTCCGCTGCCTGCTGGGGCTAAATCACAACATCTTAAAATGAAAAAACTGCTCATTGTGATAGAAAAGTACACAACCATTCACAGACAGCATAATCAGGTCAGATTTCTATTTTCAGTGACTCAAGAGGACATACCAAACATTTGTTTCAAATGTAGACCTGGTGACAGCTAGTCATACTTCAGAGCCAGCTAGGTGAATGACATCTTAGACTACATTCACTAGGAGCACTCTGTGCTTTAAGGACATAGCTATGGCAATGAGCTCTGTTTGTCCTTATTCTCTGAAGTGCTCCTTCTTTTTAAGGAGATCCTTAAGAAAAAAAAAAAAAAAAAAAAAGTAAAAAAAAAAAAAAAAGTTTACTTTTAGTTGTTCTTGAGTGAAAGTCTTACGATTTTTCTTCCTATCAAACTCAAGAAAAGAGGCTTGGTGAATCATATTTATGTGCAGGGAAATCGAAAGCAATGGTTTGAAAACAATCATCAGTTTACTGTGGCAGTATGTATTCATGTATTCTGTGTTTGCCTGTGAGGCATCTGTTTTACATTTTTCACAAATATACAGTGTTTTGTACAAAAGGCCTAGACCCCACTAAGAACTGATTGTCCACCTAAGGCCTGTGTGATGGAAGACTCACATGGTCAATGAAGTTAAAGGAGCAATTTCAGGAGTAATAATGGTAAGAAATAAAATGGAAAAAATATATATTAAGGGAAGAATGTTGGAAAAAACCACCACCACCAACAAAAAAACACGTTACTCTACTGATCTTTCTTTTTCCTTGTGTGCTTCTGTTTACTCTGCAGTTGCTGATCTGTAGCTGAGCAGGCTCTCAGGACCTTTTTGTCCTCACCTTCCTGGCTGCCACCAATATCACTCCATAGCAAATAGAAAATGAATGCTATTATGTCTAAACATTGGCATATGTATGTTTTCTTCTCAAAGACTCACTCCCCTGTTCTCATACCTCATGGGCTAAGTTCTGTATATGCCTTGTGATCTCTTCTCCACTATGTGAGTAAAAGGACTCTCTCCACACAATTTCACTGGAATACAGATTAGGCTCTTACTACAGCATAGAGTGGTTTATTGCTTCTTACATTCATTCAAGCAGTTACAAAAACTTCCCAAGGTAAGAAGTAGGCCCCAGCTCATTTACAACTCAGAAATTCAACAAACTTTGGAGCTTAGGAGAACTGGAATGATTTATTGAGTCTGCAAGAAAGAAAGAAAGAAGTTTCCTGTTCTGCTGTGCTAAATCACCTCTATAAAATATTAAAAGTGGGCTCCCATTTCTCTTTTGTATGCATGTCTGTAAAAAACAAATCCTGCAAAACTATGACAGCATTTTTCTAGGTTTCAATGTAAACAAAAGAAATAGAACAGCCTTTCTAAAGGCCTCACTCAACCTAAATTTTCTTAACTTCAAAGTGGCTTCAAAGTCCTTCTGAATTCAGAGATATAGAATGCAGCTTCACAGAGGGTCCAATACTACAGATGACATGGGAATATGAAAGCATAAGGAATCATACATGATTCATTTTTTTGACTCTCAGAGTTATGCTTACAAATTTTGGCATTGCAGGGACTCTTACTACATTTTGCAAAGAGCATTCAAAATTCTTACCAATGGTTCTCATCAGGTAGTAGAAAGCACTTTAAAAACTCATTGTAACTTGAATTTTCTCAGTCTCTACATATATATAATGTTTAGGGGTTTGATATCTCAGTTCCTGGCCAAAATTTATATGTGATTCTTAAACTCATATTTTTATACCTTTATTTAGACACCTAAGTGGTACAGCCTTTATAGATTTAATAAATGTCAGATGGATATACCCTTATTTGATATGTTCAGACCAAGTTGTTGGGGATCAGATCCCCCTTTTCCCATTGCCCCTATCATGAAATCCAGTAATATTAATTTGTTGCGCCTTCTCACTGAGTATTTAGACAGTGACAAAAAAAAATATTTTTCCAAAAGGAACTGTGGAATAGGAAACGATGAGTAATACTTCTGTGTAAAGAAATAATCAGTATGATCTGTCTTCTATTGTTAAACTGAAAAATTCACAGATATGTTCTGGTAAGCCACATGCATGATGTGGCTTACAGTAATCTTTCAGTGGGTGTTGGTGGCTATTACAGTTTGAATATGACAAACAGCAGTACAGTTTCACTATTACTCTCTACTTCATTGGACCACAGGAGGAATACTACATAATCACAGCAAGCATTTTTATTATAAGCCTCAATTTTAGAAATCTGTAGCTTCTTGGATGAAATCTGTCGTACCTGCTTCCTTTCCAGAACAGTTCCAAAGAAGAGTTTAAACAAGAAAAATTTAAACAATTCTATCTAGCCCTTTCTAATATCTGACAGAGACAAAAATAAATATGTGATAGCTGTTGCTATAACTATAGACTCTATTTTTTTTTCCAATTTTTATAATTGTGTTCTTCTAAAGAAAAAAAAAAAAAAAAAAAAAAGAAGAGGTTTAAGGAGCTTAAGGTTATATAAACTTTTCTCACTTATGAAACTTTTAAAAATACTTTTAACATCTCTAATATTGTTAATGAAGTAAGGCTGTATATTTATGCTTAAATAAATTATTCAGATATTCCTGTTCTTGCTAACTTAAACATGTCTTAACAAGTTAAGAAAACTTGTTTAAGAAGTAGTTCCTACTAGTACATTCAAATCACCCTCTTACTGCTTGCTAGATTTGTAGTTGCTTTGTAGTTTGTTAACGTTAGCAGTAACAAGCTTAGTTGTTTAAGGCAATAGTTACAGGAAATCTTCTTTGATTTCAGGGTGGTCTGTGAATAAATTTATTCTATATTAAGAATTGAGCTTACATAAAATTGCATAAATCGGAACATGCAGGTAGTAAAAATAAGGAACGATGTCTATATACTGACAAACTAAGTGCTAAGGTCCAATTACATGGTCACCAATTTTGTTAAATGGTAAATGTGAATAGAGGAGAGGAGAGGAGAGGAGAGGAGAGGAGAGCAGAGGAGAGGAGAGGAGAGGAGAGGAGAGGAGAGGACAGGACAGGACAGGACAGGACAGGACAGGACAGGACAGGACAGGACAGGAAAAAGGAAAAAGGAAAAAAAAAAAAAGGAAAAAAAAAAAAAGGAAAAAAAAAGAAAAAAGAAAAAAGGAAAAGCAGAACTCGGGGACAGTACAAGCCAGACACAATTCCTAGTGGGCTGTTCAGATGAGAACATTGTTTTTTGGGGGTGACACAGTTTAGGAATCTGAATGTAAGCCATGCTGTGTCAGTTGGTTTCAGGGCTAGAAAACAGGGAAATTATTTTATTAACTAACACAGACATAATGTTTTTGGTATGATCAAAATAGTAACCCCAACTTTTATTCAAAGATATTGTAGAAGGCATTCTGCTTTTCACTACCTTTTTTTGAAGTCTCAGCTACAACAAATTAATTCAGCTTCTCATCAGTGACTACGTACACCACCTAAATCTTAAGTCAATGGTGTAACAGCATAGACTTCCAACTCAGATACAGTAAAGGGTTTTTGTTTCTAATTTCACTTCTTACTCTTCCTCTAATCCATTTTACTTTATTTATTGCAATAATATCCTCTTTTCATTAACCACACAAGTTAATGTTCAGCTAGTTATCCAGCACAAATGCCAGGTTCTTTTAGAACTAAACTACTGAGTCACAACATAGATTCTCTAGCTTTATTGCTGTGATGTGTATTTCTTGGGTCTGAAAGGAAGAATGATTTATTTTTTTTAAAAATAATATGAGGTCACCTGTCACAAAAGTTAGAAGAATCTCTTTACAACACTTCTGGCGAGCTTGTGAGCTTCCCCATTTTTAAGGTCTTTTTTATAATTTTCAGTGTCATACTTGATCAGGCATTCCTAGAAGGATAATGAAATTACATTTCTGTCATACAAATTGTGCTCAGGTTTGACTTTTACACTCCCAGGAACACTAAGCTAGAATTCAAGAGCAGAATTTTGTCAGTCTGTATTGCGTCAAGTGAATCTAGTAATATTACCCAAACCTCAGAAGGTACATCTTCTCATTATACTTTGTTTCTGTGAAGACGTTCAGACAAACTGCCACCATTACTTCATGGCAAGGTAATTGCTTACACCTCCCCACTTTCCTTGAGCCTGGGAATTCCACAGGACTGAATGAAAATGCTTGCAAATAGTACAATTTTACAATACAATTAACATTCTGCAGGAGTTCTGCAGATTATATCTTTTTCCTCTATGGACTTCATATTTTATAACTGTATGCATAACTCTATCATATTTTATCTTTTTTACCATCAGGAAGACTTGAATGCTTTCACTGTTGTAATGAAAAGGCAAGAAAAGTTTGCTGCTAGCACTCTGTCAAACTATCATCTGGGTGGACTTACTACACAAATGTGGGTACAGATTTGGGATACTTTACCTCAGAATTCACATATCTTAAAGCACATAGCAGCCATGCCGCTACCAGAAAAGTACTTTGAGTTCATCCTCTAGTTGCTGAAACTCCCTTGAGAGGAAAAATTTTACTCTTATAACTCTTGATTGAATATGATATTTATACATATTGGACAATACTTCCCACTTGACAGAAAGTGTTAATTTGTTTCTTCATGTATCCCTCCATCTATATAAAGTTTGTGGAAAAAAGTCTTTTGGCCATTTGCAAGAAACATTTTGTGTTGGTCTTAGAGTTTTTGGTGTTTTTGGTTTTTTGTTTGTTTGTTTTTCTCTCCTAATGTTTTTCATTACCTGTTAAATCACTGTTCATCACTGTCCCTTGATTTCCAGAAGACATGTACTATCTTGTTTCTTCCTCATATGTAAGGTGTTCACTCTCACCTTATATAATCATTGTGCAGAACTAAGAAGCAAATACAACTTTGTAAGTAAATTGTCACCTGTTCAGGAAAATAGGTGATACAATGTTTAGTTTAAAATCTCTGCAAAATTTTCTTATGGACACAAGGAATAAATTTGTCCAGAAAAATAATATAACCATAGGCTTTTCTGTGTGTAGATTTGCCAAGTTCTCAAGCACTGTGAATTTAATTCTAAAATACAGCATATTAAATAAGAGGACAGGGGGAAATTCTGCCCCAATGTCAAATAAAGAATGAATTTGCAATTCAAATGCTTTTCCAATAATAATATAACAATTTTTTACAATGCTTTGCTGCTTAGTCTTTATTAAGGGAAAAGGGATCCTCTTTGAACTTTCATGCAAACTTCTTGAGGCTTCCTAAGTTTTTACCAGCAGAATTGTGCTATTCTGGAGTATTAAAAAATATTGTAAATGTAAGAAAAAGATGACTGCATATCACCATTTCTGTCCAATGGTTGTAGTTTTCAAATGCAGTTCTGTTTTTGGCATTCCACAATTTTTGTTCTTATGTCATCCAGAAATTTCAGAACTACCAATGTGTTTTATTCTTGTTTAAAAAGTAACAGAATTTGCTTAGACTCAAATATGGTACCAGTACTTCATGTTTAGCTTGATCTTATGCAATGCAAAGTATTTCTACTAGTCTAACACTAGTGTTTCTGCAATTTTAAGAGGAACTGAACTGAGACAAAATGTCTTAAGACCTGTGCAACTACATTGCATACAATGGAGAGATGGGAACTAATCAGAAGAAAAATTATTTAGGATTCCAAGGATTTGGAAATCCTTCTTGGTCCAGAATATATATATATATATATATAAGTTCTGATCCAAGGGTTATTGAATTCGGTGGGAGTCTTTCCGGAGACTTCAGCCTCTCTGCTCCTCCATTCACAGCTTTGCATACAATGATAAGCTTCAGAGCTTGAATGAAGGAAATGGGAGCATTTTGTACACACAAAACTTAATAATTTTAAATATGATTTTTAAGTTAGAAGCATGAAAAAGAGTGCTTGCAGGATTGGTGGCTACAGCTCGTTCCCTTGGAACAATATTGAACCTTCATCCATCTATATTTGCTGAGGGAAATATTAAACAGCAGAGATAGTCCAGGGAGATAAATATGTTGGATTCAGTATTCTGCTTTTCAGCCACAGGCTTCAGAGAAGTATAGTACATATTTCCTAACTTGAAATGTTGCTGTAGTTGTTGAATAAAACATAAAAATAAAAAATAAAGAAGACATGAAGACATTTAACTTGCACCTTAGCAGGATTCTTTAGATCTTTAGAGACTTCTGGGAGAAAGAAGGAGAAACTGATAGCTGTACATCTGTGCCACCACCTTGATGTTGTGCTAAACTTCTCAAAGGCAACTTGAGAAAGTTTAGCAAAGGCAATTATTGCCTAAATGAATGTAATAATCATTGTCATCTAAAAGTTGTCATCTATGACATTCACGTAAATAACTGAGATGAAAAGTATTATAACCTACAGCCAAGGACTGTAATGGGTTAGGGCTAGGGATAAATCTATCCTTTTATGTAAACAAATAAGCAAAATTGGCAGTAGCCCAGCATTAAGCAGAGGCTATAAAACATGTAAATACTGGAAATAAAACATGTGGGTTTATTTCTCAGCATGAAGAATTTAGTAAATGCAGGTATAGAACACAAAATGGATGATCAACATTACCATGAGTGACACACACTTTTAATGTGGCACACACAATACTTTCTTCAGCATGGCAAAATCTGGTTTTGTTTTGTTGTTTTTGTTTTGTTTTGGTTTTGATTTTAATTTATGTTTTTAAGATAGAGAAAACGGAACTTTTTAAACTCAGCAATTGGGGATATTCAAAGTTACATGTTCAATGGTAATTGTTCTTTATATAACCTCTTAATAGCTAACCATGACTTTTGAACAGTATGCCTGCTTAATATAGGAGATAAGTTAAAAAAAAAAAAAAAAAAAAAAAAAAATTGTTATTACAGTTAATAGGTTGTTATTAAATTCCTGTTTTAATATTTCTTTTAAGTGATTGCAGTGGAATCTGCTGAATGTAATGCAGCTATTGCATAAGATAAATAGGAAAATACATAGATAGTATCTATTAATTCTTGTACATGTTATTTACCCTACATTGCATTTAAGATCAAACAGTATATAATCTATTTGTCCCAGCACTCTTTTCAAATCCTATCTTTTCAAAGAGTCGCATTTTAAGTTCCACTTTGGTTACTTGTCATGACATTCTCTTCCAATTCTGTCAGTGCAAGAAGGTTGTTAGTAATAGGAAAATTAGACTCAAATACTGTGATTGGTTTTGAGCAGGCATTTCCTTGCACCTGCTCAAATTATTGAGCTTCTTCCTGGCAAATTCTTGCTTCTTCCTTGCAAATTAAATTGGTGATACTGTATCAGAACTAATTTATCTTATGCATCATATTATCTTAAACTCTGGTTTATGAAAGATGCTTTCAAATAAGGGGTCAGAACCACAGAATGACAAATGTAGTTTTGTGGGTTTTGGTTTTTTTTGTGTGTGTGTGCTTTTTTTTTTTTTTTCCCCTACATTGGCTTTCATCTTGATCATAATGGTTCGAAACCGACACAAATGTTGCTATTAATTATGACTATCCTGTACAGCCAATCAGTGACATCTCGAGGAGGTTTATTCAAGCTGCAGATGACATCAGTCTACATCAAAGCTGCAAACACATCATCGTGGCTCCATGCCAGGCCAGCTTCAGTCTGGAAGGGATCTTTAGCTCAGGCAATGTGTTAGATTCAAGAATGGTTCTGTTCCAGAAACAATTTTAACACTTTTGCGTAGCATCACAAGTGGCTAATAAGCTGTCTGAGACTGGAGCTAATACCATGCAAAACACTGAGTTCCTGGAAATTGGAGCTTGGGAAAAAGCTGTACAGAGCCACAGCTGGGTAGCTCTGCATATGATCAGCTTGGGTCCAACAAGACTTATTAGCTTCAGTTCAGTACTAGTGATAACACATTATCTCTTTCAGAAACATTTGGATGTCTCAGCTCTATACACCACAGAATTGTGTTTACTGGAAAGGCTTGTTAATCCCAGTGAAGTGCCACATGAAAGGATGCACCAGCTTGGGTCCAGCACTGTGTTGGGGCTAACAAGCCAACTTTGAACAGGGAAGGCTTTGAAGCACGGGGTAGAGACAGAGTAACCCTGCAATAATTAGCTCAAAGCCAGTGCTGGACCAAACTCGATCAAGCCTGGCTTGTCATGAACTGACTCTTGTGGGCACTTGGAAGTCTCTGCATGTTCCTAATGCACACTGCAATAGCTCCTGTACACAGTTTTTTTCACTGTCTGGCAATGGGAGACCCCACTTACCTGGAATAGAGGATATATATATATATATTTATTATTATTGGCAATGCTGGCATTTAATTTGATGCACAATGTAATTATAATTTCCCTGCAGTTGTGACACTCATGTCTCCTTGCTTAAAAATTCCAGGTTTATAATTTCTTTTAGTAACAAAATATACCACGTATTTCCTCATAGTGATAGCTGTTTTTCTGTCATGCTACATCTCCAGTCACTGCATCCTCATAAAATAAGAGTAGATCCTATCTGAGTCCCTTTCAATCTAATCGCAAATTTGAATTTTGTGCATTTATTTTGCATATAAATAAATTATGTTGGATATTACACCAAGAACAGACAAACCTGTGTGAGAAAAATTCAGTATACACTTTGAGGCATATATTAAAGCTTTTTTTCATGTCACATGTTACAGCACCTGCTCCTGAATCTAAAATACAGTAGCCAGATGACACAAAGTATGAAACCAGTACAAACTCACTCTGTTGTTTTGAATTAGTGAAAAAATATTGAGATAAGTTTCCTTTGGCAGACTGTATGCTGAATCAGGCATGCAGTTTTCATGAAGCATAATTTTGGCATAAACATGTGTCGTGTCATATGTCATAAACATATGTCAGTTTACTCACAGGTAAACTTTTTAGGATAAATCATTATTCCCAGCTGTGCTTTAAAATCTAAGGAGTGAACACAGTGAAAAAAAAAATGCATTTTGTATCTTAATCTGCATCTACACTTGGCAGGCTTTTCTGTCTGAATTATTACCAATGATAATACCTACAGGGTTCTCATATGAATATAAGACTGGCCATACAAAGTCAGACTAAGGTTCACCTCTCTCCAGTGTACTGTCATCAACAAATACCCTGACTCCTCCAGAACGTTTTTTTTTTTTTTAATTCTGTCTGTACTTCCCCCCCACACACACCTTTATATTTGCACTCTTCCTTTCTTATGCCCCACTGAGTCACAGAATTCCTCATGAAGCTCCGAGAGTTGCACCTAGCAGGCACTGGAAAGCCAGTCTGTATGGCCAAGGGCAAAGCCAGGAGAAGGAAGCCAAAAAGAGAGGACCCTGGCTGCTGCGGGGTCCACTTTATTTCTCATCCTATCCAATTTGCAAGGCCAGCACCTCTGGGTAGCATGCATTATCCTGGGATAGCTTCAGAGAACAGCAGACATTGCTGGAGGTCCTCTCCTCTATGCCTTCCTCTGGAGGCTGCTCTTTTCTTTTTGATGCCCAGGGAGAAAAAAGGAACAGTATAAGCTTCTCCTTATGACTCCCATCCTCCAACTGTTTTCAGCTCAGTGGATTTCCTGAGTCTGTTGTTATTAAGGTTTTGTTCCCTTCCCCCCAACTTCCTAAATAAATTGCATTGCTGAGATTTTTACTGCAAAGAAAACTACGTTGCTAAGCTTTGTTCTGATGAAAAATTTACACTAATGTGCTGCATTAATACTTCTCCGATCACAGCACAGCACAGACCTGCCTCTCAGGAAACACATTTAAGCTATGTTTGTTTCAGTGTGGCTGGGAGCTGAGCACACACTGCAGGTGGGTTGGCACCACCTGCAAGAGGCAGGTCTTCTACAAAGATCTGAGCACCTCATGGGTGGCTTTGGTTCGGTCAGGAAGAGGGTAGAAAGTCCTGGAGGAGAAGGTTGGGCTGCACATTCATTAGCCTAGCAGAGGTCCTGTGCTGGGAGGACACAACACTCCCTGCTCTACCAAGTGCAGCACTCAACCAACATTCTCACAGTGCTGAACCTGGTGTCTGGAACCCTCTAGCTACAGTGGACTTTTTTTCACCCATGTTTGTTGTACCACTGAACAAAAAGCATGGAAAAAAAAAAAAAAGTGAGGTATGAATCAGAGGTGCCATCCACACATGGTAGCATTGTCCAGTACTAGCACTAAAAGCAAAATGAACTCTTGAAAAGGAGTAGTATTGTTCAGAAGGAAACTGAGGGCAGCATCAGTCTTCTTGTTGACAGGCCATAAGAAGGTACCTCGGGAGCACAGCACCAGCCAGGCACATACGTGTCTGTGCCCACTAGTGTGGCTTCCAACTGCTTTCGGCTTAGGGACATCCACAAGCCATGTGGATTGTGTTGCTCCAATCTGCAGTGGATTTCTTTTCCACAAACCTGTCCAAGGACCCCTTTAACTCACAGCAGCAAATGACATGGTTAGGCTGGACACACGTGCAGGCAAAGCTGCGCTTCTGCCTCCACTCAGCTTCTTCTGCTACCCTCCAGTACTGCCTACAAGTGAAACAATACCAACAAGGATGCTGCAGTAGACCTGGCCAGCACATTACTGGCAAAAGTGTATAGCACACATGTAGCCTGATATATTTCTATTGTATGCACTTTTACCTGAAATGAGGCAACTTTATTGTGATTGTTTTCTAACACTGCAATAGTGGTGCATTTTCTTTTTCCACAACCAAGTAAGAAAAGAGATAGATGTCTGGACTCCTTACAACTACACTGCAAGCTATTGGGTTTAATAGGTAAACTTGTTCCCAAACTGAGCTCCCTCAGCCTGAGACGAGCCTGTCCAGCTTCAGACACCCAGCTCCGCGTTCGTCCTTTCCAGGGACCTTCGAGGCCGAGGAGGGAGGAAATGCCTGAATTTCCCCCGGCCTCCCTTCGCCTCTCGCCCGCTTTGGCAGCCAATCCTCGCCCTGGGGAGGGGGGGCTGGAGACGGCCCCAATCCAGCGTTTGTATTAACAAACATTTCCCAGCGCCTATGAGGAAACATGCTGCTGCCCAGTGCTGTGGGAGGGTGGGATTTCCTTCCTATTGTCTGCCTGTCTCAGCCTGCACGGCTTCGGCTTCGTAGTGGAGTTGTGCGTTAACTGTTTAAAGCTCTTAGCTCGCTTTGCCGATGGACAGTTAATGGCCAAAAGGGCTCTGTTAAGTGTGCATAGGAGATACCAAACGAAATGCTGATAAATGCAAGAATTGAGGCTAACCAAGACCGGCTGGAGTGACTTCAAATCTTTTTCTTAATGAACGTAAAAAAGTCTTTCCAATACAGTGAAAAATAAATCAAAGCGATTGGAAAATGCATAATTTTAATCCTTCAATATGCACCATGAAGGCGATATAAAAAAATGGTTAGCTGGGGGATCTAGTGAAGATATCAAAGCATTTCAAAACAAGGCCCACCAACACTGTATATAACTTAGTATATAAACTATATGCCTTTCTCTGCAGTTGATTTAATTCGCTGCCCATCAGCTCACACAAGGTAAGGGAGTTATGGTTGTAGACACTCCCTAAATGTTTGCTTTAGGATACCTTGTTCTTTACAAAATCAAATATTTGTATCCTGAAACAAATATTTGGAGACGGTCCAGACTACCCTTTACAAATATGTTAACTACAACAAATTGTTGGCAAGCAGTGGATTCCAGGAAAAAAAAAAAAAAAAAAAAAAAAAAAAAAACTGTAAGGTAAGGCGATCCATAATGATTCAATCCTGCATATGCTTCCATGTTCGTGAAACTGTGGCCTAAATATTTATTTGACAGCTCTCTATGGGGCCTGAGAGATAAAGGGCTAAAACCTTTTTATACTGAAGATAGCTGAACTTCTGCCTTAAGTAAATATTTGCATAGGTAAGGAGAAGGCACTGTGTCAGATTAATAAATCTTCTCGCTAAAGAACCAGAGACTGGAATTGGAGCTTTGTCTTGGATGTATGCCAAAGAATCCCCCCAGCCAACCCAGATGTATGGGGTATCTGGCTGGTTTAGCTGAAGAATTGAAGACGGTTCTGTATGCTGCTGGGTACGCTTCTCTCCTCTTTGCTTCTGCTTGCAAAAATTGGTATGCCTAAAACACACCCGCTTGAGTAGACCTGCCAGCTTGACTGAACGGTAGAAACCGTAGAAATGATAAGGACCCAAACATTTTTCTTCGTATATAAATATAGCTCAGATACAATTTGTATAGAGCAGGTTTCATAAGGAACTTAAGGCAGCCAAGCCACCAATATCCCATGGAAACTTGGCATATATTACAATCAAGCGTCTTTTGAAAATTACAAGTCTTAACAAAATCAGAGCCAAACATTACAACTAAATGCTTAACATAAGGTAGCCTTTTTGTAATTACATTGACACTAAATCTCTTCCTGAGTGTCCTTCTTACTTAAAAAATAGCCTGTAAATCTCATTTGATTTTATTAATGAAAGCAATATAATGCAGTTAATAAACTATAGTATCACTGTTTGGTATCTGCCCAACCCTTCAAGTACCCTTTGAAAACAGATTACCAGCACTTTCTTTCCTATTTATTTTAGATAATGTAAAATGTTCTTTCATATTTAAATACACAACATAAGTAAAGCTTTATCACTGCCATTCAACAAGCTCTTATTTGCATTTTATTTTTTGAAAGTGGAGGTGAAGTCCTGATGTACCGGTCTCAAACAAAATGTGGTTTTAGACACTACTAAAAATTTTATTTACTAAACACACTAGAGAAACCTTCACTGTTCAGAGTTAAGTTTTGTTAAATCTTTGACTGAACAGGCAGAATGGATGCATCTTTTTTCATTATTAGTATTCCAAAACTATTTTAATAATACTAGTGACTACTCAGGTGAGTAAAATTATTTGCATGCATAAATTTTACAGGATTAATTTCATAGTGTATTTTTAATAAAGTATGTCACAGTGCTAGTTGAGTTTAATCAATTATAAAATATGTTACTCTTCCATTATTTAATTTCTTGAGTATTTCAGAAACTTTAGAATTCATTTTCTTAGACATTTATGAATAATTAATATTTATCTCATAGTCAATGTAAAAACAGGATGAAAAATACATGTTTTCCTGCTACTTCCACACACGCATATATATATATTCCTCTACAGTTTCATATTACCTAGATTTTCTAATACTGCAGTGAAAGTGTGGACCCCTAATTGGAACACACAGCCAATTCTGGGACAGAACACTGTTTCTATATGATTTAGTTTCTGTTGCCCAAGGTGTGTATCCACTTTTAAAAATGTTTTCCAATATTTCTCCAAACTGGATTTCATGATAAGAAGTCATATAACTGGTAAATTTTTCTTCTGCAATAGGAGAGGATCCAGACCTAAGAGTGTGATAAAATACGTATATAATAAATAGTTAAAGATCCGTTTCAAATGTATTATTAAAAAAAATAATAAAAGAAACAAACAGCAACTCCAGCAGACACCACTAGAGTTCTCCTTCTCCCAAATATCCCTAGCACCATCCTAAACCCTGTTTACCCCAGAAACCTGAACTGTGGACAGACAGAAGAGGAGAGAGAGAGAGAAAATTCAGACACAATAAAACTCTGAGGGGAAAAATATGTGGAAGGAGGAGGCAGCAGCGGCCTGGGGAAGGGATTGAAAAGTTTCCCCTGGCTTAACTTCTCCCCCCCTGCAGCAGCAGAAGCAGCGGCAGCAGCACAAGGTGAGAGAGACTTTTAAGTCTGGGGAGGAGGGGTGTGTGTGCGGGAGGGGGGGTTGAATTTACAGCCCTGTGGATATTTCTCTGTCTGCCTCCCTGGCTTTGGGGTGCGAGAGACACCGTGTCTCATGCTGGGTGGATTTTTTTTTAATATGATGGAGGATTATAAACATGGCGCCTTAAAAAAACTACAAAATCATGTACACACTGTTCCAAGGAGACGGGGGAGAGGGGGCAGGGGAAGGGGGGGTTTTAAAGTGAGGTTTGTATATATCCATTTTTTTTTTTTGGAGTGGGAAGGATTATCTCGCAGCCCGCTTGGAAATCGAGAAGAAGGGGGCCGGCGGCGGTGCGCGTGTGATTATTAACGGCGATTATTTTTGTCCCTACACGCCTTCCCCGGCTGGCTTTCGGCTTGCAGTTAAAAAAAAAAAAAAAAAAAAAAAAAAA